>CAJRST010037777.1:1369692-1398659 GCA_907169785.1 Menidia menidia
CACGTGAGGGGGGGTGAGGAGGATGGGGGGGTGGGGGGGTCCTCACTTACTGCCCATACTTTATAACAGTGTTTATCAACCTTTTTTGAGCCATGGTACATTTTTTCATTGAAAAAACCACAAGGCACACCACCAACCAAAAATGTCAAACTAATCTGTAGCCGCCTATAGTAACACTATAGTTATTCTTATCTTATCTGAAGTGTCTTGAATAGGAATCAAATAAACACAAACATTTATTTTTATCATATTTTATAGTTCGTCTTTCAAATTGCACTTAACATGTCCACTTTAATATATAAAATTATATACAAAATCTAGTCATAAGGAATTATTACATGATTACTCCACCAGTCACTTGTACAGCACACACTCAAAAATGGCATATTATTTGCAGATAATTCCTTATCAAAAAATCTTTTTAGACTAATTAGGTGAAATAGGATGATTTTCTACGGCACACCTGACCTGGTCCTGCTTTATAACACAGGATTCCTAAATGCCTTCTATTTGGCCCACATCTCTCCTCTAGATTTGTTCTTCTTTGTGTTTTTTCCCCTTTGTGCGACACCGCCGTTGAACTTGTTTACAACTTCTAAATTAGCCCAGAAAAGTCGGAAAAAAATAAATAAATACGTTTAAAAAAAAAAAAGAGCGCTCATTTCAGAAGGAGAGGAGATTGTTGCCAGGTACAGAGATGTCCCAGATTCAGAAAACACTGCAGCAGCTCCTCTGAAAGATCCTGTGAGCTGCTGATTCAGATTTCCTGATGTTAACACACCCTAAACACACCATCCGAAAAGGATGTGCCACACATGCACATTATTTGTTGCACAAAACACCATAAAAAGCTTGGTTTAGTCTCAGGATGTCTTTTATTAAATGACTAAAGCCATTTCCATGACCTGTGATCATGGAGGGGTGTGGAGGCCAAAATTCATCCACCAAAAAGTTGCTCTAATCATTTCTGATCCAGTTTGTGTTCTGATCTGTTGACTAACACGTTCTTTTATTTGACTGTAGTGAAATATCCCCATAAATCTTTGCTTACGGTTGTGTGTCTCTATTGTCTGATTTCTGTTTTCTAAGCTTACTGTTATTGTATGTTAGCAAGGCTTTTTGGGATTAGATCCCGTTTTTATTCTCACTTCAGGTACTTCTTTAACCGCTAATCGAATTGTCTTTTGCCAGTTTTGTTGTAATTGTAAGAATGAATTTGCTCCTGATGGTTTTCCTGAATAAATTGGGGTTAAATTAACAAATAAAAAAAGTTTACTCCACCAGTAACTGATTACTCACCTCCTAGCTTTTCACTGCATCTGTTCTTGTAAAATCCAAAGTGTCTCATAGGTTGTTTTGCTAGTTTTTTTCTTTTTAGGGGGAAGAAAAAAATCTGTTGGTTCACAGGAAGTGATTTTTGTGTGTGTGTTGTACCGACAAGATTGTTTAAAGCAGCAACACGGCTGGACAGACGCACATTTTTAACTCTGAGAACAACACTTCAACCACTTCAGTTATCTGAAAACTGGTGTTCTCATAATTAAACTAAAAAGTTGCCAAACTCCTTAACCACCGCCACATAAAAATCCTTTTTAAAAACCTGGAAAACAGTTAAATGGAGTTCAATTCAGAGGTAAATATCCATAGAGAGATGTCAAACTTTAGATTGTGCCACTTTTAAATCTGCCCTCTGGATTCACCATTGAAAGCCCTAATCATGATCACCAAAAATGATGTTTCTAAGTTGTTTAGAGCACATCTGTGGCTGGCATTGGCCGAAAGAGAGACGTCATGTCACACACCATTAAGCCCAAAGACGACTGTCCGGCTGTTAGGTGGACAAAGACGAGCAGGGTCCAAACAAATGAGGTCACTTCCTGGAAAACTGAAAACCGCGGCATTAGGCTTGCGTGTGAGATATTAACACACCACAGGCCTTGAGGACAAGCGGCCCTTATTTATGATTATTTGGAGCTAAAAATCTATGAACTAGCCCCTCTGTTATGACTTTGGAATGTCCAGAACAAAACGGCCCAAGTTTTTACTTCTTTATTCGGCAAATCTGTCCGATCAGGAAAAAGCTGCTGCTCCCCCTCTGATGAAAACGTACCTATGATCCCTTCTGTTTACGCAATGTCAATCACACGACTAAACCTGGGAATTTATAGACGGGAGGTTGTATTTTTGGAAATATCTCACAGTCTGAAATGAATCTGGAAATACTTGAGCAAATAAAGTTGAGGAATATTCCCAGACGCGCTTTTTTTCTGTGGATCCATGAGAATCTCGGCTCAGGGTCACAGACCCACACAGTGAATAAATCTGAGGGTTTAAACACTGTAAAATGTTGGACATATGTTGCTGTGATCTGCACAATGAGGCCTCGTCACATAATCCTAATCCTAACTTTTTTTTTTTTTTTTTTTTTTCCCCTTTTCCCGTTCAGCATTATGGTATTAGAACTGACATCTGCGTACCGTGCAATGCTGAGCAAAATTGCTTTGCCAAGGGAGGCTTTTTTAGTTAGAAGCCCCCCTTGATTACCCAAAACTTCTTTATTTATTCATTTTTGTTACCAAACTTCCGTATGTCCTAATCCTAACTTTAATAAAAGCAAAAACCAGCACGTCTTTACCGGAACCGACTACAAGCTGCATCCACAAAAAAGAAAATAAATCCTTGAACCTATCCATGAGAAGATGAGTGTAATCTGTGGGATGAATATGGATGTTCGGGGTTGGGTTGGAGCTGGAGGCCTCGCTGTGGGTGGCCCCCGCGGACCTGGGCTAATTGTTTCACATCAGAGTGAGACTGGCTGAGATCAGACCACCAGCAGCTCTGATTCAGGCTGTTCCACACCCAAACGCAGCGCGCCAGGAAGCCCTTCCACCACAGGGATCTACTTTTCCTCCACGAAAACTCAGCCGAGCTGTCCATGCACTGATCCACTCGCTTTAGAAATAAAATACGAGCGGTAAGATTCAAAAACCGCCTTGTTTTGAGAACTAATGATCGATCATAAAAGGGAAAACAAGTGTGACGGCCCATTTCTAACCCTCCCTCCCAGGCCTGTAATTACACCAAACAGTCACACAAAGCTTAAAGAACATTGGGTCTTTTTCTTTTTTTATTTGTGTCCTCATCCAGAATCACACGTTGTGCGTTGCTGGTTTGTGTTGTGCACTAGCATACTGTAGGATACTGTATACTGCAAATGAGTGAAGATAACTGGACCAAACATCAGGATCGGAGCGTCTGTTCTATGTCCATAGTTCCCAGATCTGTCACTGGGTAATAACAAAATCCTCCCACTGCACACTGGGCCGTTAATCAGCAGGCATCCCTGGCCCACTGCTTTTTCAAGGCTTGTTTGACTTTAAGTAAACATGTGCAGGAAATGTATTCAGTGGCTCTAAACATTTATGCGGGGGCCTCGTGGTTCAAACTGTTTCACGCTCAGCAAATCGTTCAAGAAGGTGCTTAGAGAGCCATTTGTTAAGTGCGGGATAATAGGGTGTGACAATATGTTGCACGCTAGCAGGAGGCAGGGCTGTTTCATTAAGCCTTCGCTTTCCATTCTCACTGTCTGTCTCGTTGACAGATGATAAAAGACGATGATGGATCCCGATCTGATGAAAATGAGAGTGGGTACACAGTACCGGGAACCATTTACTGTAGCAGGTACAGATGGAAAGACTGAGAAACCAAACAATCAACAATATTACTATTATATGACTATTCAAAAGCTTTCAGCCGGTTCAAAAAGCGAGCTTTAGGAAAGTCTTTTCTTCTGAGTCGATAAGTAACTCTTATCCCTGCTTTGCCATTTCTCCATTTTCATCCAAAAGAGTATCCCTTGTTAATCTAGTCTCAATGAAAATTGCTGTTAAGTGCAGCTCACTCCGCGCTTCCAGCCAGTCATAATCCACGCGTTGTTTGCCCCTCTTTCCATGTACATTTCCTCTGCAAATTCCAATGTGAACAGTCAATAACATGCACAGATGTGGCCATTGTGCACGCCTCTCTTTGTAACGCAGAAGAATGTAACATGAGAGGAAACGGCCGCACTCAAGGAAGTATGTGCAAAGCATCTTTTAATCTTAATCATTAGAAACAAAAGAATAATAATAATAAAAATAGAAACGTTCAGGTGTTTGGTTAGGAGACTTATCCTGATTTCTCTGCTCTCTGAGCTGGGGAGGCTCGGCTCAGTCGTGGGGGGATTTCTGCTAAAGCTTCTGTTCTGATTCACCGAATCATCATGAGCTGTGAGAAACATTCACCTCAGGGTTGATACGAACGTGCACGCCGGGACTTCATTTCCTCCCCACCATCTTGCTGCTCTCATCAGTTTTAGAAAGAACAGTACACTACTCTGGAGTCAACACCGGTAAAAAAAAAAGAAAAACAGAAACAATATGTGGTGATAATGTTCCCTGACCTCTTTTAGACAATCATCATAATCCATGCTGTTGCTGTGCTTTGCCTCATATCATGCTCCAGTGCTACTCTGTACTTAACGGGATGAAGAGTACGTACGGTATAAGAGGAGCTGTGAGATGAACTGCATTTTAGATTAGCTCTATGAATCATGGAGCATCTATATTCTTAGATGTGGATTTCTTGTGGAAAACACACACTGATGAAAAGCGCACACGCTGTGGAGGACATTCCTTTCTCATTTCCAGAGATGAAGATAAATAAAATTAGAGAACAATCATCGCCAACCCATTTATGGCTTTCCTGGAAAAAAAAAATAAAAAAATCTCATTGTTTGTTTTTCCATCCAGCATCTCGAGCACATTCAGAGTGGGAACATCTGCGGGCTTTCACCCTTTTGACATCACACTGATATGCTACTTGGGAAATAATTCGTAGTGTAGATGCTGATCTCCCTCATGCCCAATGAAAGAAAACTAAATAAATCTCCCATCTCATTGACTGCACCGTTAACAGGAAGTGGGTCCTGTCAAGATCTCCCTTTCCAACATTCAGAACGGGCAGAAAATGCACAGCAAACACGTTATTTTACCCTATATGTCATTTGCTCTGAAAAAGGAAAGAACATGTTGAAAATTAGCCTTTAAATATTGTTTTCAACACCTCTTCGAGGGTCAGGTAGCATCCTCGGGAGGTTTTCGCTGTGTTCACACTGCAGCCTGAATGGACCCTTATCAGACTTTTTGGCCCTGTTTCCGACCTTTTCATGACAGATCAGATTGTTTCAAATGTGACCCAGACCACTTGGATATATTTCCCTAAATCTGATAAGTATCTGATCATCTCAAATGTGACCAGTCTGTACAGGGGTTAACAACCCCACAAAAAAAAAAATCAGATTTCACCCAAAAACTCAGATTGGGGTCACGTCAGGCTGCAGAGTGGAGGCAGCCTTTGCTGAGTCGAGTTAAAAAACACAAAATAAATCAGTTTCAGTACATAAACAGAAACAACAGGGACTATCAGAAGGGTTCCGCTTGTCCCTGAACGCATCTCCATCCCGGTGAGACGCAGAAGCACAAAACCGCTCCCTGACCCCGTGACCCCTCGCCTTGCTAACCAAACCCCCCCCCCACCAGGTCCAGGTGGGAGCAAACATTAGTGTCTGGGAAGGTGTTGAATTCTTAACTGTTTACTTCCTTATTGTCATCTTTCCTTGAAAGAGACAAATGAGATGATGGTGATCAAAGCTGGTATAATTGATAAAGTATTTTCACCGACAAGCTCAGTGGATAGTTGTTTCTCACAACAGAACACGTAACAAAAGCAGGAAATGTTTTTAAAATTGTTGGTTAAGTACTCAAAGCTCATAGAATAGCACATGTTCAATGATTAGAAGATGTGTCATAGTATGTCTGCCATTTCAAATCATAGCATATGTAGTCCTGAGATATGTAAAGCTGTCATCATTTTTATATTTTCCACCTTATGCCACACTATAAAAAACACTGACACAGGTAGGACAAGATGGCTCCATTTTGTAATCTTCCATTAGTCCATATACAATAAAACCACTGAAACTTCATAATTTCCATAAATATTCCGATGTGATTGAAGTAAAGAAGTATATAACTATTTGTCTATTCCACTGTCACAAAGGGGCCTGATCCGTCTTTAAGTAGTTTGGGGAGTATAAAATGTGTATTCCCAGTTAGAACTGGGATGTTTACCTTCTGTTGGGACTGCTTTTGTTTTGACTGGCAAAACTAAGTCATGGTGGAAGAAGATGGACCATGTTGACTCTGAACTAGTTTGTTAACCCGTTCCTGCACCATGGGACCCTCAGGAAGTTTTTCCTTGCCTGTGTCGCCTAGTGCTTGCTCATGGTGGGAATTGTTGGGTTTCTGTGGTTAACTTCAGAGTAGGGTCTGACCTGCTCTGTTTGGAAAGCTGTGAGACAACTGTTGTTGTGATGTGGCGCTATAGAAATAAAATTGAATTGAAAATTGACATTTCTTTCTTTTATTTTGCCAGTGAGTGGAAACATGATGTATGAACTGTACATAAACAGGGGGAAGTGTCCCTCATGATGATGCACTCACCACTATGCGCGTGGACAGCTTCTGCTCCCCCTCTGCGCTCTTCTGCTCCCCATTGGCGCGGCCGTACTCGGGGGGTTGCTGGTTCGATCCCCGGCCTCCCTTGGACTTCCGGGTCCCGGGCCCCTGGTGCACTATGTTGAGCAGGTGTCGCGTGCTCTCGTGCTCGCGCTCGGCGCGCTCGGCCTGCTCGCGCTGGTAGCGGCCCTCGCACACGGAGTGGTGCCGCCGGCACAGCTCGATGCGCGCGCGCAGCCGCTCCACGATGGCGCTGTGCAGCTGCGGGACCGCGGAGGCCCTGGGGGGGGGGGCCCCCCCCCACCGGTACCCCGCCGCCCCCCCCCACCACCCCGGGCAGGGCCCCCAGACCCACTCCCAACATGGGCGCAAAGGTCCCGGACTGCGCGGGGGTCGCCTCTCCCATCCCCGGAAAAGCTGACCTGATCACGGATTTTTTTTTAAAGATTGTTCATTTGTACACTTGGATCTATGTTTTTAAAGATTGTATTCTTCAGTTTTATCATTTCTGTCCTATATTTTTACTTCTTGCTTCTCATAGAAGTGTTGTGTCGTGCACCAAACACCAAGGCAAATTCCTTGTAAGTCTAAAAACCTACTTGGCAATAAACCTTATTCTGATTCTGATACGTGGGACAGAGCTACGATCCCATGTGGAAAAAAACCCAAATAAAAACACTGGGCTGCGCGCACTGAGTCACTTCTATGTGGCCCGTTTCTGGCCAAATGGCCCCTAACGAGAACCACCAAACCAAGCCCTGCCGGACACTACAGTGGGAATGTCCACACGGAAATAGGAAAAGTTCCAAAGTGACATCCCACGTATTCTCAGGGGCTGAGGTGGATCCGTATCCTGGTCCAGCTCAGGTCCAGAAGAGACCCGCTCCCCCCCCCTATAACGCACCAGAGATCTAAGAGGATTCAGCCGCCGCGCGCACAACTTGGGCTCCATCCACGGTTCTCCCGCATCCCCGATCCATGTCCAGCCTCAAATGTCCTTCACGTTTTAAGTAACCAAACACTGGCACCATCAAGTAGTCCGTACGTTCAGAGTCAGGCGATCCGTCTCCCAAAAAAAACAGAAAAAAAACACAAAAACCCCAAAAACATCAGACTGCGAACGCAAAATCTACCAAACTTCCAGACTCACGGCATTTTCCTTTGGAAACGAGTCCTTCCTCTCTATTTTTTTGTCCCATGTCCACCGAGAAAAAAAGCGATCCGATCGCAAATAAGTCCAAATAATTGTCCTTAAACAGAGAGATCTAGATCTGAGCGGAGCCGGGAGGTACGGGTCTGCTGCAGAACCTGATCCGGATCCGACTCAAACGCTCCATTGACGGTCCTCTGTCCGTGAGCAGCACAGAGCTCCACACAGAGCCCCATTGTGGGAAAAATTCCTGCTCTGACACGGTGCGCGCGCACGGTGCAGCAGGGCCGCGCACACCCTGCTGGAGGGAGCCGGGAACTGGCCTCCATTAGGGGTGGGGGGGGGTGGGGGTCTAATGACTGTTTCCCAAACATGGTTCATGTGTTGGCTGACTGGTCCTGATGGTTTTGTTAGTTGTTGTCTTATTGTTCTGTTTTATTTTGATTATTTTTAAGGATAAAATGTGGATTTTTTTGGGGCAGGAGATCTTCCAGATATCCAGATCCAGGCTGAGATGAGTCTTCTTGCTGTGGAAAGCTGCTAAAATAGGCTATGAGGAATTTTGTATGTATATATATATATATATATATATATATGTAGAAATGTATATGCCGCTGTTTTATTTATGGAGCCATTAACAAAATAATTTCCCTCTGGGATTATTAAAGTATTTCTGATTCTGATACACATTTCCCATATTTAAATTTGACATACGTAATACCTGTTAAGGCCCAGGGACACACAGTTAGTCTCATTAAAGTTGGAGTTCAGCACTTTACGGCTTGCAAGTGTCAGGAGGTGGATCTCAGGTGAGATTCAAAAGGGTTTTAATGAACAAAAACGCACTCAAACAGGATGGTTGACCTGACAAAGTTCAAACAAGGCAGACAAAACTATGAACAAAGTATCAAAGAAAGATTAACAAGACTATGAGCAAAGTGTCAAATAAAGTAAACAAGACTATGGCAAAAGTATAAAAAAAGTAAACAGGACTGTGAATAAAGTGAACAAGACTATGGCAAAAACAAGACTGTGACAAAGTACAAAAATAAAGAAACTCTTACGAGGCGTGAACTAGACGAGGAACGAAGGTGACAAAGACACAAAAGACAAAAACACACTGGCCCAGGACATGGGAAACAGGACTATTTAAACACATGAGGGAGGGGAACCCCAGGTGTAAACAATAGGTAATCAAGGTAATCAGACCTGACAGCTACATGTGGTATTGGTAATAGTTTAGGAGATAAGGGGGGGCCTGGGATTCTTAGAGGTGTTGCCCATCAAGGCTTCACTGTGTGCTTTAAATTCTTTATTCATAACTTGCTTATCAATTGTGATTGTCACAAGGTCTGAATTCCAAACCAGTGCAACAAATTCAAACAAGAGCTCAGAAGTTACTGCCTGAAAAACAGAGAAAGTCACCATGAAACTCTGGTGAGGCAGGTTTTGTAAAGCAAAGAGAAGCTGAAACAGACACATGAAAGCTTTAAAAACTGTGGAGAGATTTAGCAAAGCCTGTGGTACCCTCCCTAATCTGCCCCCCATCCTGAAAAGGGTGCCCAGAACACCATTTAATCACCATTTAGCTGACACCATATTTATGTTACAGTCTTAATTTAAACATACACCAGTCTTGGATGGATGTCCGCATGAGTCACAAGAAATTATCATTCAATAAATCCACTCGCTTTTATTTGGTAAAGTCCATGTTTATTCTTTTAAAGGGAAATCCCTGGAATGTGACTTTTTCTACTTTATTCAGAAACCAGGAATAAAAGTGTAGGAGTTGGAACAGATGCTAGTGTTTTCTGCCTGAAAAAAGACCTAATAACCATCTAGTTCCAGTTTAAACACACAGTTTAAACACACTCCTGAGATGCAGCTCCCATTCTGCACTGCAGGGGGCAGCAGAGAGAATTTGCTTTTGTAAATACTTGTTTATATCTTAAGACTGTCATAGATCAAGAGTTCTGAGTAGTTTAAAATCTATAATAATAGTTAGTTTAGTATAGAGTTGAGTTCCTTTTGATTAGGACCCAGTGATTCAAATAAAATGCTTGTTGACCTGTAAAAACTTTAATTTTTTTTGTGAAAACTGTGGGTGAGAGTAGATTAAAGAGCACAGAAAGATAAACTGTTGTTTGTTTTTTCCCAATCTAAAGAGGAATTTCAACACCAGACTTTCACTTCTTGATTTATTGTATGACCACAGTTAAAGTCTACCATAATACAGGAATGGCATCATCTTGTATCCCAAATGAACTGTACCACATTAAAATCACACTGGCATAGTTTCTCATATTGCTTCCAAATAAAAATACATTTTGCATACATCAATGTTAGTTAAGAGGACGTTTTTCCTGTTTGTTTACAATGATCAACTGCAGAACACAATAAATTAATAAATTAACACACAAGCAATCTGCGAATGCTTTACAGTAGTAGCAATAACAGTGGTTAAAAAAAAAAAAAAGATCTCTACAAGTACAGTACGTCAAACCAGTGACAGTCTGACAGCAGATCTGAGCAGTCTGAGCTGTCATTTAACAAACTACAGCTCACAATCTACCACGGCACAGACACAAGCACTCCTGCTCACGGTTGCTCTCTCTAGATAATAAATTACACATCCATTTTTCTTTTCAGAGAATGACAGGTAGACACGTGCTTCTTTAGACTCGTCTTCCCTCTCGTGGTTTGGGAGAATCACAGTGGAAGCTGCCAACTGCCTCATTTCATGAACAGATCTTAAACAAACCTGTTTGGGAAACCGACACTGAAACAGACACAGCTTCATTTATCCTGATCACGTGTTTTTTTTTATAATTCCTACTTACACGTATTGGTAAAAAAACGAACAAACGATGATTAAAATGAATACAAAAAGCAGTAAAAACTGTAGAAAAACATTAGGAAGCAAAGAATGACATCATCCATGGCCACGCTGTTCCTCTAAAGGTCTAATTGGGATTCACTCCTCAGTGGTTCCAGCCCACAGTGAAACACTGGACTTAACTCGAGCTGGGAAACGGTCATTCACTGGTCCTTCCTTGGCTAATCCGATTCCTCTAAGACTAAATACGAAGTCCAAACCGAAATCAAAGTAAGGCAAATTAACGATACAAATTAAGAATCCATTTTAAGTGAATATGATCACTGACAAATCTTCATTGTGGCACGTTGCCGTGTCGCATCACTGTAGTGCACGTTTTGCTTCAGACTGCATAATATATTTTTAAAAAAGTCAACAAGATGCACTTCAGTATATGTGTTTTTTTTAAATCAATTATTTACATACAATTACTCTGCAGCCGTAAAGCTGTAGTGTGTGGCGTATCTAACCTGAAGACACACTAATGTGCTGCTCTCCACTTTATCTTCACTTCCTCTCACTCACTTTTTTCCCTGTCAGTGCACATTTACGTCATAATGTCTCGAGATATTACCAAAAGTCAACTGGGCTCTGAAGTCAAAACTAGGAGGTCACTTCTTTCTTTTCTTTTTTTTTCTGTCCTGTGCCTTTAAATCCAGGCTTTACCAATTTGGTATCTGCACTGGAATAATTGGCCTGCCATCCAGCCTGACAGCTCTTAAATATGGTTTTGGCTCACACTTAATTGAAACCAAGGCAACGGTCATGTATAGTTACCATTAGGGCATCTGAGAAAGGCTTTTGCATATTTGTATGGCTATATTTTTCCTCCTCCTCTCCCCAGACATGCACGGCTAAGCTGAAATGATTGCCGGCAGTGAAAATAATCTCCTCACTGCTTCTTCAATACTCAGCACAAATGACAGATTGACGTGGAAAGGGAAAGTCGGCCTGCGTGCCAAAAACCGGAGTGCATGATGGCGTTTGTAAGGCTAATCTCGCTGGATATTAATACGCTTATCGATCAGTTAGTCGATGGCGTTCCTTTAAACGGCACCGGGCGAGTCAATGGCCAAGATGAGAGATGCTAGGACACTTTTCATCAAAAGGTCTATTTATAAAGAGTGGAATGAAAGTGGAGATGATATATTTTCTGAGAGTCTTTTAACAGTCGGTTAGAAGCTTTGGCAGCGCACGTTACCTGGAAGGCCTGATATCCTGCATGCTAGCAGGGCACTGCAGTACCAATCCCCAAAGAGTGAACAGGCAGAGGATAAGTTATGGCTTTTGTCTCAAATGTCTCGTCTTAAAACAAGCCTAAACAGTATTTGTGGTAATGATAGAAACGTGATACTGGATGCTTGGCTTAAGGTCTGTGTTAAGCGTTTTTTTGGTCGTTTTAGCGAAAGTTATTGTCAAGACTTGACTCCCTTGGAAGGTTCAGAAGACTGCCGCACATCAGTCCACTCCTGCATGGTGCTCTGCAGAGCCTGGGTCTTTTCCTTGTCCACTTGGACGTAGTCCACCTTCTCATCAGATGTCACGGAGGATGTGGAAGGCTGTGGGATAGCAAAGAAGGCAGATTTTACATTCTGACCAGACCATAAATACGTAAAAAGGCAAGGCAGCTTTATTTGGATAGCACATTTCAGCAACTGGGCAATTCAAAGTGCTTTACATAAAATTAGCTAAAAAAATCAAATAAAACAGAAGAAACAGTTAAAAATAAAAACAAATAAAACACAAGAATAAAAATGACAGTGCAGTATAAGAGATTAAACAGTAAAGAATAGAACGTCATTTAGAGAAAGGCAATATCAAAAAGAAATTTTTTCAGCATTGATTTAAGGTCAGAAATGTATTTTGGCCCTGATTCGAGAGGTACTTTACAACCTCAAAACAGAGAAATTGAGGTTCTCTCTTAGAGGCTCCATCAAGTTATTTCAGGGTACATGGGACCCTTTTCGTAGATATTTTGACTCTTTGAATCTTCTTGAACCTGAGGATACTTGAATGTCTAACATGATCTCCACTTATCTATCTACATTCACATTCATGTCCACCCTTTTTTAAATCTGTTTTTATCTTTATACTTTTTATCTATTTATACTTTTTTTTATTTTATCAATTTGTTCATTTATTTATTTTTTGGCATGTGGGTGGTCAGGGTGGATTGGGGGTTGACAGAACTGTGACATTGAGATTGTATTGACACTTTGAATTTGTCCCAACAATGTCTGTCTTATGTTCAAAATGTTCAATAAACAAAGTTTAAAAAAAAGAAACAAAGAAATGTATTTTGGCCCTAAACCGTTTAGTGATTTATAAACTAGCAAAAGTACTTTGAAATCAATTCTTTGAGACACAGGAAGCCAGTGTAAGGACTTCAGAACTGGAGTGATGTGATCCAGTGTCTTTGCTTACTGAAGATTAAAGCTTTTCCAAGTCCTGTTGACACATAAGAAAAAAGCAGAAGGATATATAATAGTGTGATTTACCTTTCGGTGTGGGCTCGGTGAGCCGGGCTGAAAGTCCAGAGCTAAGTAGTCCACGTTTCCACATTTCCTGGGGGCGGGGCTGCTGGTGCCGCTCACGGCCGGGGAGGTAGATGCTGGGTTCTGCTAATGGGGCAGGAAGAGGAAGGTTTCACTCACACAGACCGCACAGAGGAGTCTATCAGAGAGAGACAGCTCCGTGCCGTCCTGATCTCTCCCCTCCAGACACGGGGCCTTACCATAGCCACATAGTTCTCCTCACTGTCTGCAGAGTCAGTGCTGGTGATGCTTTGTGTGGAGATGGGCCGACAGTGCTGAGAGGACATGGAGTTCATAGCGGGCCTGGAGGGAAAACAGAAAAAGGACTGAAAAGCTGCTATAGCATTTTCCATCAAACTGCTAGGATTTCGCTAAAAATACTCACTTTAGCATACTATGCTATCACATGATCTATGTAGATTACTGATTGTTTTATTTTCTTTTATAACTACATTTTGTGTTGAAGTCTCTGGCTGTGTCCACAGACTCTTTTCTCTCTTTTTCTTTCACTCTTTTTCTTTTTCCGTGGCATTAGATCCACCTTTAGGTCAACACACACACACATACACTTTGCTACCACATTTCTGTCATCTCCATGAATTAGGACCTGGCCTGTTCATGCCCAGAGCTAACTGGCCAATAGGACAGGTTATATCCAGTCCTCCTTTCCGTGGAAGTTGTTAGAATTTGGCTATAATTACTCACTTTAGCATAGTATGCAATCACATGATCTATGTAAATTACTGATTGTTTTATTTTCTTTTATAACTATATTTTGTGTTGAAGTCTCTGGCTGTGTCCACAGACTCTCTTTTCTCTCTTTTCTTTCTCTCCTTTCCTCCTCTTTTGCATTAGATACACGTCTTTAAGTCAACACAAACACACACCATTTGGTACCAATGTCATCAACATGAGTTTGGACCCAGCTTGTTAGTCTCAGAGCTAACTGGCCAATAGGACCTGGTTATGTCCAGTCCTCCTTTGAGGTGGGGTTGTTACGATACTAAAATTTTCAACTGGATACCGATACTCAGGAAAATATTCGATACTCGACACCATTTTCGATGAGTAATCTTTTACTTATAATCATTACTCAGTAATCATTACTCATTTAATCTAAAAAAGTAATCTTTTGTAGATTAGATCCACATCTTTAGGTCAACACACACACATACGCCATTTGTTACCACATTCTAATGTCATCTGCATGAATTAGGACCTGGCCTGTTCCTGCCCAGAGGTAACTGGCCAATAGGACTTGGTTGTGTCCAGTCCTCCTTTGAGGAGGCGGATGGAGCCCAGGAGATAATGCCCATCACCCAGATCTCAGGGCTCTTTGCCCACTGAGACCCAGAGAGAGGTTTTTGTCAATTGTCAATGTCAATTTTTACTCTTGATCTACTCTGGTTTATTCTCAGGTTTCCAACTTAAGAATCGGGTTAACAAAACTCTGCGTAAAAGTCGGAGCTACCGATCCTGAACGGCAAAAGACAAAAGACTCACATGGGCCGTGTCCAGGACATGGTGACGGGGCTCTTAAACGGCAACTCATCAATGATCCCGTTGTTCTTCAAATCCAGAGGTGTCGGCTTGGCTGTGAAACACACAAACACAAGTCAACAAACAGAACGAGACAAACGGTCGAACGGGGGCTTAACCCTTTAAAGCCTGATCCAAGAAGAAAACAAAACAGAAAATTCCTTTTTTTTGGTTTGAATTCCTTATTTGGCCTTTTAACAAAATATGTAAAAAGAAAAAACAGAAATACATTTTTGATATTAACTCATTGACTGCCAGCCATTTTCAGAACAGAGTCCCATACTGCCAGAGTTTTTTGAGCATTTTGACTGATTTTTCAATAGCCACAGAATATTTGTGCTATGACTATGTAAACACCGAACACACCAAAAGAAAGAGTAGACTCTCATCTTTCACCAGGAAAAGCGAACCGTTAGCTTTTTCTTATTTGCCTACAGTCTATACTCATCTCCCATCAAAAGTGGCACTCCTTCCTAGAGGGTCAATTTGTTACTACATATTCTGTCTAGAAGCCGATATTTACGGACAAGCTTTAGCAGATCGTCCCCCAGCCACTCTCGTTGAAAAACATAAAAGACGTCTATAGACGTCTTTGGCAGCCAATGAGTTAATAATTTATTACTATGCGATAAGTCAAGATTATTTTTTGTGTAGTTTTCTGCCCCCTGTTATCAGGTGTATCTGATTGTGTACAATAGGATTTTGAGCAAAGTTTTCACCATTAAATTACGCAAAAGGAGTCAGACGCAAAACATTTCAGAAACCGTATGCATCAAATATGACACATTTGGCGTTACGGGGTTAAACCGGCTCACATTTCCTGTTGGGCTTGAGGTTGCGGTTGATGGGCGGCGGCGTGACGTCGCTGAGGCGGGCGGGTCGGTGGCTCAGCGAGGCGCTGCTGCCTTTCCGGGCCGGTAAAGTGGCGGAGAACCCGGGGAAGTCGAAGTGGTGCGGGCCCGGGCTCATGGGCAGGTAGACGTTCTTAGGGCTGTCGGCCTGGGCCGCGCTCAGCGGGGAGGAGCCCGGGTTCATGGGCACGTAGTTGTCATCGGAGTTGCCGCTGTCTGAGCGGGTCAGCGGGGTCTGGGCCCTCTGGGATTGGAGGAGAAAAGGGTCACATGACTGTTTAAGCACAGCCACACACAGCTGGAGAAAACAGGGTAGCGAACCCCTCGGCTCTCACCTAACCCGCACCTCTAACTACAGCTCCTTCTGTAGTCCCTCTACCTCTATCTGTACCTCTATCTGTACCTCTATCGCTACCTCTATCTCTACCTCTATTTCTACCTCTATCTCTATCTCTACCTCTACCTCTATCTCTATCTCTATCTCTACCTCTAGCTCTACCCCTAGCTCTCCCTTTATCTCTACATCTAGCTCTACCTCTATCTCTATCTCTACCTCTACCTCTATCTCTACCTCTAGCTCTACCTCTATTTCTATCTCTATCTCTAAATCTACCTCTACCTCTACCTCTATCTCTATCTCTACGTCTATCTCTACCTCTACCTCTATCTCTATCTTTACCTCTACCTCTATCTCTATCTCACCACTGACTCTGATCAGTGTTTCTCCTCTGTGTAGCTTATTGTCATAGTGATGATAAATGTAATATTGTGTCTACACTGTAAGTCGCTTTGGACAAAAGCGTCTGCCAAATGCATAAACATCAACATAAACAGAAACATAAACCTCACCAGGTAGGAGCTGAAGCCGTCGTTCAGGGACTCGGACTGTCCTGAGTTGTTGAAGTGGAAGAGACGGTGATGGCTGTTGTTCTCAAAGGAAGAGCCTGTGGGGCAAAGCAGGGAAGGAAATCAATATTTACAAGGGTTAGGCTTCTCAAGTGAAACAGCACAATGCCGGACCCCTGCATTAGCATGCGTGCTAATCCCAACAGAAACTGTTTTTTACAGCTAAACCTGACATTCAAAAAGCAAAGCAGAGTCTCTACTGCCACAAACAGAAGTGGCATTTCATAAAATGCTTCAGCGGGCTATAATTAGTTTTTTGCTTGCACAGGTGTGTGAAAAGTCTATGGTCTCACTAACAAGAGTCACACGTCCATTCTCCCCGGCTATATGAAGCCTGAGCGTGGACTTGGCAAAGAAACAAACACAGCAAACTAAGACGCCGTGCACTGTGTCTGCAAATGCTTTTTTTTTTTTCTAATTGCTTATCAGCCTGGAACGAAGCATTCTGGACCGGGCGGGATGACTTGAATTTCATTAGCGTCTCAACAGGCCAGTGTCTGCTACAGTGGGGCCTTTGTTTCTGCTCAGCTGCAAGCGTTGAGTCGGTAAAGCGAGAGACGGACGCAGAGAGAGGGAGGGAGAGGAAGAGGAGGCTCCACAGTACACGAGGCGGTGGGCCGATCAAATCAAAGGTGCGTTTGAAAACAGGAAACAAGGGAAAACCACGATTTCGAAAGATCTGCATCAGTCAACAGATGTTCTTTAACTCGTTGGCTGCCAAAGACGTCTATAGACGTCTTTTATGTTTTTCAACGAGAGTGGCTGGGGGACGATCTGCTAAAGCTTGTCCGTAAATATCGGCTTCTAGACAGAGTATGTAGTAACAAATTGACCCTCTAGGTGGCAGTACCACTTTTGATGGGAGATGAGTATAGACTGTAGGCAAATAAGAAAAAGCTAACGGTTCGCTATGAGAGAACATGTCGCCGGTGAGACGCAAGTCGAGGAAGAACGGAATAAGGTAGAAACACATTTGTTTTCCTGATGAAAGAAGAGAGTCTACTCTTTCTTTTGGTGTGTTCGGTGTTTACATAGTCATAGCACAAACTATTCTGTGGCTCTTGAAAAATCAGTCAAAATGCTCATTTAAAAAACTCAGGCAGTATGGGACTCTGTTCTGAAAATGGCTGGCAGTCAATGAGTTAATTGTATAGATTTTTCTAGATGGGATGTTTTCAGACATCTACCTCTGTGGAGCCTGATGTTCTCCACAGCCGGGAGCGTGTTCCTCCGGGGGATCACGGACACGGCGGAGGTCAGGTCTCCGTTCTGGCTCCCGGCGGACTGGGGACTCCCCCACTGACCCTCGGACCCCTGGCTGGGCTTCGGGGGTCTGGGTGGGGGGGCGCAGGAGGACTCCGAACTGGAAGGCGTCAAGGCGTTGTGATTCTTATCAAACGTCCGCGGTATCTGGTAGAAGGATCCGGGCGTCGTGGGGAAGTCGTAGTTGTCGGGGGACCGCTCGTTGCTCTGGATCATGGCCAGCGCGTTGCAGGGGGTTTTGAAGGTGTAGACCTCCTCGTTCTCCAGGTCGGGGTCGCCCAGGTTGCTGTGGGCCGGGGCCTCGGAGCTGTAGCCCCGGGGGAGAACGTAGCAGGCCTCCTGGGGGGAGTCGTCGTGCGCGGACAGCGGGTGCTTCCCCGGCTTGGGGAGGCTGTAGAAGCCGTGCAGCGGGGCCCCCGAGCCGTTCAGGCAGGGAGAAAAGCCGCAGGACAGCTTCTGCACCGGGGAGTCGCCCCCCACAAACGTGCTGCTGCGAGAGGCCTGGGAGAAACTGGCACTCCTGAAAAAAACGAGCAAAATAAGAACAAAACAAGGTCAAAAACCGAGGCTCCATCAAGTTATTTCAGGCTACATGGAACCCTTTTTGTAGATATTTTGAATCATTGAATCTTCTTGACCCTGAGGATACTTGATTGTTTAACATGATTTCCACCTATCTATCTACTAATATATATATATATACTAATTAATTTATTTTTATCTGCTTTTCTATTTATACTTTTTGTTTATTTATACTTTTTATTTTATTTTATTTTTTTTCTTAATTCATTTGTTTATTAATTTATGTTTTGGCCTGTGGGTGGTCAGGGTGGATTGGGGGTTGACAGAACAGTGACATTGAGTTTGTAATGACACTTTGAATTTGTCCCAACAATGTCTGTCTTATGTTCAAAATGTTCAATAAACAAAGTTTGAAAAAAACAAAAAAAACAATGTCGAAAACCACCATGATTCTGACAGTTGAGTTTCACGTCAGTGCGTTTGCCGAAATGGCCACTAGGTGGTGCTGTAGCACTTTGGTCTGCAGCCCACATTTTGAAGACCAAACATTTCCCTCCAGAACCAGAACACCTTATACTCAGAGTACTTTTACCTTTCTTAACAAGCTACCCTTGACTCAATTTAACTAAGTATTTTTGCTTTTTTTATTTTATTTTTTAAGTATTTTTGCATTGATTTGATCAAATATCTTCATGTGACCTCAAATGGGATTATTGAACTTATTCAAATCCACAGTAATGTCAAATAAATGTGCATAATATGTCACAGAATATGATCAAATTGTTCATTCCCACCTTCTATCGTCTTATCCAATAAAATGCTACAAAAGGACTTCCATTTTTTTGTGAATTTAGACAAATACTTGAATATCACTTTGGTGGGAGCTGCAGCCCACATTTTGAAGACCACACATTTACCTCCAGAACCTGAACACCTTATAATTTTAGTACTTATAGCTACTCAGAATGCTGAGAAGGAGAGGACGCTCATGTTAGGGAGGCCAGTTCTGAGTTTCCCAGAGCTCCCGGCACCGTGGGGACATGCCTCATTTACTCCTGTTCTTTGGCAGGAATTGACCTTGAGAGCCAACAGGAGCGGTTCTTAAGCCTCGACATTTCCGGACAGTTAGTTAAGCAATGGCCCGATTTAACGGGCCCACGCAAATACAAGAAGCCATTCTTTCTCTCAGATTAATTTCTGCTGAGAAGATTTTCTGAACATTTGTTGGCTGCACAGCAAGTTTCTTTTTGCTTTTTTTCTGTCTTGGCTACACACACAACAGGTTTAATTCCTTGTTTTGTCTTAAATAGATTTCCACCATCAATGTCTTGCTCTTCTCTAATCACAAAAGTTGCATTAGGGCTTTTTATATACGGTAGATCCCTTTTATTTATCATTACTTATGGGTTTTTTTTCTAAGATTAATCATATCCTCCCACTAGTTTCTAGATGCTTGTGGTGAGCAGGGGAAAAAATAGATGCTAATTATAGAAAGGTTTGCATGAAGCTGAATAGATTGACTATAGGGTTTAATTTGTAGTGTTTCACGTAGGCTCAATACTGCAAATTGTTTGGTTGAGAGGACAGTTCTGCCACTGGTGAGTCTAAAGCTATCGGAGTGATGAATTGCTGCCTAGGCCTCATTGATCACCGACTGTGCAGGCTACCTGCTGAATGGCATAATTAATAAAAACCTTTTGATACCTAGCAAATGGAGCAATGTCGAGATGTGACATGAATCCTTATGGAAAAAACTCAGAACAGTCTCTCACTGTGTCATCATTTGGCTCCTTTGTTCTGGTGCCCTGCACATAGCTGAAATAGATATTTATCCATGTACAGGGCAGGGTACATGTTTCTGGACAAATACATGCTCAAATGACTCAATTTAACTGAGTATTTATGCATTGATTTGATCAAATATCTTCATGTGACCTCAAATGGGATTATTTAACTTATTCAAATCAACAGTAATGTAAAATAAATGTACATAATATGTCACAGAATATGATCAAATTGTTCATTCCCACTTTCTATCGTCCATTTTTTTTGTGAATTTAGACAAACATTTGAATATCTCTTTGGTGGGAGCTGCAGCCCACATTTTGAAGACCACACATTTCCCTCCAAAACCTGAACAACTTATAATTTTAGTACTTTTAACTTTCTTGACAAGCTACTTTTGACTCCTTTGACTTATTTATTTTGAAGTATTTTCGCATTGATTTAATCAAATATCTTCATGTGACCTCAAATGGATAATTGAAGTGATTCAAATCCACAGTAATGTAAAATAAATGTGCATAATATGTCACAGAATATGATCAAATTGTTCATTCCCACCTTTTTTTTGTCTTATCCAATAAAATACTACAAAATGACTTCCATTTTTTCGTTCATTTAGACAAACATTTGAATATCCTATTAAATCCGACGGTTTCAGGATGATTATTGGCTGTGCGTTCACATGCACAATGGGATGATTCCTCCCCCTCAACAGCAGCTTTAACCCCCCCTGGGTTCCTGCAGGCTTAGGAAGCCCGCGTAAACCTGTACGTTGACCCGCGTTAACGGAAAACAGGAAGCCCACACAGGACGTCTGAGGGGTGGCGGCGTTTACCGTGCGCTCTCCGTCTTCCTGCTCATGCACTGGTGCAGGAGGAGGTAGTCCTGCGGCGCGCTGTTGGACAGAGAGCTGCGGTGCGAGTGGCGCACGGGCACGTCGAAGGTGAAGAGCACGGGCTGGCTGGAGTGGATGGGGGCGGAAGACTTGCGCTCCCCGCCCAGAGGAACCATGGACCCGGGGACGTCTGCCCCCACAGACCGGGGCATGTGCAGCACCCGGGAGTCTGGGGACGGGAGAAACGGCAGGGATTGATTATTTAAAGCTGTCCTGGCCTCGCTATGCACTGTGACTTTCAGCAGTAACTCAGCTATACAGGTAGCTAAACACTTTCCCATCCGTCCACCAAGAAGCACTGCATTTGGTTCTTTAGCAGGGTTTAATGAGAATCGTGTAAAACTGTAACACACAAAGGTACAGAAAAATGAATGCCGGCTAGGCTAACACATTGGGCTAACACAAGTAATAATGTCTATCTTCACATAAAACATGTCAACGGGTTATGAATTATGATTGATATCACAGGCAAATGTGAACAGCACTTACAGACGATGCCGTTTTGCACTTTGATTAAAAAAAACAACAAAAAGGAGCTTCTTTCGTTTCTGGTAAGCGAGTTGTAATAATAAAAGTGACCACAAGATGGCGTTTCGTGAAATAGCAACACACACAATTCTAACATTTGCCACTAGGTGGCCGCAGTAGATGACCTTAACATTGAATAACTTTAAATTAAACAGGTTTCATTACAATAGCACAAAAGCTCATTTCTCTTTCCAAATAACCTTGGGCCGTCTTTCTGTAGATCTGGCTTATAGTTCAATTCAATTCAATTCAATTCAATTTTATTTATATAGCGCCACATCACAACAACAGTTGTCTCACAGCTTTCCAAACAGAGCAGGTCAGACCCTACTCTGAAGTTAATTACAAGAACCCAACAATTCCCACCATGAGCAAGCACTAGGCGACACAGGCAAGGAAAAACTTCCTTCCTTATAGTGCGGCTTTATGTGGGAAGCCATTTTTTGCTGCCACAACTATTGAAATAAAAGGCTAGTATTCAATTAATTAACTCATTGGCTGCCAAAGACGTCTATAGAAGCCCAACAGGAAATGTGAGCCTGTTTAACCCTGTAATGCCAAACGTATCATATCTGATTAATACGGTTTCTGAAATGTTTTTGTCTTTACACCTTTTGCTTAATTTAATGGTAAAAACTTTGCTCAAAATCCTAATTTACATAATCAGATACATCTGCCCCCACAGACCGGGGCATGTGCAGCACCCGGAGGTCTGGGGACGGGAGAAATAGCAGGAATTGATTATTTAAAGCACAAAAGCTCCTTTCTCTTTCCAAATAACCTTTTGCTGTCTTTCTGTAGATCTGGCTTATAGTGAAGCTTTATGTTGGAAGCCATTTTTTGCAGCCACGACTATTGAAATAAAAGGCTATTATTCAATTAACTAACTCATTGGCTGATCGGTAAAGCGAGAGATGGACGCAGAGACAGGGAGGGAGAGGAAGAGGAGGCCCCACAGTACATGAGGCGGTGTGCCGATCAAATCAAAGGTGCGTTTGAAAACAGGAAACAAGGGAAAACCACGATTTCGAAAGATCTGCATCATTCAACAGACGTTCTTTAACTCATTGGCTGCCAAAGACGTCTATAGACGTCTTTTATGTTTTTCAACGCGAGTGGCTGGGGGACGATCTGCTAAAGCTTGTCCGTAAATATCGGCTTCTAGACAGAGTATGTAGTAACAAATTGACCCTCTAGGGGGCAGTGCCACTTTTGATGGGAGATGAGCATAGACTGTAGGCAAATAAGAAAAAGCTAACGGTTCTATGAGAGAACATGTCGCCGGTGAGACGCAAGTCCAGGAAGAACGGAATAAGGTAGAAACAAATGTTTTTTCCTGATGAAAGAAGAGAGTCTACTCTTTCTTTTGGTGTGTTCGGTGTTTACATAGTCATAGCACAAACTATTCTGTGGCTCTTGAAAAATCAGTCAAAATGCTCAAAAACCTCTGGCAGTATGGGACTCTGTTCTGAAAATGGCTGCCAGTCAATGAGTTAAGAGTTTTGGGTTGTGCTTTCAGTCTTTCTTGACTCAGATCAATAGAGAAGAGCAGTCTGTCTCACGGGAGAAGAGAAAACATCATCCCTTTGCTTTTTTGGATTACAGAGAGCAAATGAGTGGAACAGAGCATGGCCCAACTTTTCCTTTTACACCGAGGTCAATGTGCTGGGCTCGGTTTTATTGAGCTGCCCATTGTTTGGCACAGTGGGACAGTGTGAACAACATGGCCCTAACGGTCGAATTGTTTCTGTGTGACATCCCTGATTTTTCCATTGACTGCAAAGAAAAGACAAATCCAAGATGGGGATGTTGGAAACGGACCGGGCGGGCAGCCAAAACCAGGAGGTGCACATTGAGTTGTAGGAGTAGAGAGTGGGCGGCCACTGATCTATCGACCCGTGGTGCTGTGTGCAACAGTAGAGGGGGGGGGGCTCTGCTGAAGCTAATTTTCCTCTTTTAACTGTCCAGCAGCAGATGCATGTGAACATTAGTGTACCGACAACAAGCTTTTCTGCGTCTAAATGTCTTTGAAATATGATTAAAAAAGGTGACAACTGTTTGCCTTAGTTGTTAATCTACATTATGTTAAGTTATTGAAAAATGATGTGCATCAGACAGCTTGAAATTAAAAGACATTTTTTATTATTATTTTTTTTATTTTAATTTTATTTTTAATTTTATTTATTTATTTATTTATTTATTTATTATTTTTTATTTATTTTTATTTTTATTTTATTTCTTTATTTATTTTTTAAATCTTTTTTTAAATCTTTTTTTTAAAGAAATTTATTTTTTAAGATGGAGTCGTAACCTTTCCTGTGGAGAAATAAAGACTTACTAAACAACTTTTTTTTGGGGGGTGTGGGCAGTCTAAAAACTGAAAACCCATTTTTCTTTATTTCCCTGATTCCCAACATGATGTCACTCTGTCCTTTAAGAAAAAAAGGAGGTCTGTGAGTCGAGATTTGAGCTGGAAAGCAGCAACAATAGCTCTGTGTGAGCATGTGCGTATGCATGTGGGCCATTTAAAGTGGTGTCCGGTTCTCTGAATGAGGTTACATCCATGCCTGAGGGGGGGAAAAGGCTCTGCCATGACGTCTCCAGGCCAGTGGACACCAGTGGGATGACCAGGCCCACTGCAACAAAGGTTGGGACTCCCCCCAACGATCCTCAATTACGCCATTGTTCTGAGTGATTCCATTTTCCTTGAACTACTTAGGCATCGTCTCCCTTCTCCGCAAAAAGCTTTGTAAAAGCTTTCATCCACCGCGGTGAGCGCTGGGCCCCCTAATACGGGTAGATATATTGATTTGTTGTCAAAAGACAGACCCAGCCCCCGGCCCCCGCCGGCCTGGAGAGCTGCTGTTCAAACCCAAAGTGACCCTATAACCGGGCAACAAAAGAGCAGCTCGACCAAAGCGAAAAGCCTTCGCTTGTGTGTGGAGATAATTCGGGTCTTGATGAGCTGTGTAAATGACCGGCAGATTCGGAGCAACATGAAAGATGGCCGACCCGGTCAGCTTACAGAATAATGCACACAGCTCATCACTAATGGGCCTCTGCTGGGAAACCATCCCATGGATGCAGAAACAGAGGAAAGAGCTAATACATAAACACACAGACAACACAAATCATCAACAGAGAGTCTGGCTAAATCTGGCTGCAAGTTAAAGAGCAAACAACGTAAAAAACAACAACTTTCTATTGCAAAACGCTTGGAAATAACACAAAACTGTTGACAACAATGCATTAAAAGACTCCTCCGGTTGGCGAAGAGCACTTAGCTATTCTGGGTCAAAGAGCTCCAAAGTTCAGAGGCAATTAAATTGGATAATACATCACCTACTGTCTCATTGGCTCAGTGACCGTAATTTGATAAAAGCCCGCTGCTGGTCTCGGGGGGCCAAAATTAGAAACACGCCGCATCACTCATGACAAAAACTTCTTTGTAAGGTACTCATTTCCTCCCAGTCCAGCCAGAACTAGATGAGAACATACGATAATTTGATCTTGAATCCTAAGTATAATAAGTAAATAGAAAATACCACTGACCAATTGAGGAGAAGAGGGGCCATTTGAATTTGTTTTCTATTCAGGGCGCTCTTTTAATAAACACTGAAATTGAATCCTTAAAATGTCCCATTTAAAAGAAAAAAATCAATAATTGAATGTACAATTCAATGGTGCTCACCTGTCTTGGAGTTAAACAAAAATGCAGACTCTTTTATGGGTTTAATCAGAGATTAGAGTGAAACACAAAGTCTGGGTTCAAAACCCTGATTAGTGGCCTGGTGGTGGGGAAAGCCATCATGTGATGCAAGGACCATTATGTCAAACTATCCTTAACCACCATAACCTGTAAATCTGAATCATGAAAATAAAGAAAGCCTGGATGAAATGAACATAAATCCTTATTTCTAAATGGATCTACAGGATCTACATGTCCCTGAATACCACATAATGTGGCCCGTTTGGGAACTCTGAACTAGACTGGTAACTAGTTAAAGCGCTAGTAGCTGCTGAGTTCAGGAGTTAAGTGGGAATGTTTGACAGAAAATAAGCAAAAAGGGAGTCCTGGTATCTTCAGAACACAAAACCACCGATGTTAGGCCCATTGCATACTTATGCCTATCAATATGCCCCTCACTTTTCATCAGCCTGAGCTTAATTCTGCACAACACGATGCAAAATTTAGCACCACAAGGCAACGCCACAAAGCAAAAACAAGTCCAATGTGGCTCCTGCGTTAAATAACGAGAGAATGAAAAGACACGTGCATTTCACAACACGCTGAGATGCCAAATGTAGGTGAGAGCATAACAGATAAAAGATGAAAAATACAGATTGCAATCGTCAAGATCAAGGAAAAAGAAACCGAAAGAGTGATTCTTAAATGGCATCTAGTTACAGCTACTTACTCACAGTTTTACTGACTATACTTTAGTTCTGTTTCCAGAATTTAAACAAATCCAATGAATCCTTTTATGCTAGCGCTGGTCACCAAACAAAGAATCTTTAAAGCTTTGCTCTTCCATGTAAGAGTCTCTGTAAATTAAGAATTTTATGTAGACAACAAATTGATAATTTCATACAGTCTTGTTTCCCATTACCATTGTTCTACACATATTAAATGCAGAATTCTTTAACAAATGAATTGTTAAATTACTGTTTCAGGTTGTTTTTAGCTACCTTAAAGCCTGTATTAAACATTGGGAGAAAAAAAAAGCTTCTTTTCAGAGGAATGGAAAGAAAAACAGACACGGTGAGGAGGAAAGCCAAACAATGGGAGCTGAGCAGAGACACAACGAGGCCCACTGACAAGCCCAATCCCCGTCCCTTATGTGAGATTATTCATGTGTCCGAGTTCAAATAGCCAGCGGAGCGCAGAACAAAGAGCCTGATTGACAAAACGATGCTCCATTCATTAGATGGTGCTGGAGGGTGGGTCTCTTGTGGTGCACGCACACGCCACACACCCCGTCATCTGATAACAACGACACCAGCAGGGCCCTTGTTCAGGATCAGATGTAGTAAATAGCTTCTTCACAGCCAAACCCTCCTGCAGAGGCTTCCTCAGATCCGGTTTGATTAACCCCTGTGTCGTGTTCGGGTCTGTGCGACCCGTTTTTGCTTTTTATTAAAAGAAAAATGATACAATGAATTCATTTTTCAAACTGAGACTCACTGGCTTTGGCTCATTTTCTGTGAAGAACATATAACGGAATACATACTTAACCCTGTAATGCCAAATGTATCATATCTGATTCATACGGTTTATGAAATGTTTTGCGTCTGACACCTTTTGCTTAATTTAATGGTAAAAACTTTGCTCAAAATCCTATTGTACACAATCAGATACACCTGATAACAGGGGGCAGAAGACTACACAAAAAATAATCTTGACTTATCGCGTAGTAATAAATTATTAATATCAAAAATGTATTTCTGTGTTTTCTTTTTACATATTTAGTTAAAAGGGCAAATAAGGAATTCAAACCAAAAAAAAGTAATTTTCGGTTTTGTTTTATTCTTGGATCAGACTTTAAAGGGTTAATGACCCGGGGCTAATAGAAGTGTGGAAATTGATGTTCTGTGTACCACACACACACACACGCACACACACTTGTGTGGGAACTGCAAGTGCACAAATACAAAATAAACAGTTCCCACACATTATTTTATTTGCTTGAATTTTCTGTCTATCTGCTAAAAATTGGGCTTAGCCAGAGTGGTTTCTTATAACCGATCCAAATGACCCAAAGGTTCTCTGCCCAGAGTGCCCTGGAATAAATTTTGGATGAGACAGGTAAGTTAAGATAAGGTAAACATCTCTTCAGTATTTTAATATAAAAGTGTTTGATTGTGACGCATTAAAAGCCACAAAATGCAACGGGTCCATCAGACAAACAACAATAAGAACATCACACTAAGGTTAAAAGGAAATGCATCACCAAACCCAAAGCTGGTGTTTGACTCAAATCTGTAAATAGACCGAATGTGTGCGACATATTCTCCAGTGTCTGTCTCCCAGCAGTGATTCAGGGCCGAGCAGCGCAGTGGGAACAGGGCAGGCTGCAGAAACCTGACCTCACTGGGCCATGGAGTCATTATTTTGACAAAATCAATGCGGGTGAAGGGCACTTTGCAGGGACAGAAGCCAGCCTCTGTTTTAATGAGAGGGAGAGAAGCCTGATTAGAGGGAATGTGAGAAGCGTCCACATAAAACCGAAGCATTTGTGTTTGTCTTTACTTTATTTACTTTGTTGTCTTTAGCAGGACATCACCAGTTTCTCAGACTATAATATCTGTCTTTTCTGTCAGTTTTGTCCACAGTTTGACAGGTCCTGTTTTGTTTTTGGACATAACTTTGATTCTCGTTTGGGTTCAGATCAGAAAGCTGGAATTGCCACAATCTTTTCAGTTTAAAAATAGCATCTCATCCTTTATTCACTTTGAGATGGGGAGCTGTCTTATAGGAAGAGGGACACGTATCAAAAGACCAGCTCCATAGAGCCTGGACTTACTAAAACATGATGTTTTTCAGCAGAACAAACGGGAAAACTTCAGGTCAGTTCAGCTCAGCGTGTCCCTCATAAAGCACACAGAGCTTCCTACAAAAAAACTTTAAACAACAACAAAACATTCGCATGTGGGTCTGAAATGGCTCAGAACTCATTTCCCTTTGTGTCCCCACATCATAATAACTTAGTATTATTCAAATGTTCAAAATTCAACTTCTGTCAAAAGTTCAAAGCCTCATTTCTTATTCCATTAAGTTTCTATCTGCATAGTCTGGACAATGATTTATTAAAGAATCCTATCTTTTCTGTCATAAAGAGTCAGACTGAAATTAGGTAACAGAAGAATTCAAGTGTAGTTTAGACGAATGAAAGTAATTTAAAACAAAACTGGAACGGAACAAAAAAAGCCTTGTTCTGTGCTTTCCTTTTTTTAAATTCAGGTTTCAGGTTTTTTGGACGTCCTTAAAGGTTTGGCAACGTTACGTTTGGCAGCATCCCGTGAGACTGAGAACAGAAAGAGTGAAGGGCAGAGCGACCCAGAGTCGATTGTGAAACGTCTGACTGTCTCTGCCCCGCTCCTGCCTTTGGGAGGAAGCAGTTTACTCACAGCAGATTAGCCCAACGGACAGAAAAAGGTGAGCCCAGATGCTGATAGCTGATGTCAGATAAAACCCCAACTAAATCCTCATAGAAAAACCCACTTCAGAGCTCCTTCAGATGTGCTGCTGCCTGGATAAGAAAGCTCATCTGAACAAATCCCCGATACAACAATGACTCCTCACTTAGCATTGGAGCTAAACAAGCAGTAAACAAGAGCAACACGTTTCAGATCGTGCACAGCTTGTCATATTATTGCTGGAATCCAGAAACACAGTCTGGTTAACACCATCTCAGTTTCTATGAAAACAAATATGCTATCAGTCCAGCTAGCCCCGCCCCCCGACTCAATGTCATTTCCATAAGAGGAACTAGCTTCTCAGGTTTTTAAAAGCCCAGCTCTTTCCCCACTGCCCCTCCTTCCTTCTTTCTTTCTTTTTTTTT
>CAJRST010037777.1:1443689-1463844 GCA_907169785.1 Menidia menidia
ATCCTATTGTACACAATCAGATACACCTGATAACAGGGGGCAGAAGACTACACAAAAAATAATCTGGACTTATCGCATAGTAATAAATTATTAATATCAAAAATGTATTTCAGTTTTTTTCTTTTTACATATTTTGTTAAAAGGGCAAATAAGGAATTCAAACAAAAAAAGAGTAATTTTCTGTTTTGTTTTATTCTTGGATCAGGCTTTAAAGGGTTGAAAAAACATGTAAACTAAAACCCAGTGGGCAGACTAAAGCCCACAGACCCGGGCTAAACAGAACCTGATCAGATCCTGTGAGCAATACCACATCCAAATCACACTGTGTCTATCTAAAGGATTTATTTCTTATAAAGCAGCAATCAGCCGAGTCAATTTGGCCAGAACTCAGATAACAATGGACATCAGTGACCATTAACATGGTAGAAGAGGCCTGTCCTCCTCTGAATTTAATCAATGACAGTCTCTCTGTAACTAATCATTGCTGGAAAATATCAAAAAAGTCATTTGCTTCTTCTACAAATCAAACGACTCTCTTGGTTATTCTAATCGTTCTGAAACTCCTGCTGAGTGTCTTTGGTGGAGTTCATGAAATGTGAGATAACATATCTGCACCATATTTACTTTAAGCAGAGTCAAGAGGGGCCGTTGTTCTTATTTCTTATTATCTTATACAGATCCAAAAGTCCCCGTCACCCTTCCTAAAAGGAGGCTGCTGTTTGTTGTTTGTTCCACCTGCTGCCGGAAGTCAGGCTGTTTTTTCTGGAACATTCTCACAAGACTCCGGTTATTTTAAAGAAAGCTTTTTGATATCGCTGTGCTGCTTTGTTGTCTTTTGCTCAACCCATTAATTATGCATGTCGTTCTTCAAACCTGCGTGGCTCCACAGGGAGCGAACCTTTTCTTTCCCCAAACTGCCTCATTTTTATTTCCTTTTGCTCTCCGTCTTCCATTAACGTAATCACAGTTTAATCAGAATTCTGGGAGGCGGATTTGGAGGTGTTTTTTTGTATTGTTTTTCCACAGATGGGCCTACTGGTGGAACACGAGGAGAGGAGAAATGGTTTTCCATGCTTGATTTGATTAATCAATCTTTAAGATACTTTTCATCATTTTGGACAGAGCCTGACAGATGATGATCGGTGCTCAGGCCATAAACAGAAATCAATAACACTTAGTTTCCGTAGGCATAAAGAGTGACATGATAAGCTGTCTCATAACATTAAGCATTGCTTAACCTTTTAGTGCTTCCAAACGTGCGGTTTTGAATGCACGCGGATCCTTTTGCCTCGGATAGATTTGACCTCGGGCATAATTAGCCTAATAAAAGCATTAGATATGCTGTCAATATGATTTGCATAATGTGCAAAAGGCGGTCTCATTCCTGAATGCGAGCGGTGTCTGGGTGACTTCAAAATGCTGCGGTGACATTTCTCTGGGTGCTTTGTTCACACCTGTCAGGGGGAAATGTGATGGGAGGCTTTGGCCCCCGGTCACTCCACCCAGTCCAGCAGCAAAACGCGCACAAAACACCTACACAAACACCAACACAAACAGAGAGAAAACGCTTCTTCTGCTGGCAGGATTCATTTCTCAGAGCTTCTGATGCAATCCACCGAGATCCCAAACGAGTCTCTGCTCAAGCCGAGGGAACCAGGGAGGAAAGAGACGAAAAACACAAAATTCATCAACATTCATCAAGATTTTCTAATGAAAAATATGCAGACAAAATCTGGATGTTTCATGAGTGTGTGTCAAGAGGTGAAAGTAACTCTCAGTTACAGGCAGCAGGTGCTTTTTATTCATTATTAACCCTTTAAAGCCCGATCCAAGAATAAAAAAAAAAACAGAAATTACTTTTTTTTGGTTTTAATTCCTTATTTGGCCTTTTAACAAAATATGTAAAAAGAAAAAACAGAAATACTTTTTTAATATTAATAATTTATTACTATGCGATAAGTCAAGATTATTTTTTGTGTAGTCTTCTGCCCCCTGTTATCAGGTATGTCTGATTGTGTACAATAGGATTTTGACCAAAGTTTTTACCATTATATTAAGCAAAAGTTGTCAGACGCAAAACATTTCAGAAACTGTATGTATCAAATATGATACATTTGGCATTATAGGGTTAAATCTTGTTATGTGAGCACATGTTACCAGTTTTTGTCACGTCTGGGGGAATGTCTGGTGTGTTGTCATGTCTTGATTACCTATTGTGTTCACCTGGGGTTCCCCCCCCTCATGTGTTTAAATAGTCCTCGTTTCCTTTTGTCCCGGGCCAGTGAGTTTAGTATTTGTGTTTCGTCCTTTCGTTCCTCGCCTTGTTCACGCCACGTAAGAGTGATTTTGATTTTGTACTTTGTCACAGTCTTGTTTTTGCCATTTGATTTAGCACTTTTTTCACAGTTTTGTTCAATTTGATACTTTGTTCATTTCATAGTCTTGTTAATCTTGCTTTGATACTTTGTTCATAGTTTTGTCTGCCTAGTTTGAACTTTGTCTGTTCATCCACTCCTTTTGAGTGCGTTTTTTGTTCATTAAAACCCTTTCAAACCGACCCTCCACATCTGAGTCCACCTTAAAATCCATCTCCTGACAGTTTTTAAGAGGACCTCACCTCTGTCAGGCTTCTTTTTGGGGGGAGATAATGCCTCTCATATTACCAACATGCAGCACTAAACTGCCTAAGGAGCCAGTACTGCACATTTCTGTTATTTTCCTTTATCTTTTTGCAGGTCGCTTTGTATGAAAGGCAACACTAGCCTTTGTGTGACCCATGAAAATGTGACACTTCCAAAACCTTCCCATCGGTTAAATTTCCAGAGCTTTGGCTTCACTTTGCTGCTCTGTCATCCTGTTGGCCGGTCAGAGAGAGAGATCTAAATCTTGAGGAATGCTCTGCCACCTTCATTTAGTAGGTTTTTCATTCCTTGTCTCAGTAGCTTTTATGATCAGTCTGACACTTCCATAACTAGTGGAGTGGGAAATGTGAAGCCTGAATCTGAGGCAGTTTTCCAGCCTCACTGGGACACGGAAATATTCTGAGGCCACACAGACGTGGACCCCAATTCCAACCAATTATTTTACGGCTGTCGAGAAAAAAGTGAACGAGCTTAATCAGCCAATGCCGAGACGTGTGCCTTTGTAAATGACATGGTAAATATCTGTAAAAACGCATGCGGCTAGCTGTGTGATATATACAGATATATGGGAGATTGACGGAGAAAAACAAGAGACAGCGGGTGTTTCATTTCGGTTGCTATTTTCCCGACTCTGTGCATAATTCAGTGAGGATACGGATGGTTAGGCCTCAGCAGGAATCAGCCTTTTTGTTGATTTCAACATCTACTACCCCTGGCAGTGTTTATCCAACTATTGGACTCAGAATTATCGGAGAGAGGAAGCAGATGAAGTGTGAAAGCAATGTGAAGATTTGGTCTCACATCGGCTTCTACACAGGTAATGAGAAACAGCTCATGCATGGGCTTCACAGAAAGGTTCGCCATTCACTGCCTATCCTGAAATCAAGCTTTGAGCAGAATTTTCCGCCTTCCTCTCTCCTAAATTTCAGGAAGGGGTTAGTCGAGTCTGACTGTAATGGTTGTTGTTAAGTGAATCCAATTCCTAGTTTGGCTGCTTGAAACAGATAGGGTGTCGTTGTCAATCTCAGAAATAATAACAGACTCCATCATCCAAAAGAGTAAGAAAAAAAAAAGGAGGAGGATTTTAAGTAGAATGTACTGTTTGTGTCCACATTATAAGACATCCGTTGATCATAGTTATTATTCAAACTGTTTTGAATCAAAGGATCAGTGTTGTTACTGGCCATCTCAGTTTGTTTCTGTAGTTGATTAACCATGTAATTAGGAATATTCTCACTTCCCTACAGCAGAAATCTCTGATGGGGCATGGTGCTACATGAGGATTGTTGCATCATTTTGTTCTCTGAGCAAAGAGGAAAACATCACATGCATTCTGATGGATTAGTTAACCGTGAACACCATGCCATTTAATTACCGTAATTACAAACGTTTGAGTTTGTGAGTGATTAAATACATGTAAATGATTCATTCAGTATGAAACTCATCATTGGAGTGAGCCCTGGGAGCCTCCTTTCTGCTCTAAGATGAAGTTAGATTATTATTATGATTCTTCCTAAAGACTAGATCCCTCCAGGCTTTAGGACATTTTCCCTCTCTGCAGCAGATAAATGCATCCTGCACACACTCTCTGCTAGCAGCACTTTCTGTTACCTTTAAAGAAATCCTCTTTTCCAGAGGCACGCGTGGCTGGAGGCTCAGGCTATCTCAAAGAAAATGAGAACCCCGGATTGAATACATTTTTGTGGAGTCAAACCAGTTGAGGCAAACGTGTGTGTGATGGTTTGTCCTTCACACAGAGCCATCGGAGGCTTGGCCGGCCCAGATTAATGCAGAGTGGAGGAGGGAAAATGAGGGAAAATGTGTTTCTGGTGGCCTCCCATTTCTCCACCTCACACTGGTCTAAACTCCCAAACCACCCTGCCTGCTAACAGTATTCAAGTATGCTCGTTTCAATAAAGTTATCTAGTTTAAAAACAGTCCCTTGGTGGCTTTTGTAACGTCAATGGATTGGTCCTCACATTTGACAGGTTAATTAATGTTAGATTTTGCAGAAAAAAAAAAAAAATCCCTTCATGTTTGCTTATCTTGATCACAAATACAGTGGGGGAAATAAGTATTTGACCCTTTGCTGATTTTGCAGGTTTGCCCACTTACAAAGAATGCTTATTTTTCCTCATCAGATGGTCATCAATTTTTATAAATTCATATGATGTGATTTTCTGGAATTTTCTTTGGGATTCTGTCTTTCACTGTTAGAATGTACATATGATTAAAGTTATAGATCGTTGCATTCTTTGTAAGTGGGCAAACCTGCAAAATCAACAAGGGGTCAAATACTTATTTCCCCCACTATAAATACACTAACGGTAGAGATATTTTCATTAAATTCACTTTATGAAGTGCTGTTCGGTTGCAAGCTCATGTGGAAAGTTTAATTTGTTTTAATATAGAGAATGTTATTCAGTTGTTTGTATAAGTCGAACCTTGTGTAATTTTGGAATGAAGTGAAAAGATGTGCGATATATAAAACAAAAAAAAAAAAAACACAAAATATTCCCTTTATTTTTTTCCTACCTTAAGACTACACAGGGTCACCGATGTAGCTCTAAGAGGTATCTACATTTGCATTTTATTTACAGCTTACTTTGATGTCTCCATATTTACACAGTCAAAGAGAAGCGCTAAAAACACAGTGTTGAGAACAAACCCAAACTCAAAATGAGTCCAAAACTTTAGAAAAAGATACAGTCTTATGACGCGACAGTTCTCAGTGCAATATTCCACAATGCAAATATCCTTCATTCATATTATGTTGAACATACATATAGATTTTTTTTTGGGAAACAGAATGTCACTGAATCGACCCACATCGGAGAAAAAATAACCATGTACGTTTAGCATTGTGACGCACTCAGCCATGCTCTCAGCACCCCCCCACACACAGAGACGAGTCCTCGGGTTCGATGGGAAAATGACGGTCAGCGAGTGTTCAGTGGCCTCGGCATAGTTCAAAAAGTACCGGGAGTCAGATCAATACGCCATAGTTCACAAAGTAGTCCCGACTCCTTTTGAGTTTTTTTTCAAATGAGCAGTAAACTGTCCTTTGTGGGATCCGCTGACAGGCCGGGAGAGGGGGGAAACACAGATGTATGGGAATTAGAAAGTGTCTTTGTGGGTTTATTCCAGGCCGGGTGTGTTTGGAGGAGCTTTAGTCTGTAAACGGGGAGCAGGGCGGATGCATTTCCACCAGTAGGGCAGCGATCGGAGCCCTGTGGGGGGGGTGAAAGCACTTCTCAGGCTGACCGGGGGGCAACCCCGAGGGCCAAAGGCAATTTGTATATTTCCTGTCACCCACAGCACAACGCAAAGCCTCTGGATCTCTGCAGCCAGTCCACTAATGAAGCACGGGGGGGGGGGGGGGGGGGGGGGTGAATTTGCTGGTTCCCTCGACCTTCTTCGTCTTATTTTCTAAAAAATATTTTTTTCATCCAAATATCTGTTTTTATTGAACTCTGTGGAATACTTATTTAAGCCGACTGGTTAACAAACAGTGCCTTCCTGTAGAAATTCAGATCTGTAAAATGAAGAGGGTCCGATGAAGTACACGGTAATGTTAAACTAAACCACCTCCATAGTTTATTCCAAGTGTTCAAACACCCTTAAGTATTGTTCAAGTACAACAATTAACAATAGAAGGGACACTAATTCACATTTTTTTTTAAATTCACATTTGTTATACTGTTAATTCATATAGCTATTTATAAAACAGAACTAAAATAGAATTCAAAACCATTCCTGTAAAATACCTTTTTGTTGCTTAATACAGACATTAATTCCACAGTATTTTCTTACAGGGTTGGCTCCTATGTCATTTTATGATCAAATTGCTTTGACCAATTAAAAAAAAAACAAAAATAAAAAAAAAGACGACCCAAAATTCCATATTTTCTTGATTTAAAAAAAGAAATCGGGTGAGAAATAGAATGAATCCAAATCGAACAGTGACCTCATGTCACTTTGTTGGCTTTACCATACAATTAAGCAATTTTGCTAATTCTGTGGTTGATCAAAAAGGCCAACAGAGGCTTTTGGAGCTATAACCACACAGGAGCGTAAAGCCTCCTCTTAGAAAATGACGAGACATCACACAAACGAAGGTGCTTTGACGAGTTCGTCCGGGGTTTTGATGAAGGGCTTTACTGCTAACAGAAACCTCTCTTATTATTTACGGCTGACTGGGGCTGTGATGGTTTCAAGTATATAAAAGAAGTGATTAACAGAGAAGGAATCTCCTTGGCTGAGGCGCGAAAAAAGGCAGAATGGAGCGAGCTAGCGAATAACAATCTGCAGAGTGAGCCAGTGGACGTAACGCATTAACCAGCTCTCCTTTTTGATTCCTTTGAACAGAATCGCAAACGGGGACGAGGAAAACGGAGTCATAAAAATAAATCACAGACGTCACACATTTTTCCATCCTCTAGCAGCCGCACTTGGAGGGCAAAGACTGACAAAGAACCGCCGTTATCACCGATTGCAACCGTTTTGTTATCTGTTTTTTTTTTTTTAAAGAGTATATTAAAAACCAAGTTTGAGCACAGTCCAAAGAAAAGAAAAAAAACACGTGGTCTTGTACACAACCGTCTTTGGCAAGAAGTCCCGTTTGCTAGCGTCAGAGGGCCTCGTCGTGTTCATGTCACCTGCGGCCCATCTCGCTCTGCCTCATGAAGTGGATGTTGTTGACGCTGTCGGCCAGTTGGGGGTACTGGTCCACGGAGACCACGTAGTAGCCGTCGTAGCCCTGCACCTTCCCGGAGCCCAGAAGCTGCTGCTTCTCGCCCTCGGTCCAGCTCCGCGAGCCCTCCTCCCCGTCCCGGAGCCTCTGGCGCTCGCGGGCCCAGGCCTGGGCCACGGCCCGTTGCCGCGCCGACTCCAGCACGCGCGCCTTCTCCTCGTCCAGGCTCCCGCCGTAGCGCGTGTTGAGGCTCAGCGCGCCGAACTGCAGGCGGATGTCGGTGATGCGGCGCGTCCGGCCGGCCAGCACGGCGTTGACCTGCGCCACCGTCACGTTCACGCCGCTCTCCAGCGTGCGGCGGCCCACCGCCATGCCGATGAGCGCCAGGTCGCCCTCCACCGGGCCCAGCTTCACGAAGTGGTGCGTGTCCACGCCCCGCACGGTGAAGCGCAGGTCCTCCAGGTAGAGGGCGCCGTCCAGCACGGCGGCCATGCGGCGCCCGTCCTCGTTGGCCAGGCTGATGATGTCCGCGCTGACCCGCCCGTCCCGCACCGAGAACTTCACGCCTTTGCCGAAGATGGAGCCCCCCGAGGCGAAGACCTTCCGGTCCTCCGTCTGAGGACAGCCGGCGCCGCGGGAACGGTAGATCTGACCGAAGCGCTCCAGCTTCACGAAGGCCTTCAGCTGCCTCTGGACCTCACACTGGACGCCCAGCAGAGACTGCAAACACACACACACACACATCGCTTTAGTCACAGCAGAGACACACACACCAGAGCCCTTTTCTCTTTTTTTTAAACATTTTTTTATTTATTTAACCTTTATTTAACTCATTGGCTGCCAAAGACGTCTATAGACATCTTTTATGTTTTTCAACGAGAGTGTCTGGGGGACGATCTGCTAAAGCTTGTCCGTAAATATCGGCTTCTAGACAGAGTATGTAGTAACAAATTTACCCTCTAGGGGGCAGTGCCACTTTTGATGGGAGATGAGCATAGACTGTAGGCAAATAAGAAAAAACGCAATGGTTCGCTATGTGAAAAATGGCGCCGGTGAGACGCACGTCGAGGAAGAACGGAATAAGGTAGAAACAAATTTTTTTTCCTGATGAAAGAAGAGAGTCTACTCTTTCTTTTGGTGTGTTCGGTGTTTACATAGTCATAGCACAAACTATTCTGTGGCTCTTGAAAAATCAGTCAAAATGCTAAAAAAAACTCTGGCAGTATGGTACTCTGTTCTGAAAATGGCTGGCACTCAATGAGTTAACCAGGAAGTCCCATTGAGATTCGGAATCTCTTTTTCAAAAGAGACCTGGCTAAGGTAGCAGCCAAACCACAAGAAATTCATACATATTACATTTTACATAATAAAATCAGAGCAGTATGTTAAAACACATTGAGCATCTCAAGAAAAACAAGCACATATCTCCATCACTACACTCTTCATGGTTGCTTTAAATTCATTAATGGACACTAGAGTTTTTAATTTGAGCTCTTTCTGGAGGTTATTCCAACCCCAGGGTGCAGAATAGGAGAATGCAGTTTTTATCTTTATCTGCTAGCAAAGAAACCGATTGAAACAAAGCAACTGCCACTTTAAAGACTTTGTTGATAGTGTTCATTGAATATTCCCTCTTTTAGGCTTCTAACCTTTATCATTAGCCAGGACTAACATCACTGTCTGCTCTCTGAAGGTTTCATTTCAAAAGCTGAGACTCACGCTGCTTCATTAACACTTAAAGCATTTTTAATTCGGCTCTGTGACCACAGAGGTTCTTTTGTATTAAGATGTAAGAATGAATGATGATAAAAAGAAAAGAAAAGCATGATTGGGGAAAGACAAACAGTGAATATGCTTCACAACCTCTCAGAATGCTTTTAGGGGAAGCTATAAACTGATAAACCGTCACGGGAAATAGGAAATATTACATCATTTATAAAATAGGGACTTTGTTTCCGTTTGGGGCGCTAAAGAGGAAGCCGTGATGATCTGAAGATGTGAACGCACCACACATATTCAAGCACCTCTCATGATCTGCCTGATCCTCTGCGACAGGCATGATATTTTGAAAATGGGTGAAATTGCCGTCTTCCGACAACCCGGGGCCAGAATAAAACAGAATATTTGTGGCGAACTATTGTATGGAGAGTAACCAATTCCTTCCAGGATGAAAAAAATATAACATACTGCCTTTAGCAAAAAGCTTGTATTTTGTCTTAATACTACTTGACAAGAGATATTCCTCAAGAAGAAAAAGAGATGTTCAGATCCAGAGATGACGATAAAGTGATGTGAAATGGAAACTGGCCAGAACACAATGAGTCGAGATTTAAGCAGCATCTAAAAGCCTTTTAGATTTTAGATTATCTGTCTTCAAACAATCCTCTAATTTAGGAGGTAGAAAATGATCCTCGGGAGTTTTATCAAGCGGTATATTCAAAGTCTTCCTGACAGATTTCTAATTCTGAACCTATGAAAGATGGAAATGGTGGCTCGGGGGGGATATTTCACACCATGCCACTCCTTGTTTGTTTATCGTCCCAGTGTGTGACCTGGTCAGCTTTTCGGGGGGGTGGGGGTGGACAGAGGGCGATGTCCTCCACTTTACTGAAACAGCCTCCCGGGACACTCCCAGAGAGGCATCACTCACGTGGGGGGGGGGGGGGGGGGTAATCAGCCTGTAGCAGAGCTCTGAATGAGAGATCAGGCCTGGTAGGGCACAGAGCTGATCTCTCTGCCCCCTCACGGCATTTTCCAATCTGTGTGTGGACTGAGCTGCATAGCAAAAAAGGGGCTTAAGCAGACAGAGACGGAAAGGCCGCAACACACTTTTCCTCTGAACAGAATAAAATGAAACACCAAAGCGCAGACGTCTAGTTTAAAGCTGTATTCATGTATTCGGGAGCCCTATACTTAGCCGGTCAGGCCATCTGATGTGAGGATCAACATGGTCAGAGCACCATTTCAGGGGGCAGAAATGGAGGATTAAGATGTCATGCCATAACTTGTAAACTAAATAACATTGAATGGTCTCAGAGGCTGCGTTTGGACTACTGAATTCAGAAAGAAAATGCCGAATTACAAATAAATCTTCATTCAGAGATTTTTGTTTTCTCAATAGCTTATTTATTTTAGAAATATTTGGATGTGCTTTGTGTTATTTTTGTGCAAATACTTGTGCCTGTAAGTGAATGACACTCAAAATTAACAAAGCTTAATTAAAGAATTAAAGAAAAAGATGTTGAAAAATTAACCAGGTTTGGACCTTTCTGTTAAAATCTGAAAATCCTTATTTTTTCCTTTGATTTATTTTATTCATGCTTTTCTCTCTTTGACTTTGAGCAGATATTCATCTGTATTTATTTGAGTTTTGTTGTTTGGCCAGTATATAGATTTCTGCAAGTTGTCAAGATCAAGCAGCATGGATGAGTCAGTGGAAGAGGCCAATAATAGATGAGGACAACTCAAGGTTTCACTCAATGCAAACAACACTTCTGAACACATTTAAGTGTATGCATATTTACTGTATGTTTAGGTTTTTTATGTTTTGAGCCGCACTGTTCTGCAATGATTAACAAGCCACTGGGATGGAAAATATATCTACATTTTGTTGTAAAATGCACTTATAGAGCAGAAAAATACCTGCTTTGTGGCATTTTATTTGAATATTTCACTTTAGTTTTTAGTATATCTTCTCTTTGTAAGATTCAGTATGAAAGAGTATGAGAAAAAAAGAACTGTTCAGTATTTACCGGGAGTTTATATATAAAACTAGTAAAACTATTGTGTGTGTTACACCCTAAATCAGCACCTTTTACAGTCATTGTGGCTGTGGTCATTGTGTTTGGCTGCTTAGGTCAAAGGTCGTCCATAACATCGTACAATAGGGCCCCGGCAGCTTTTCGGCTCACACATGAAGAAAAATATTAGAATTCAAGTAAGTGTTGAGGCAGCCGCTGAAGTGTCAGGGAACACAATCTGTCCCTTTGATGGGTGCCTTTCACTTGTCTGGCTGTAAGCAGAGCCGTGAAAACAACAGTGGCCTCTTCAATAATTCAGGTGAGCTGGGGCCAACTTAAAAGGGCTGATAAAAAGCAAGAATCACAGCATGTCTACTACTTCTCAGCCCTTAGCCAACAGTGTAAAACTGAGATGAAATCAATGGCCAGTGGTGAGGGGAATGGAGAGTGAATTTCCCTAATGGCAGGACAATTACAAGAGCTGTTTAGCCTGACCCCAATTCCTCAAGATGAGGACAAGAGGCAGGGACCTGGCTCACTGGGCCATGTTTGGCCTGATAGCTGCCACCTCCTGTGGGAATCTGGCTGCACAGAGCCAATGATAGTGGAAATGAAAGGAACTGAAGTGGAGGATGACGTGTGGCAGGATGAGAACTGGAAAAAAAAAAGAAGAGGCCTCTACCTTGGTGCTGTCCCACTCCTGGGTCTTGATCTGGGTGCGGACCAACTCGTAGGACGGTTCCATGGCCTCCGTGTTTGGTTTGCGATAACCGGGGATGACGTTGTACAGCTGGAAGCCAAAGGTCACCAACCAGCTGTTCACATCTGCAAGGAAAGGGGGAAAAACCTTGATAAATAGAAATACTAGACACAGACACAGCCATTGCTCTCAGCTTCAGACAGGAAGACACTGACTGGGTATTTTCACGGTTGAAATTCGGCGGTGCTCTCTCGGAGTTGTTCTAAATCCAGAGGAGCGCATGATTTGTTTGCAAAAGTGAACAAGCCATCCTAAAGACTGGAGGTGGTGGTAATGATTCATGTCCACTCCTGCAGGTGTCACACTAATGGCCCACAGCTGGGTCCCGCAAACGACATCTGAGAGCATCTGCTGGGCTGATAATTATATATTGTAATTTCATGTCACCGCGGACTTCAACATTAGGTATTTTGGACACTTAGCGGGTTCCTTCACAGTTGTATTTCTCCAAAGTGATGCTGAAAGAGGAAAATGACGCCTGGGATTCATATGCATGCAATCGTAATAAAGCGTCCCATCAAAAATGGGCAAAAAATGCTGCAGGTGCCGTTGCCATCCGCTGTAAAATACTGTATCACAGAGGAAGCTCAAACCGAGCCATTTAAGTCTGGCCTCTGGTACGGACAGCAGAATCATTGCTTTGACACCTGGGATTAGTGGTGGGGGGGGGGGGGGGGGTGGTTTGTCACAGGCTGGCACCACCACATTGTGCCAACTGACAAAGCCTTTTTTATATAAAAATTTGTTTGAGGACAACGAAAGGACCCTGCTAATTTAGTGAAAGGCATGTAAATGTCAGTGCCATCAATCAGAGCGGAGGCTGACCGTCTACAGTGTGTCTACAGTCTGTTTAGCATTCAAACGGCAGTCAGGCCCTAATGCTGGATTGTGAAGCTCAACGCTCCACTGATAGACAGCCGGCTAAATGCTTTTGTTAAACACAGTGAAGCTGAAGGTTGGATGCCACCTGAGCAAAAAAAATTGCATACTTTTCATCTCTAAATATGGTCTACTTTCTTTTAAACATAATTAGCCAAACTCAACTTGCAAAAACCTACAATTAGTATAAACCAGTCATTTATTTTTCCACTAAATGTCGACAGATTTTTTGGGACTAATTTGACTTGCACTTCAGTTAAAGGCTAAAACCTAAAAAAAAATCAAGTTAACATGATGCAAAATGATGGAAGAGAATTAGATTGTGTATATATTTATGAACAAGACAAAACAGAGGTGACTACAGCTTTCTATGGATCTATTGTGTCTCAGTCACAGAAAACCCGGAGCATTTCTAGAAAAGATCTTAGAGTTCAACAACCAACAGGGCTTTGACAGGCAACACAGTTCCCTTTGAGCACTTTCAAACTGATAGCCACTGGATACATGCACCAGAATAAATGTGCCGGCACACACACACACACACACACACACAGCAGACTTTCAGTGAGGGAGCTCTTAAAAACCTACTAGGCCTGCTGCTTTCCAATTTAATTTAAGAGGGGTCTGCTCTTCAAAGTGGAGATCGTTCCCTAGAATAAAAAGTTCTTTGCCACGAGCAAAACACAATGAAGAATGAAGGTTTGGGTTGTGTTCTTACAGTTGTGTTCTTATATAAATCAGGGATTGTTTTATCAGCAGATCTGTCGAGGGAAATGCCATCTAGAGCCAAAATAAGAGCTGAATATTACAGAAACTGCTTTATTCCTCTGGGATCTTTAGCGTTTTCTTGTTTAAAGTAAAATTCCCACTATTCATGACTAAGAAATTACATTTCTGCTTCAAAGCGTCCGTCCAACCATTTGCTATAGCCACTCATTCCAACGAGGTGATGGGGGGCTGGAGCCAATCCCAGCTGTCACTGGGCACAACCTGAACAGGCTGCCACTCAATCACACAGAGACACACAACCACACACACTCACACACACTCACTCCTAAGGTTTATTTGCCCTGCTTCAAACCAGTCTGAAAAAGTGCAGGGTACCCACATGTTCTCTTTTTAAACATTCTGTGGATATCATCCTGTAAATACCAAGTCTACATCTCAAATGTATTGCATGGACAGATTAGAAGTCCTTATTATAAGATAGAGTCTTCATTTTTTTATCCTGTTTTTAGAATGCAAAGTGGCCCTAACATGCATTTCCTATAAGCCTGTGACACCTCTTAAGATACAACTACATTTAATGCGGGTAATGGGAGCCGCGGATTTAAATGAGCAATCTGAAGTCGTAATACTCTAAGACACCCATTGTTACAGCGTGTGATTACCCTGTATAACGGCACTAAAGCCAATTTGCATCACGTTCAGTCACCGTTCTTTTTTCCAAAGCCACCAAAGTAAGTCCCGTGCGTGTCGAAGCACACTCACCTGTCATGTAGCACTTTGTCTCCTCGTTATTGCTCAGAGGATTGTTGCTCTTGAACATGTACAAGTTGAAGGGAACGATGTGGTTGCTGTTCAGGCGTTTCCAGATCTCATGGTCCGGCGTCGTCCAGCGGCCGGCCAGGACATCGTAGTCCCGTTTGCCCATGTGGACTAGCTTACTGAGGGGTTCGTACAGCCCGCCCTGGTAGCCGATGATGATCTGGAAGCTAGGGTTGGTGTCCAGGTAAACCTCCCCGAACGCCGTGTGGAGGATCTGCTTGATCATGAGTCCCGACCCGCTGAAGACCGCCAGAGGCGTGCCTATGTTATCGCACGCCACGTAAAACTCGTCCCCGCTGCTCAACTCCATGGCGAACAGGTGTCCCTGCAGGTCGTAATACAGGGAGGTGATCTCCGAGCTGGAGTGGTTGTACATGTGAGTGACCCGGGTGGGGCTGGACAGGTCCGCGTAGAAGAACTGGAGGTGGTGGCCCATGCTGCTCCGGCTGGAAACCCTCCGGCCCAGACCGTCGTAGCGGTATCTAATGCTCCAGCCGCTCACTTTGTTGTACACCTTGGTCAACAGGCCAGCCGAGTTATACTCAAAGTAGTCGTTTCCCCGCTGCCTAAGGAAGCCGTCCTCGTCCATCCGGTACTGGACGTCGCCCAGGCGGGTGATGCGGTCTCTGATGTCGTAGCGCAGAGGGGTCAGGCGGGCGCTGTTCCCAGGGCTGAGCAGGTGCAAGTTGCCATTTAGGTCGTAGCTGTACCTCCAGAGGGGCTTGTCGTTGATGGAGACCACCTGGAGCTGACCGTCGGCGTCGTACTCGTAGGTGTAGCGCGTGGTGTTGGCGTACGGCCCGACTTTCAGCTCCTTGGCAACCACGCGGCCCATGTTGTCGTACTGCACCATCATCCAGTACATGAGGGAACGGAAAATCTCGTACTGGACCTCCTTCACCCGGCCGTAGGCGTCAAAGTGTTTGGTGTGGGTCATCACCGCCGTGGTTATGATTTGATTGATGTCGTAGTAGATCACCCCAAATTTCCCAAACTGCTCCGTCTTGCCAGACACGTCGTCGTAGCGATACAGGTCGATGGGTAAGGGGGTCTCGTTAATGACGGCCTGCATGCTGGTGACTCGGAAACTGTTGTCATACACGTAGTCAAACCTGGCGTTGACCATGCCCTCTTCGCTGAATCTGAAGATCTGCCGGTCGATCAGGGGTCCGATCTGCCGGTAGCGGATGGTGCAGGTGAAGCCTTCGCTCTGCAGGTTGACGGTTTTCAACATGCCTGCCATTTCGTCGTAGGAGAAGCCGATGCGTGTGGTGTCGTAGAGGATCTCCAGCATCTTGGAGAGCTTCCCGTACCTGTAGATGACCCTGCGACCCGTGCCCAGGTAGGTGGTCTGTAGCAACTGTCCGTCCTCGCTGTAGTCCTGGAGCACCGAGGCGTTACCCTCGGGGGGTCGGTAGGTGTTTCTGTAGTAACCGATGGAGCGCGAGGTCTCCAGAGTCTGCCGTGCCACGTTGGGCATGGTCACAGAGGAGAGGCGATCATTTTTATCAAATTCGAAGATGTACTGCCTCTGGCTGTAGAGCAACAGCACCATAGACTGCGAGGAGAGGAGGAAACAGAGTGTTCATTGTTCAATATCAATACAGTGTTAGATTGATTTTATTTAAAAGCCTCAATGTGAAGGCTAGATATGATATGTTGTTATAACAGGAACAGACAGTCTGGGCAAAAATTAAAAATAGAAGTACATTGATTAGAAACAACCAGTGGCTTCATAACCAGTCACGAAGGCACAGGCTGGAAATTGGAAATGTACAAAGCAGTGTGGTCGCATATCTTTTTTAAAAAAGTGCCAAATGCAGAGAGCTTTAATAAACTCTTTGTGCAAGGCTGAGTAAGAACAAATCTAATTCCCAGCATAAAAGTGGAGAGATCTCTCTAAATTTAAGACTTCCTTCAGGGATGCTGTCGCAAACATGCTGCTTCTTGTATTTTTAAACTGCGGGATCTTTTGATCTGAACAGCATGTGGGATCTTAAGATTTCACAACTCAGCAAATCAGAATATTTTCATCTATCTTCAACCAACATACGCCCCTAACCCTGTGGTACGGCTGTAGATTCTGGCTACACATAATCACTTCAAAGTTGACTAAATCTTACAGTATACTACTAAAAAGGAGACTGTCGGCCATTTTCCTAATAAATGTCTAAGTTGGAGAATAACAGCTCTTCACTTTTGCCTACATTCATGCCTTCAATTAGTGAGCAGAAAGTGACATTTCTCTCTGTTCTTTTCATCACAGCTATTTCTGGGTGAACTTTGCTGTCAGACTATGGCAACAAAGTATAGCGTCTACAGAGCTCCAGACACTTTTAATTATATTTGGATTCATATCTTTGCCTTTCAATGTGCGCAGTGCACCCTCGCGGGAGAATTACAAGTTAATTTCTAACTCCCGTCTTAACTATAACGTCAAGTTTCTTCTACAAACACACCTTCATTGCTTATTTTCACGACGCGTCTCCTAAAAGTTTATTACTTTTTTATCTCTGAACCGTTTAATCCTCATCACAGCTCAGACAGCTCATACCTTCTCCAGATAGGTGTAGGTCCAAGATTTGCCATCGGCAAATGTCTTGGAGATGATTCTGCCATTCTGGTCGTACTCCATTCGTACAGACATGGTTCCTCTTTGGATACCGGCCACGTGCCCTCCGGAGGAGTAGGTGACGTTGACTCCGTTCAGACGACTGCTTGGGGCCCACAGAGTGGGCCGGCCCGCGTGGTCGTAATGGATCCGTAAAGTGAACTTCCTGTGATCGTCGTAGACCTTTTCTGTCCTGGTGATCCGATCAAAGTCCAGCGAGAGCAAATTCCTGTTATGAACCTGTCAGGAAAGAGGCAGGGAACACGTTAGGTGGTTTGAAATGATGAAAACGGAGGCACAACTCTGAAGTGAAACCTCAAGGAGAGCCTTTAATCAAGACTTCGGGTTATTATTTTATGTTATTTTTGTCCTAGCTTTTAATTTGAACACATAGGCTCTATCTTCGGACTGCAGGAGCCACAAAAACAATGAAATGTAAACATAACAACATTTTTGTTAATAGTAAAAATGTGGGAGTAAGCTTATTCCCAGAAGAATCAGTTGTCACATTGATCATTAAATTCATTTTTACAGCTTACTGAAAATAATTATTTGGCACACGTGCGCACGTTGCAAAGGAGGATATAAAAAACAGTTGAACATTGCTTAAATGAGGCCGGAGAACAGCAGTCTCTGGCTTTACTGAGACACACAACACATAGGAATATCTTAAAAGAGTCAAGGCTGTAGCAGGGAGTTCGGGGCTGCAGCCCAATAGATGAACTAATATGTCTATTACTCAACATTAAAGAAAACGCTGTTGAAGGAAAGGCTACAGGGGAAAAATTAAATTCAAGAGGAGACAGGGGATTATACTGCCTATCAGCGCAAATCTCCTCTCAAACAACTGCTTTACACACAATCTGGTGGTTGGAAAAAACGGGGCTGTGGAGGTTAGTGTCTAGAACTGAACCATGCCTCTGATTCTGCAGCTGTTTATCATGTTTCTTCTGTGCTTATTAGTTTTCAGAGTGTGTCTCTGCGTGTGTTATCATTTGGCTTAGTAAAAGGCTTGGCAAAGCTTAAAACATCTTACAGTGGCTCGGAAAGAGGCTTCTGGCTGCTTTCCAGATGCTTCCCGCTGAGCGGGTCGCACAGGGCTGACTAAGAAACCTCCCTGTTCAATCTCACATTGAGCAATAGATGCTTAGGTCTCTCATCTGTGAAGGGACAATTACACCAGAGGCAATTAATACCACCGATGCCTACTTGAGAGGATTACTTTAAGTAAAACCAAACAGAATCATGAGCAGAAGAAATCCGTAGACGTCTGGAAAGAAACTAGTGACGAGAGCATTAAGGTGGACGGGAGCCTTCCAGATGAGGTGGAAGTAAGAATCCAACAGTAAGTTGCTATTTTTCTGAGGGCTACATTGATATACTACGGACTTCTTGAAGCCATTATGCTGGAGGAGCATGGAAGCGTAGAAAGAAATTGCAAATTCACTCCGACTGGAAAAACTAACATACAGTTTAAAGGGTAAACAACGGGATTTTAAGAAGCCATTGGAGCCATATATGAGGATCATAGGGACTTAAGGTGGAGCTTATTAATGGGTGTCTTGACTACTGTTTCTCTTCATATATTGCCTTGTTATTTGTCTCTGTCTTAATCTAAAGGGTTTTGGATATTTTTGGAACTTAATAAATGCAGGTTTGAATGGTGAGTGCATGTTAAGTGTGCAAAAGTACACGTTACAATGTTAAGAGAAAATTCAATAAAATATTTCGGAGGAAAAAGTGGCTATTTTTCTACTTTATTTGTCAGATTCTTTCCTAAATGTCAGAAGTTACTGTATGTTGAAGAGCAAGCCCACCGCTCTCTGGCATGAGCTGAAACATGCTGTTCAGTGCTTTAGGTTTTTTTTTAGACGGCAGAGGCCTGCTGTCTGTTCAGAAAAAGTTCCCCATGCCAAGATCTGGCTTGCCGCATGCTGCAGAATGGGGGGGGGGGAGAAAAAACAGAAAAAAAGAAAAGATTTGAACCAAAGATCCCATGGGAACTGAAAGCCACTCAAGGGGAATAATTTCAAATTGGACGTCACCTGTAAGGGGAATATCTCAAAGAGAGTAGGTGTGTGTGTGTGTGTGTGTGTGTGTGTGTGTGTGTGTGTGTGTGTGTGTGTGTCTCTCTCTTTCTCTGGGGGGAATGAAAAGCTACAGAACAAAAACCTTTATGTGATAGATTTCGAATTGTTCCCTGCATGAAAACAAAACACGGCTACATCTAATAACTCTATATCAATATCAAATACTTTTGTGTCAAACAACAATGTCAGCCTGTCACTTTTTCAAGTATGAAAATGCCTTTAATCACGTTTCATAATTAATTCAGTTTTATTATTGCTTTCCTCATTAACAATAGCTGTGTCTGTTCTGAAAGTCTTTTTTCTTTTTTCATCTGTTTGGAAAACGTCATAAAGCTCTACAGTTAAAAAGGAGGGGAGGCTAAAAAGCTTTGTAGATTGGGTAAAGCGAGGACCAGTGTTGGGTAAGTTACTTTAAAAATGTAATCTGTTACAGTTACAAGTTACCTTGTTTAAAATGTAATTGTAGTGTAACTTTTTCGATTAAAGTAATGTAACTAATTACTTTTGATTACTTTTTGATTACTTGAAGGTTTTAATGAGTATTAACCCATGATTAATTTTAGCATATTATTATTAGCTATTGGCCGCAGCTAGCAGTTCAAGGCTAACGTCTCGTTAATGATCATAAACGACGTAAATAAATACATAAATAAATCGTAGACAAGTCAGTCGTATCCGGATACAACATTCTAGTATCTATACTTTTTTAAGTATCGATACTTTTGACAACCCTAGTCTGAAATGTAGGACATGACCGGGAAAAAAAAGGACGTCTGGTCAACCTACAGTTGGCTAGGCTAGGCTAGGCTAGGCTAGGCTAGGTCATAGACATCGATAACCGTTTGTCATGCATCAACACCAAACAGTGAAATATTAGTAAATCAAGACGCTTCGTCTATCAGTGAGTTGCATATTTTGCAAAGGTTTCTCTTTATATTTTTAAAAAAATGTAACTAAATTTGTAATTCTTAATATTTTCAGAAGTAACTGTAACTGAATTACATATTTTCTCATTGTAACTGTAACGAATTACAGTTACTCTTTTTTTGTAATTAAATTACGTAACGTCGTTACATGTAATCCGTTACTCCCCAACACTGGCGAGGACTATAAATGAAACTACAGACATGAAAAGAGCAACACGGTGAACACGCGGTGGGGTGGAAACCAATATAGTCCTGATCTGGTTTTC
>CAJRST010037777.1:1463944-1488211 GCA_907169785.1 Menidia menidia
CCCCACTCTAACCCACCCACCCACGTAATATCACTTGACGTGTCACTCAAGGTCGCTCAATGATTCCGGCGCTGCTCATCCCCCTTTTGTTTTGGCCATTAGGCTGCTCCCATTTCCCCCTCCTCACCCCCGGGGCCGTTGTCTGTAACATACATTAGGAGCTCTCACTTCCAAAGGGACAACAAGGCCATTAAATGAACAGCCAGTGACAGACCAAGTGGCACCTCCACATTAGCCGCGCTGCCTTTAGAAGAATGTGCATGACGACTTAACCAACGCTGCTTTTTGCTTTTTGCTTTTTGCTTTTTGCTTTTTGCCTCACACAGCCGAGGAAAACAATCTGAGCCGGGCAGCTTTTTTTCCTTCATTAGTGCTCTCTGTGTTAATAATTAGGTCCGGTGGGTAATACCAAATGCTTTACATTGGGTGTTTATTATATAATAAAAAAAGGACTTCTGTGCAGCTGTGTTGTTACCGTGTGTCTACAATATTTAAAGCTATTTGCCAATTTTTGTCAGTATTCAATTTTGATTATACCTAACATGATTATTTTTTTGCGTTAACAAGACTGACTGGATTTAATTTGGTCCACCTGTGATATGTCATGATCAATAAAGGGAAAAATGAAATAAATCGATTAAAAAAAAGCATGGGTATTAGTGAGTCTGAGCATCTCTCACTGAGTAGAAAAAGGTTTCAGGCAACAGTTGCCTCTTTACACAGATCCAACATCATTAGGACTGCTGCTAAGAGCCATACTTAATACAATCTCACATTTCCTTGGACCATTTATGTGTTGAAACATCTCAGAATACCACACCGTGTGCTAATTGACCAGCTTTTTCCTGCTTTTTCATTGTCTGCAGCTTTGAATCCAAGTGAGAAACTGCTGCTTACAATCCTCCTCAAAAGAAGACCACGTTTTCACATCACAGCCCAGAAAATCCTTAAATTAAATAAGCCATTCTTTTATAGAGCAGCCGACAAAAAAGGAACACAAAAAAAACATGAAAAATGTAAATAAACTATAAGGAAAAATGTTGGTTTCATCTTAGACGAGCAACGTTTAAAGCAGAAACATTTAATATTCCCTGAGATGTCCGAGCTTTTTGTGATTTCTCCTCTCACGCCTTTGTGTGTAATACAAAAATAAGTGTGAAGGAAAAAAAAAAAACAGGCATTTCTAACCTTGTCTCTGAGTGATAACTCCATAGTTAAGTATAGCCAGAATCACAGCACAGCTGTTGTCTTTCACACATGCGGGCGGATGATGCTTTTGTTAACATTTTAGTCAAGATTTTACAAGCACAAAGCAGCCGCAAGGAAAAAGGGCCTGGAAGTAACAGCTGGCTAAGATGTAGTTAGAGAGCCGCATTTCAGCCAGACTCATTCAAACGTCTACAAAAACAAACAAAAATATGCAAATAAGAACAGCTAAGGGAATTCAGCCACATTAACATACAGGTTACAGTACGAGAGCACAGAGAGAAGGTAAACATATGGTAATGTCGACCACATTAACCACAACCATAGTAACAGCTCACATCTGGGGATTTCTGTTCATCGGTGTTGGGATGCAAATACTAGAAATAATAAGTAACAATTCACCGGGTCTCTCCAGTTTCTCCTGTCTGGAGTTTACAGATTCCTGTGTTTGCCAACCATCAATAAAGCTTTGTCATGCTATACTATACTATAGCAAAGAGCTTTTAACTCATTCGCTGCCAAAGACGTCTATAGACGTCTTTTATGTTTTTCAATGCGAGTGGCTTGGGGGATGATCAGCGAAAGTTTTTCCGTAAATATGGGCTTCTAGACAGAGTATGGACTAACAAATTTACCCTCTAGGGGGCAGTGCCACTTTTGATGGGAGATTAGCATAGACTGTAAGCAAATAAAAACAAACGCAATGGTTCGCTATGAGAGAAATGTCGCCGGTGAGACGCAAGTCCAGGAAGAACGGAATAAGGTAGAAACAAAATCTTTTTTCCTGATGAAAGAAGAGAGTCTACTCTTTCTTTTGGTGTATTCGGTGTTTACATAGTCATAGCACAAACTATTCTGTGGCTCTTGAAAAATCAGTCAAAATTCTCAAAAAACTCTGGCAGTGAGCGACTCTCTGTTCTGAAAATGGCTGGCAGTCAGTGAGTTAATATTGGAGTTCATAGAACTGGCCCTTCAAAGTAAATAACAACGGACAGAGATGGCTGAGAAATGGACTATTCAGTCTAGACAGCACGTATGAAAGCACAGTGAGAAGGTCTGTTCTCGGGTTTTGAGATACTCACTCTTAATCTGCGTCCGTACACAGTTACTTGACCACGGGCTTGCTCCTTCCTCTGTCTCCACTCCACCAGGTTGAGGCCGTTGTCGATGGCCAGCGTCACGTTCCTCCTGCTGACCGTTGGGTTGACGGTCCCGGCGAGCAGGTGGGGCTCGGTGTACAGGGACACCTCCATGCCGTTGGCCAAAACCAGCCTCAGGGAGCCGTCCAGACCGATGAAGTAGCTGTTCCGCACTTGTTCTGGAGATATCGAGACGTCACAGAAGAAGACCTCCAGTTAGTGGAGAAGAAACAATCAGATGATGAAAGACAGCTAAACGTGATGTTCCTCTCAGGGAGACACAGACATAATGACTTAAAATGGCTGCACAGCATAAAAAAAAAAGGCTTTAGCAGCAGTATTTAGCTGAACCTCGACGGTAATATCGAGCCTATGACAGAAAAGATCGATAGTGAGAGGTTTCACAGCACCAGTAAAGTTTTACAGCTGTTGCAGCAGCCTGGAAGAGCCTAGAAGATAAGGAGGGGGGGGAGGGGGAAATATCAAAGCTGCTTGCTTGCCTCTGGGCTCAGAGAAGGCACATAAACACACACAAACACACACATCTGAACCTGCTCCTCCCGTGTCGGGGTGAAGGCGGCCTATGTTCCGGTTCAGGATCAGTGACTAATGTTTCCTCTGAGCTCCTCACATGCATCCTGCAGGGAACGGCTCTTTACTGTTGTTAATAAGTGGACTGACAAGAGCCAGGATGAATATCACTGAGAATACCACCCGGCGCGGGTGATTGTAAAGCACGAGAAGAAGAAAAGGATGAAATCAATAGTTGCTTTTCCTCACGTCGGCTTGCCAAGCTCAAATCTTTGTGGTGGTTTCTTCACAAAGGACAACGATAGCATCACATAAAAAGGTGAGTTTCTTCTCAACAAACAGGCACTTAGAGTGTTTTGTCATATGAGAAATGAGCAGGGGAGGAAGGGCTGACCTTTGATTGGGCCTTAACCCTCCACCCACATCATGCTGAATTCAGGACTTTGACCAAAAAATAAATAAAAATAAAAGTCTATGAGGCATTCCTCAGTGCTAGAGTGGACATATAACACTAATGCATGTATACAGTTCAGCAGGAAGTGGATCTGCTCTGTGGTTCCCTTTACTAAAGATGCTGGAGTCTGCCTCCAGGAAAAAAGCTGTGCAACAGAGCATCTGACATTTCTAATATCATAATGCATACCAGCTTTCATTCCCTTCAGGATTCATGCACATCTTTTCATAAATGAGCCTGAAATGCAATTAGGATTTTCACATAAATAATAGTTAAATGGGAGAAATTAGAGCTGTTTTTAATACTCAGTAATAGTTTTAATCAGTCTCTTTATATAACCAACCATCCAGCATTTCACTATCATATCATAACATTATAATATTGGTCACTACTTTTCACAGATTGTATCTACATTGTTTTCAATCAAAAGTAACCAGCATTTCTATTACATCTAATATATCTAATGAGGTATTTCGTTAAAATCCAGCATGTCAGTATCATATTCTAACATTATAATATTGGTCACTACTTTTCACAGATTGTATCTACATTTTTTTCAATTAAAAATAACCAGCATTTCTATTATACCTAATATACGTAATGTGGTATTTTGTTCAAATCCAGCATGTCAGTATCATATTATAACATTATAATATTGGTCACTACTTTTCACAGATTGTATCTAAAAAATGTTTTCAATTAAAAATAATCTGCATTTCTAATATATATAATGTGGTATTTTGTTCAAATCCAGCATGTCAGTATTATATTATAACATTATAATATTGGTAACTACTTTTCACAGATTGTATCTACATTTTTTTCAATTATAAATAGCCTGCATTTCCATTATATCTAATACATCTAATGTGGTATTTTGTTAAAATCCAGCATGTCAGTATCATATTATAACATTATAATATTGATCACTACTTTTCACAGATTGTATCTATTTTTTCAATTAAAAATAACCTGCATTTCAATTATATCTCATGTGGTATTTTGTTCAAATCGTCTATCATGTGTTGTGTATTAATTCAAAGCTTCGTGAGGCAACAACAGACAAAAAGAGCCACAGAACCAGGGCAGAGTGGAGGGCGGTGGATTCCTGTGCTACGTGATCCCCCGGTTGCCAGCTCACGGAGCGGACAAAAGTGAATTAATTACCAGCAGAGTTTCTGGCGCCGCGTCTCTGGCGGGCAGATGTCTGCGACAAGGTCACAACACGGAGGTGACCACTCTGTTAACCAACAGCAAGAAACCAGAGACCGTCATCTTGTGTTTCAGCGCACCGAGTTAGTGCTTCCAGACAGTGGAGGACACGTCAAAATCTTTAAAGAGAATTTATAGGATGGAGAGGAGCATGTGGGAGGATCTGAAGCTGCAAAACCAGCTCCACAAAAGATCAAAAGCTATTGATGAGTAATCAGTGGTGAGGATACATACCAGGATTCTCAAGAGCTCTCATGTGTATTTCTCTATTCATTTCCTGGAGGATCCTGTAGGACCACCCGCATTGTCCTTTATTTTAATGCCATAAAATCAATGCTTCTTTTTTTATTTCTCTGAAATGGGAGCTGGACTTCACATGTTCTCAAAAATCAGAATCAGAATCAGAATCAGAAATACTTTAATAATCCCAGAGGGAAATTATTTTTGTTACTGGCTCCATAAATGTAAGAGAAAATAACTATTTCTGCTTTGATGGAGCTCAATAATAATTCAGAAGTGGTGAGACACTCACAATTTAGAAGGCTGAAGGTAGACCTAATTACCATGGGTACAAATGTTAAAAATCACACGTGTAATGTTTGTCCAGATAAAAATACCTGGCAGTTTTTAATTTTCCGTATGCATCTTTGCAACATTGGAAAATCTACAGAACAGTTTGTGCTGAAATGAGTGAGTCAGAGCTGCACCAGGCTGGGCCTCTGGGTTTTTCCCTTTAAGCTCCCAGCTCTCAAACACGGCCGGCCACCAAAGATTGCAATTTTACTCAACTTCCAACCAGTCAGTGGTCTGCCTTAGGGCTTCCTGCAAGGAGCTGTGTGCCCATGAAACACACGCTTTCTGATTCAGATGAGCAGGAAAATTAATAAAAAACTAAAGTTAGGGCTTCTGATCTTGCGTATTTTCCAGATTTTTTGCACTGGCTAGCAAAACCGAGTCGATTCCACGAGTTTTAGTCTGATCAAGCAGATGTGAGATGGTGCAGCTGTCAGTTCAGGCCCAGCTGAAAGCCACAACCTCTTCAAAAAGTAGAGGGGAAACTTTTTTGGCAATATTAACAGTGTGCCCTGGGTTTATCAAGGCTAAAGCTGCTGGCCTAAGAAAATATGTGAATCACAGACTGATGTTATTTATATTTTGTCCATGAATACTTATTAAATATTTCCAAATGGTCCGTCTGCTTCCTTTCATAGCTTTTCTCCTGGTTGTGCTGCTTCCAGACATGTATTTTCATATTAAAGCATTTAACCAATCACATTTCAGCCATCATTTGTTGCTAGGTAGGGTCAAAGTCAAAGAAGTCTGCCTGGAGGCCTTCACAATCTGTTCTGCCCTCTAACAGAAAGTAAATGTCGATTAAACTGTTGCTTAAACCAATCAGATTTTAAGTTGGGGACACCAGGGCCTTCTAGAAGGCCTTAGGTAACGTCACTGTATTCACGCCCGCTGATTGGATAGTCAGATAGCGTACCAGCCAAAGTTAGCAAACCAACCGAAATATAGTTGTGTTGGTGTAATATCTATTTTATCACCCCACAATGACTGAAGGAGGAGAAGAAATGGATTTGGTGGCAGATTTACTGTCAAGGCCATTTTCAAGACGGACATTTCAAGAAAAGTGGGTAAAATGTTGCTTTTTTCTTAAATAATATTGCAAGTTTATGAGGATATTATTGATGTTTGTATTGATGGGGTGTTGCAGCTATAGCTGCAGTAGTAGAAGACTGTACACCCCTGATCTTTATACTGTATTTCTACATAATAAGATGATTTTTATAACCACAAAATAGTTATTGAGGGGTGAATTGATTCAGGCGGAGCACTACTGAAAACCTAGCTGTGAGATGCCCGGTCCGGCTCTGCCCGATCTCACAGCAAACAGCAGAAAATGACCCGCTGACCGTCTGAGCGCGCTCACCTTGCATAAGCGTGTAGAAGGTGCCAGAAGCTGACAGGTTGGTGGTCACTGTGATGTCCTCTTTGCTGGAGCCCTCGGCCTGGACGCGGACTGAGCTGTCCACGTCTGTCCGGTAGCTGCTGACCAGGCCGGTGGGGTAAGTGATGTTGGTCAGACGGCCATAACTGTCATACCTAAAAAAAAAAGGCAGATGTTAGCCACCAGGTATATCTTAATCATTGACATTATCACCACCACTTATTTAGACCTATATATATACATATAGTTATTTATGTATATATTTATCTATATTATATCTATGTTATATATACCGGTAATATATGTGGAATTTTGTATATATATATATATATGTATAGACATGTATATATGTATATGCTGTTGTTTAATTTATGGAGCCAGTAACAAAAATAATTTCCATCTGGGATTATTAAAGTATTTCTGATTCTGATTCTGATTTTGATATCATATCACATATCATATATATCAGGTATAGTGATGCATGTTATCTGACATCAAATGGAAATACATCAATGGAAAGTGAGATATCCTGTGATTGTGAGAGTGTTTTGTGTCGGGTGTGATAGTGATTGTTAGGGGTAAGAGAGTTTTTTTTCTTTTTTCTTCCTGTAAAGACCTTCATTTGTTCGGAAGCGTCACAAACGATGTGTGAACATGGGCAGTAAACACAGCACAAAATCTATCAGAGCCTGAAGCCTGAGGTAATAAGAAGTCAAAACTCTCACCTTCAACACAATCAACACCTTTTTTTTTTATTAAAAAGTGTGAAATATCTGCGGCTGTTGATCAATTCAGGCTAAATAAGATCACACGTGCAGCACGTCTAAACTTTTTGAAGTCTTTCTAGAAGATTTTGTGGAATTGAAATACTTCTCAAACTGTAGGAAACCTTGTAATGACGCAAGCAGGTAACAGAAAAAAACCCAGCACAATTACCCAAAGTGTCACAGTCAAGATGAGAAAGCGCACATCTTTTCACATTTGGAAAACTCGCTTATTAGCCTTCGGAGATTAGGGATATCATCTAATCTCATTATACAGTCTATGAAATAGGAGCACTGAGGAGTGACTCCTTGGAGACTGCAGCATCTCCCCAGCCCACAAATCAGCTCATCACATACAAGAACATGAGTGGCCAGATTGTTTCATTTTGCTCTGAGAGCACATCAGCATCGAACAATTTGAAATCTTTCGGGCGGCCGGTGTTCCAGAATGGGAGAGAGTGAACGGTACATTACTTAGAATGAAGACTTTTATCTGTGCGCCGAATACAAATTAGAGAGCCCTCTCCGATGTTGCTGCCTGCCATAATAAAGCTTCTAATAAATGAGATGGTGGGTGCTGGTTTACAGATAACTCCTCAGCGCTGCCATCTCAAATATCCAATATGGAAAAGAAGACTGGAGGAGGAATTATCTCCCGGCGATAAATGCTATCTGATCCCAGCTGTAGCAGGGACGGGGATTCATAGATACATTTCAACCGACGTCTTCCACTACCGGAAATGCTAAAATGAGTCATTTATATCTGAGCATTTGATTTCCTTTGATGCTCCTGGAGATATTCATGTCGTGTTCGTTGTAAGAACACCGTTTTTTGCATCAAAAGCTCCCTTTCTATGCTATGTCCGCTATCATTTTCTGTTCAATTGGACAGTGTTCCCTCCTCAACCGGAGAGTCCAGCAGGCAGAAATGTCATTGTAGAGCACTAGTACATGTGCCAGTTTGATCGCTGACCCAAACTCTTTCTGTCTCAATTAGGGCGGTGAGAAAGTCCCAGTCTTTAAGCCTGTGTGCTGAGCTGTTAATGGTCCGGGCCCGCTTCAGCTCAGCTGCCCATTAGCTAGCCTCTTCTGGACAAAAGGGCCGCGCAGGGGCAGGTCTGCTGGACAAAAGGAGAGGACCGGTTTTCCCCCATGGCTGGCCACAGGCCTTTTCAGATCGGATCACCTCCGTGTCACACGCTAGCTCCGTGACCTTTCACGCTAGCGGCCGACAATAGACCCCAGACCTCACGTAGCCCTCACCTGCAGCATATCAAATGTCAGTTTTATGCAGGATCCTGAAAAATTTAGACCACTTCTGCTGACTTATGGCTGTGCAATATCAACTAAAGAAGACCGGATTCATCCCTTCGGCAAGAGCACATTTGTTATAAGAGTATCATCACCCTGTTAAACGGGAGGGAGGAGAGTAATTAGGTGTCTTTCGTGATATAAGATGATTTAATAGATTTACGGCAGCCCTTAAGCCCAGGCACTTATCATGAGAACAAAAATATTAGGAGTGTCTGCGTACACAGTGAATATCAATGCAAATTAAGTTACCATAAAAACACAATGTAGTAAATGCCTTTTGTTCTCTGTTGAACCCATAGAAAGAGGTTTCTTCACTCATTCAGATTCATTTTGATCTTTAGACGAAAGGATGTAAGTAAATATCATTGATATGAGGAAAATTCTTAATTTTTAACTTATTGTGGCAGAGATAAATGGAGGTTTTGATGGCAGCAAATTATTCTTGTGACCCTCTGGTGGTGGCCTGACCTTCAACACTAATTATTCAAGAAGGAACAAATGCTCTTTATTGTGTCTAAATGAAACATGGATGATCTGATTCGCCTGTAGGTAAAAACAAGGTCATTACTTTCATTTGAGAGAATAAAAAAGGGAAACTCAATCACATTTTCTCAACATTATCCTACAAGTATGATCTGAAAAATGTAAAGCAGAAGTTTGTACTCTGTCTGTAAACAAAATGAGATGTCATGGTTATAAACCTAAAGCAGTTTTATGTTTTATCTTTTTATAATTCCAGATTCTAGAAGAATTTTTATCATGCCACAGTATATTTTTCTTTAAAGCCGAGTTAAAAACAAGCTGAATATTCTCTTCTTGTTAAAAAAAAATATTTTATTTATTTATTTCCTTTTTAATAACCTTTCCTGAACTGCTATTTACCAACAAAATAAGAAAAAAACTGTTATTTTACAGAAATCAGTATAAGACTTAGCCACCCACAGAGTTTTTGTAGCCAGAGGAAATTGTTTTTTCCTTCAGAAAACGCACGTGTGGCTGCATTAGTGCATCTTTTCTCACTCCAACCATCTCGGATGACAACCATGTAAAACCCAGGTGATGAATTGCTGCTCACATTAAACAGAGCGTCTGATTATGTGTCAGAGTTATATTCCTGCAGCAAGGTGTAGCAGATGTCCGACCATCCAATCTGCTTAAGCACACTTTTGGAGTGACATCCAGTTAGCGCGGCTTCCCTCGACACATCGCATTAGGATAAGGGACAGATTGCTACACACGAGTCACGAGAACACAAAATCCTACGCTCAGATGTTGAGGAGTGTGGGAGGCTTTTCAACTGTTCTCTCTCAGTGTGTCTTTCTCAGTTACTACTGTACCTCTGCTTATTCTGTGATGCTTATATGGACGGACCTCCACCATCACCCGGTAAAAGTTTTCTTGGCAGCAGATATATCTTGTTTCTGACTTCTGACAACTCAAAACAACTGAGAATCTGCAGTCTTTAACTAAAACAAGAGTGCAGATAAGTAATGTATCATCCAGTAATCCTATCTGGTATGATAACGGCAAATAGGATTATGCTCATACTTTCACGGGTTTTGTATTTTAAGTGACATCAGAACCACTTAACCCAGACACCAACAAGCTAACCACCTCCAAACACACTGTGACTAAATTTGCATTTGATTTCAGTTGTATAAATAGAAGGAAAAACCTTTGGCCCAACTATTCCAGGTGATTTTTGGTGATTTTCAGGTGCTCCGAGCAGTTTAGGGGGCATCAGAATATTTAGGTATCGGGATTATAAATGTGTTTTCCAAATGTTTAACATGCAACTTACTCAAAAAAGGTTGTCCATCCATTTTCATTTGTCTTGGAGGCAAGGAGTCCTGAGCTTCCGTGGTAGGTCATCACGGCTAGCTCCTGACCCTGAGCAGCAACGGTTTTTAGGGCAGTGTTTGTACCGATGGTGAACCAGAAGGTCTGCCCGTCGGGGACCATCAGCCAGAGAGGCATTCCCGTCGTATCCCTCCGGATGATCACTGTATTTTTGTTCTTATCCGTGATGCTGCTCAGATCTCCAGATCCCGTGTAGGTCAGATTGTAGAGGTGGTCTCCTCTGGACAGGCTCTGCGTAAAGATATGGCTGCCGTTGGAGTCAAACAGATAGAGCTCGTCGTTAATGGGAGAGGAGACCTCGTACATGCTGAGGGGGTTCAGGTAGGGCTTGTTCTTGCGCACGTAGCGGATGCGAATGTTCCCGAGGTCTGCGATGTAAAGCTCCCCGTCCGGACACACGGCCAGGGAGGCGGGCGCGTTCAGCTTAGCGTCCTTAGCGTAGCCCTCGTCTCCAGAGTAACAGTCACAGTTGGCGTCGTTCTTACAGTCGCAGCCACTCGGCGCCCCGGCAACCAGGGAGATCTCCCCGTTGGTGGACACCTGCCGGACCCTGTTGATCTTCTTTTCATCCGACTCGGCGATGTACAGGACGCCGTTGTGGGACACGGCCAGGGCATTGGCCGACTCCAGGGTGGCGTGGATGGCCACTTTGCTCATGAGGAAGTGGTCGATCCCGGGAACCTGGCAGTGCATGGGCCGGCCCGCCACGATCCGGACCTGGTGGTTCTCCGAGATCTGCAGGACCACGTTGTTGTCCAGGACGTAGAGGGAGTTGTCCATGGGACTCACCGCCAGGTCTGTGGGCCACTCAAGGCGCACCTGGGAAGAAAGTAATCCACCAAAAATATCAGTTTTAAAACTCCACAAACAAAATGTAACATGCATACATTTGGAATCACAGAACCAGAACCTGAATGAAAAGAGACCTTTAAAACTGCACTTTAAAAAGAGCAACAGATACAGAACTTATACATTCTCAACGAACAATAAAATTAAGTTATTATCTTTGGCAAAATCATAAATCTGCATCCTGCTCATGGTGAGAAGATGGTGGCTTGGAGGGGCAGCATATGTGCAGATAATTTAATTAATCAATAACAAAAAAACAACAAAAAACTGAATAGAAAATAAAACTGGAATTTGTGTTGAGAACTGCAGACACTGAAGGACAAGGCCTTTGCCTCCCTCAATTCTTCCAAGTCTCAATTGTTTCCTACTTTGGGTTATTCATTTTGTAATGAAAAGAGATTTCATGAGTTCTCGATAAGAGAAAAGCGCACACTTACTAAATGAAAGCCTAACATGTCTCGGGCCTCTTAAATTATGACTTATTGTTCTGCTAACATTGTATCAGGCCCTTAATAAATTGAAATGATTGAATTCATCCAATTTACTGGTCTCCTTCTCATTAATGATCCAAGTGGGATCTCGTAGAAACATAATATGAACTGCGATATTTCAGTAGAGGCCTTGGAACCTCAACAGTTATGATCTTGACTAAAATACAAAAGACGGTTCAGACTTTTAGTCATCCTTTGTGATAAGAACAACATTACTGTTATTTTTGTATTCCCATTAGCAAGAAGCTACCATTATCAGGCTGTTCGTTATGACTCCCTTGAAATGTAAATGACCATCTTTGTTATCAGAAATCTCTTGAGCACGGGTCATCTATAAACTTATTTAAATGTGAAATATTATGATCAGAAAATGTAAAACAGAAAAGTAAATAAGAGAAAAAGAGTTGCTGATTTTAAATCGCTTTAAGCTCTAAGAGCATCAGCCCTGTTGTGATTGTTATTTACATAGTATCTTTACATATTGCTAATTGAGAATTGCTGGTAGAATTTATCGTATCTTCAGTTGGATTGGAGAACAGATTTTGAGCATCATAAATAGCTCATATGCTGTAAACCTCACATCATCCCCCACAAAAACCGGGGAGGTTTACATAACGGGATATATCTTTTGGCCACATACAACAAACAGGTAACTGGCGGTAGTCGCGTGTAATCTTTCAGTGAGCAGAAAATGCATTTACTTGGGTAATGAAGGGGGGGGACTTTCAATTTCTTAAAACCTATTTCTTGTCAACACTGGCGGTTAAATATTTCATGAGGCTGAGTGTGGAGTGGCTCAGGAGACCTGCCTGTAAGGAGGTTTTCACGCCACTCTGACTGATGAAGGGATATTTCCTGAGCCGCTGTCACACACGCTGTAACCCGATCATACCCCCCCCCCCCCCCCCCTTTAGAGAGGGGGGCAGCTGTCAGTAGCCCCGGCTAGATACAACCAGCATCAACAAAAACCTCATAAGCTGTGGGCACAAGCAGCGGATTTGCACCAATGTAACATATAGGGATATTTAAGAATATCTGAAGTGTTATTAGAACTATAATGAACAGTTTCGTCACACGTTGCTCACACTAGTATGGTGTCTGTGGGACATTATTTAAAGACCCTCTCGGATATGAGCTGCACGTTACAGTCGACAATGTTCTTTGAAACTGCTAACACCCGTGAAATATTGTTGAACGATCTTGTTTCCCCAAACTCGAGATTAAACTCAGCAGAGAAGACTTGACACAGAAAATCAAATGCACTTCTCATACAGCAAGGGTCTGTGCTGTAAACAAATCTACAGATTTTTTAATGAGGTCAAACTCTCGTCCTTTTGCATGATAATGGAAAAAGTCGGGGGGAAAAAACAGAAAGGTTGCGGAGATGTTTATTGAATTAGGAATGAGTTCCACGGCAAAACAACCACAGCGTCTTTAGAGGAGACATAAAACCTTCTCCTGACAAACTCTCTCACAGTCAGGAGACAGGAAGTGTTTGCTGTAGGAGGCTATGGGCTCTGGATGAATCTTTAATGGATGCTTTTTACCATCCAAAGCTCGTGTGATTTGTCATCTTTGTGCAGCGGCCTGTGTTTTCACAGCTGTGGTGAGGATCTATAGGCGCATCGGTGTGAGAAGGTAAGGGGCAGCAGGGGTCATGGGGGATATGGAGCTTCCTCAGGGATGGAAACGGGCAGCCAGAGGCTTTGCCTTATGTCCGGTATGCATTACTTTTTATTCACAGTTTAATCTGTGACCTTTCAGAACCCGTTTACTTTTTTACGCAATGAGATACGAAACGCTCCAATGTTTGCTTATGATGCAAAATTGAGAAATTAAGTCTCATAATTAACCCTATAATGCCAAATGTATCATATTTGATACATACGCCTTTTGGATCTGAGACTTTTTGCATCATTCAGTGGTAAAAGCTTTGCTCAAACCCCTGTTGTACACATTCAGATATACCTGATAACAGCCAGTAGAAGACTACACCAACATACATTTTTTACTTATTACATGCTAATTTGATGAAAATAATTTCTGTTTTTTTTCTTCATATGTTGTTGAGGGGCCAAAGAAAGACTTCAGACTAAAAAAAATCCAATATTCTTCCTATTTTCTTGGATCGGGCTTTAAAGGGTTAAGCACCAGGGAAGTTTGTGGATGAGGGTAAAGCTGAGGTAGCTGTAAATAAAGCGGAAAAATACCAGTAAACACATTTTTTGGGAGAAAGAACAGGACACAGCCAGCATCTCCCAAAAGAGCTGTCAGACGTGACTCCCCTCGGGGATGTGCTCTGTCGAGCGGGTGCATGAACGTGCACGCGTGTACACGTGTTCCTGTGCATCAGTGACCGCGTGTGGACGAACTGAGGGCTAATTAATCTGCAGGTCATCTCTGTCACTCCTCAACGGGCACAGATAAACAGCCCGCTACATTTAGGAGTCTGTAGCTACTTAATTGAATCAGACACAAGCAAACTGATTTCAATTTTTCTTTTTTCCAAGTCCTGGAGGTCAGTAAGCATAACTCAATTAACACATCTGATGTCTTCTCTTTTGTAAAATTGCTACAGTAATGACAGTCAAGTTTAACCCTGTAATGCCAAATGTATCATATTTGATACTTACGGTTTCTGAAATGTTTTGCGTCTGACACCTTTTGCATAATTTAATAGTAAAAAGTGCTCAAAATCGTATTATACACAATCAGATACACCTGATAACAGGGGGCAGAAGATTACACAAAAATAATATTGACATTTCGCATAGTAATAAATTATCAATATTAAAAATGTATTTCTGTTTTTTCTTTTTACATATTTTGTTAAAAGGCCAAATAAGGAATTCAAACAAAAAAAAAGTGATTTTCTGTTTTGTTTTATTCTTGGATCAGGCTTTAAAGGGTTAAATATGTTTTTTTTTCTTCTGTTATTTAGCTTGTAATATCTTCTTGTTCCTTATGTCTTTTCAGTCTTGAGGCCCTAAGAAAGTACTCTGATTTAAACTCCATAATTATATTCAGGGCAGCTAGCTTAACCTGCTAATGACACAAAGCTATGGTGTCCTATAAAGGACACTAGAGTGGGCGGTGGTACCTGAGAGATGTCCATCACAGCATCACAGCTGAGGGGGCGAGCAGAAGTCAGGTCATTGAAGCCCAGAAGAGTGGAGATGATTCCATTCTGATCAATCCTGCGGATCATGGTCCCGTCCACGAAAAAGACGACGCCGTATTTGTCCACCGTGATGCCTGCAGATAAAAAGTCACTCAATGAGAACCAGATCAAATATCCATCGGCTGTTCGGTTTGTCTGCGTCTGATGTGATCACAGAGCCCTCGTAAATGACGATCAAGAAATTTCCACTGCAATGAAATGAAAGACCAATCACGCCAATGAAAACTAATACTGGAATGGATTTTTGAAAAATCGATAAAGGAGAACAATAGAGGCATCAAAACAGATAAAGAACACTGTAACTATTGATTCAATTACAGACTAAATCTCATCAGTGCATCGTCTTTTGTTCCTACTTTCTCCACCTCTGCATTTTTTCCTTGTTCATTTGGAGTGTCGCAAACAATATTTTAGCAACTAAACAAGCAGCTTAATTAAATCCGGCCTAGTTTAATTTTAGACAAACAGCTTTGTTTCGAGGATGGACTTTGCATGGAAAATTACACAGGGGGGCAGGATCATCTGAGCACTCATGACTCATGATGTCATCTCTGCAGAGGACAAAAAGCAAATGTGCTCTAATGACTAATACGCAACACCAACATGGAAGCAACAACAACCAAAAAAAACACGAAAAAAGACCCCGGGAAAATTGCAGGCATGCTGTGGAAAATGAGTTCTCAGGTCTAAAATGAAGCAGTTCATTGCTTGTGTGCGCTGTACTGCCAGTTACAGTGGGGGAAATAACCTGATTTTTCAGGTTTTCCCACTTACAAAGAATGCTTATTTTTCCTCATCAGATGCTTATCAATTTTTATAAATTCATATGATGTGATTTTCTGGAATTTTCTTTGGGATTCTGTCTTTCACTGTTAGAATGTACGTATGATTAAAGTTATAGATCGTTGCATTCTTTGTAAGTGGGCAAACCTGCAAAATCAGCAAGGGGTCAAATACTTATTTCCCCCACTGTATATCGAGGGATAAGAGAGCTTTCAGGGTTCCCTTGACAGTAACACAATCCACTGTCCAGCAGTTGATTCGTTTTTTAGAATAAAACTGACATGAAGTCGTACACACAGGATTTCCACGCGTTACCTCTGGGGTTATTAAGCGTGGCCTCCACGGCTTTTCCTCCGTCCCCACAGCGGGCGTCGTCGTACGGGAGGCACTGGTCCCCCGTGCCCGCCACCAGCTCCAGGTTCTTCGCCACGTCTTTCACGCTATTCAGAGACTTCACCCTGAAAACCTTCCTGCTGCTGGTGTCCGACAGGTACACGGCGCCGTTCACAGCACTGCTGGCCAGATAGTACTTATGAGCCGGACTGTTGCTGAGCAGAGGGAGAGGAGAAACTCCAGTCAATAAAGCTACAGCGCTTTCAATAAGAAACATTCTGTAATACAATTAAAATGGATTCAAAAGCCATTTAGAGAGTCAATTGGGCCCAATTACAGTTTAAAGCCAGGACATGGAAAAAGACAGAATAGAATGAGATTTAACATGACAAAGTGAAATGAGATTAAGCATGACATAATGGTGAGGCTTAGAAAATAATCTACAACACACTCAGCTCAGTTCAAAATCCCTGTTGCCAAAAGAGACTTAAAATGGCCTTTAAATGAAGAAAGGTCCATAGATACTTCACAGAAAACACTTGTGACTCCTGCATCCTGTTGATTTTATATGTGGACCTTTTATTTCTTCCAAATGATGGAGACAGTCATAATACGGGCTGAAAAAGGAAGCAATGGTCTGCTGGTTCTAATTTTTTAAGGTACGCTGGTTCCTTTCACAGAAATCCTAATTAATATCCAATTAGTGACTTGAGAAATTCCTGTGATATAATTCGAAAACAACTGAATGAAACCAACCGTACAATGGCAGCCGCCTGGTTACTGCCAGAACAAATACAGATAAGGATGTCTTCTATTTCCCTCGGGACGAACAAAAACACAACTCAACCAGAAATCCAAACACATTAAGCCTCCATCAGGCAGATACGCCGGTAAAGAAATAAAGAAATTCTGTTTAATTCCTAGCCAAATGAACAAAGTAATCCCTCATGAGGTTTCCGAACCTGACAGACAGACAGAAAAAACAAAATATGACCAATATCAGTGTAGCCAGATGCATTCAATCTCAGAATCAGAATCAGAAATACTTTAATAATCCCCGAGTGAAATTATTTAATCCAAGAGGGAAATTATTGGTATACTCGAGCCAGGACAGACAAAAAAAACCCAGAAAACAAAGGCAGACGTGGATAAATCCATAGAAGTTCACATGAAATGACATAAAATACCATTCGGATTGACAAATCTATATTTGCTTATAGGAAACATAAGAGACAATTAGAGAGAAAACCCCTAAAGACGCTACTACAGATCCACCAAGTTTATCCACGTTTGAATATAGAACTGGTTATAAATATCTCTTCAGCTTAGTTTTCCAAAGTCGATTAAGACAGCATTTCATCTCTAACCTGGAGGGCAGTTTTAGGTGGTACGGTCAATATGACAGTGCCAACACAAATGTCAGAAATGTTTCTGACGTACAGCAAGAGGAAAGACAGGCGAGTCTGTGGGATTGTCATCTCCGGTTTATAACAGCGGGTGACACTTGACCCTCAGTGAATCTGAGTTTCAAACCCCGGGCATACATGTCACCAGCAGCCCTCCGGTCAGTCTGACCGATATATCCGTTTACTGTATATTCCTAAATCCAAAGGACAGGCGTAGGGAGAAAAAGTACAATTTTCTTTTTACAGTATTTCGGTAGTAAATCTCAATAAGTGGACTCTGCTTTGCATCGTATCGGCCATGTGCGGTCAGCCGATACCTTATCGGCCGCATGTAAAACAGAGTTGTTCCTTCCACGGGCTTTGAAACGATGCGGTGTAATTCTCTGACCTTGAGCTATGGCCAGACACACCATCTATATTCACCGACAACATCTAGTTTGTAGAAGATAATTGGATTTTGCTGCACGCCGTCGTAAGAATAGTCCGAGCGAACGGGGGACATCCTTAGCGGGGGGGCAGTGAACACCGCTGTGAGATCAGCCACCTCCCACTCCCACCGCTAGCTAACGCAGGAACTAGCTTGATACCGGCACATGCTGTTCTTTTTCCGGACAAATCTCCTTTTTAATATTCAAATGTGTGGCTTTGACATTTCTACGGCCGTGCTCTAACAAACAGAATTTGTATCCGAGACGGACAAAGCTGGAGTTTTAAATCAGTACGGTTTCTGTTATGCATGAAGAAATTTGAGAAATGACAACTATGCGTGGATAGGTCAGACAGAAGAGATCAAAGGCGTGAGGGGCTGTGTGGTTTGGTAAAGTGGTCATTCATAAAAGTGGAGGCGAGTGACCAGCATCACAAAGCTTTTCATCCTGGGCTTGACTGCGTGTTCCAGAGCTTTAGTCGTGACCCGGCAACAGAAAATCAATCAATAGCCCTTTACCTGAGACAAGGTATCTAAGAGGGCACCGAGAAATTCCCCCCGCTGCCTCCTGCCACAGAAAATCAGCCCGCTGTATCTAAATCCACAGATAAAATCAGAGCTCAGCTCCCAATTTACGAGGCTCACAAAGAGAGGCCTAAAGGAAGGAACCATGCAAAGCTGAATTCTGCAGCCGTAACGTTTAACGACGATGATCTGGACAAGTGTTATGGATGTTTAAGGTTTTAAAGTTTTAATAAGCACTTAATAAACTGGTCCACACCTAATTCCGCAAACAACTGTACCTCCAGACATGATGCTCTTGAAATGGAGACATTGAAAGGCTTAATATTATCTACAAACAGTGTTTCATTGTAAAAGGACAAATGTAGTCTCTACTACCTGTTTTTTAGATTGCAATCACTCATGCAGATGAAAAAACTGTAAATGAAGACAGCTTTGGATTCTGACAGAGACTCAAACCAGATTGTAAATAAATCTTTACATCGAGTGCTTTGCAAAGATAAAAGGAAGCCGGCGGAGGCTGTGCTTTAACACCTCTTCATGTCTATAAGCTCCCCCTGACACCAAAGACTGGGGCTGGAACCTTTTCTTAAGCGAAAGCTTTATGGCTTACCTATGCCTGAAGTCTTTATTTCTGTCAGAGTTTGACAAAAAGCAGCAAACAGGAAGAAGAAAAGGAGAGGAAAGATTAGTTGTTAAAAGCGAGAATCTGAAAAGAATTAGACACAAACATGACAAGACGTTTTACTTGTTTTAGCTCTCGGTGCACACATTAACACAGGAATGAATCTTTTCTGGGACACCGTCTGTTTAGAACCCACCACATCCCTTTCAGCCCCTAAGAGGGCAAACTCCAGCTGATACAGGTGAACGAGAAAGGAAGGACCATCAATCCTCTGCCTTTAGGGCATTTCTGTCTATTTCTATCCACCTCGGTGGCAGAGATGTTCAGTAACGAAGTAGAACTACTTCAGTACTGTACTTAAGTACCAAAATGCAGTATCTGTACTTCATTGGAGTAGATATTTTTTCCCCTACTACTTTTACTTTTACTCCACTACATATTTTTGATTATTTCAATACTTTTACTCCGATCGATTTTTCACGGGCTGAATCGTTACTCGTTACTGATATGTAAACGTAATGATAGATAGCTCTGTCAGGGTTTGTGAAGCTGGCTCCTCATTGGGCGATTTGAACGATCAAGCATAGCCTATTAAAAAAAAGGCCTCCCGAAAGTATGGTGTTGAAAGAACACTTCTACTTTTACTCAAGTAAATTTTTTCACATAGTACTTGTACTTCTCGGTGGTTTATTAGCCCGTTTGGGATGAGAAGCTAGTGGGCTTCTCCCCCGTTACCTCAGCTCCAGGACGCTGGTGACGTTCCCCGTGGTGAAGATCCTGCGGACGTAGTTGAAGTCGCCCACGTAGAGGCTCCCGTCCGAGCCACAGGCCAGAGCCACGGGCGCCATCAGCTTGTTCCCGTCGGCCAGGCCGTTGCAGCTGGGGCAGGAGATGCTGCGCCGCCGCCCGTTGCCCATCACGCTGCCGATGACCGGGGGCTGCTGCGAGATGAACACGTTCTCCCCGTTGCCCATGTGAAGGATGCCTGACCAGCCACAGAAAGGATGTCACCCACAATTCTCAAGCAGAGCTGCACATTTGGTTCAAAATCAGCTTGAAAAGGGAGATTTTTTTTCCCAAATTAAGGAGACTGATGTATCCAGAGAAGTATTTTCCTGAAAGAGGATGGTTAATTCTTAAAAATAAAATGATAAACCTATTTCAGATTAATCTGTTTTATTTAATTTAAAGCCTTTCACATATCAAACGTGTTTCATTTTATTTGGTAATGCAAATTTTGAATTAATACAAAAACGTAATGGCGCCCAATGTATCTATTCACACCAAACTATCACAGAAAGGCATAAAAAGCCCAGCTTTCAAGTCTTTTTGAAAGGATTTTTAAATTGTTTTTTTGTTTTGTTTTATCATTTAGACCTTTATTCAGTAAATTGTCAAACAAAAACTGAAAAAGCAAAAAAACAAAAAGATGTAGAATTTCAAACACAAGAAGATAAAAAGGGTTTTTAAATTGGATATATGTATGAATCATATATGCATGATGTGTGATTCATTTAAAAAAAAAGACTCCCGCTGTTAACAGTAATGATATATATTACTGCTAACAAGAGGAGAGCAAGAGGATTCAAATTAGCCACTAGAAATTAGCTGAGATGAAACTACTTCTGTTAGTCTCCCTGTGACTTAAAACAGCTGAATGTGGTTTTAAAGACATTTCAGAGGAGAAACTTAACACAGATTAGAATCGGACACAGTTTTAAATGCGTTTGCATGTGTACATGCATAACTGATAACATCAAAATGTCTCCTGTGTGCTTGTGTTAGCAGCAAAAGGATGTCATAGCGAATCAAAAACAGGACAATTTCACACCAGAATGGGGAGCAGGATATCTTCGGAACAAGTGGGTGTAGAAAATAACCACACAAGTGCAAATTCCCTCTGTGTCACACACACACAAAGCTGTTTTCCCTCCACAAAAGTGTGGTCTTGAACAGTCAAATTCCATCACACACGCTCATTATAATGTTTTCATTTGGGCGTTTTTTATCAGAGAAATTCTTAAAAGTGTAAACTCAAAAATAAACCTGCTGCTAAACTGATGTAATCTTATTTGAGGTTCGGCATATGGAAGCTTTTGGTAGCTTTTCCAGCTCCTATGGCACTTGATGGTACACTTTCTCACAGCAGAACAACATGTGGGCTCTCAAAAAAGCTCAGCCACGCGTCCTTTCCCGGGACGAGATCTAATCAAAGGGACTGCTGCTGGGAGTAGCAGCCTAACAGCGATTAAATTAGGGGTGATTCTGAAAGTGCCGGGCATGGGGAAGACAAAAAGGTGCCAGCAGAGGGGTGAGGATGCAGAGGGCTGGCAGAGCTGGGGGGGAATAAGCAGCTTCTACCATCCTCTGGATAACATGTTGAGACCGGATACGCTTAGTACCTGGCACATGAGAGTGCCACCTCTCCGACCAATTTTCAAGCACGCTCCATCTTCTGTGATGAGATTCTCCGGACTCAGACTATGAGGGCTCTGGGTAGTGACAGGTGCTGTCAAGCTTTATTCCTCCTGCTGCCTTTCAGGAGTAATTTGCTGAGCATAAAAAAAAACTGACCCCCACCTTTACCTAAAGATGTACCATAGAAATAAAAAGTCAGATCTATTTTGAGCTACAGGATAGGGCGATATTTATAAAAAAAAAGCTGCAGCATTCAAAAGGCAAGAAGGACAGTTTATTCATGCATTAAGAGAATTGTGCACGGCACAATGTGGCATTTAACTCTAGCTCGGTTTACAGCCCATTTGAAAAATCTGCTCAGCAGAACCTAAATCCATCATCATTGTCTGTCTAATCCTACATCCTAAATGTATATTAAATGGAATATTAATAAAAATTGTAAATTAAACCAATTATAAATGAAATAACATGAATTATCCACATGTGCTGCAACATTAAATTATGGGGTAGTTATAGAAAATGGATGATTGTGTAAAGGGACCTGCATTATGTGATCATTAGGCTGCAGATTTTTTAAATAAATGACCACTTGACTCACCGCTCTGGATATTCAAAGCGTGGTGCTTGTCTACTGTCCATCCTCCCAGTTTGGAAGCTATGGTCTCGTATCCTTGTAGCACAGCAGTCCTCTTCTCCCACAAAATGAGGTCTGGACACGACTCGTACTCGAAACCTACTGAAACTACACAGAAAACAGAACAAAGACACTCAACTACTCAGCTCCACTTGCAACCAGATGAAAGCAAAATAATGCGTCTTCCTTTAAGTGTGCTTCTCCACGTACCGAAGGCCTCGGACAGGCCGTACACTTTCTGACTGTACACGTCGGTTTTGTCCCACACAAAGTCGTAGGAGAGGTTAGGGGCTGCGGGAAACCACTTCCTGAACAGCCTGCCCTCCACAGCCACCATGAGGTGAACCTTCATCAGGTTGAAAGGGATAAGGGAGTGGGTGAGGGTCACCCTTAGTATTGACTTGTAGCCCGGGGTCCTGCTGCTCAGATAGCCCAGTTTCATGTCCGTTCCTGGTATAGGCACTTCCTCCTGCAGAGACTGAGGACAAAAAACACACAGATAGTCAGTTAGAGACAAGCCAAGCACATCCTAATGGCAGCTGATAGGCTAGAAATGAATTTCTTATTTAGTTGAAAACATCGAATAACTTACTTTCGCATGCCACAGAGATATTATTAATATGTCCCTCAGCGGGTCCATAAAAACACAAAATATGGCCACGTATTTTTCATTACTTCGCCTTCAACCAAAAGTATTCACCCAAGGGAGATGTGAAACACTAACTGGAGGACAATTAGGCTCATGCATTACATGGCATTGGATGAAGGATTCCTTCATTACGTACTCCGGCGAGCATTTTTCAGACCTGATTTAATAATAGTAAATACTTCATTAGTGCTAACGTCTTCGCTGTAATCCATATGACAATGGCGTAATAGGGCTACCCTTGGGCTCCGGGTTTACACAGTCCAAACAGCATATTTAGTCATAAAGCTCATCTGGGACGGCGCGCTGTTGTTGCCTTAAGGACATTTATTCTGAGGTCTGATATCTGCCAGATGACAACCCCGTGGGTCAACAGACCAACCGTGCACAGTTTTTAGAATTAGGGCAAACAATTCACAACACTGGTTAAGTTGACCAAGTCATCTCCACTAATGGTAAATCATTTATTTTATAAAGGGTGCCACAGCACAAGAGTGACAATAATAAAAGGATGGGTCACATCTGATATTTATTTTTAAATGCTCACAGAGTGCAACTCTTTGTGTTTGACTGATAAAGATTTCTCTTTACTGGAATAAATGGGACAATGTCCTTGTGTAGTGCTCTCAGAGCTCCAGCAAAAGCAAAGACAAGGCTACTATAAATAGACCGGACTGCATAGTAAATTTACTGATATGCCATCAATCATAAGAAGCAAACTGGGAGATAATAAGAGAAGGGCACGAAGATGCCTGCTAGATATAAAGAAGCAACACAGATACCCAAGAGTGAGCCTGCACCAAAAACACACATAGAAGATTAACACAGGGAACGAGCACATCCTTTATAGTTTTACTTGTAAGCTTAAACCTATTACTGGAAAGGTATTTGTGAATATAACCTGTCTAAGTTCTAACAAACCGTCTGGAGAGATGAACACACAAAAATGCCACGAGCCACAATATTCCACCTGTGCTTGACTTAGACTTAGACTTAGACTTAGACTATACTTTATTGATCCCTTGATCCCTCAGGAAATTAAGGTTACCAGCAGCTTAAAGGGCAAACAGTATTAAGTTATTAACTCATTGGCTATGTTTTTCAACACGAGTGGCTGGGGGACGATCTGCTAAAGTTTTTCCGTAAATATCGGCTTCTAGACAGAGTATGTAGTAACAAATTTACCCTCTAGGTAGCTGTGCCACTTTTGATGGGAGATGAGCATAGACTGTAGGCAAATTTAAAAAAACGCAATGGTTCGCTATGAGAGAAATGGCGCCGGTGAGACGTAGTCGAGGAAGAACGGAATAAGGTAGAAACAAAAATCTTTTCCTGATGAAAGAAGAGAGTCTAGTCTTTCTTTTGGTGTGTTCGGTGTTTACATAGTCGTAGCACAAACTATTCTGTGGCTCTTGAAAAATCAGTCAAAATGCTCAAAAATCTCTGACTCTCTGTTCTGAAAATGGCTGGCAGTCAATGAGTTAAGCAAAAAAAAAAAAAAAAAATTAAAAAAAAAAA
>CAJRST010037777.1:1488311-1515989 GCA_907169785.1 Menidia menidia
AAAAAAAAAAAAAAAAAAAAAAAAAAAAAAAACATAAAAAAAAAAAATACAAAAAAAAAATACAAAAAATACAGATTAAGTACAGTGTACAGTACACTGTACTTAATCTGTATTTTTTGTATTTTTGAAAAACATAAAAGACGTCTATAGACGTCTTTGGCAGCCAATGAGTTAATAACATAATACTTTTTGCCCTTTAAGGAATGGAGAGCAGTCCTCAGATTCTCTCCTAGCTCTCGGGCATGGATCGCTTGATGAAGAGACCCTTACAGATTACAACCTGTGGAGCAGTGAGGGGGGGGGGGGGGGGAGGGGGGGGGGGTTCACCTGGATTTCGGGGACGACCGTCCCCCGTTCGGAGCAGGACCCGGCGAAGGCGGTGAGCGGGGCGGGGGCCACCAGCGGGCCGGGCCGGCTGAAGCTGCTCAGGTCGCAGCTCGGGATGTCGTTCTCCTCGTGCCGCATCACCACGGTGTCCATGACGAAGAAGCGTCCCCATGGCAACCAGAGCGTGTGCTCCTGGGTGATGAATGGAGCGCGCTCGAAGAGCAGGGCGATGGCTACGCCCCCGTTGGTCACCAAGTCAAAACTGGAACACAAGTGAGCAATGCCAGAGCGGATTAATTAATCCACCTACACTACTGATAATAAACGATTTTCAAAGCATGTCACAGAACTATCTTTAATTAGCATATCTGGTATTTGAAATGTAAACCTTGGTTCAAGTACACTTTGAATCATACTTACTGTACCTTTGGGTGCCATTATAATGAGCAAAAATAAAAAAAACCTATGAAATAAATAAAAATTAATGAAAGCTTTTGTGAAGGAATGTTTTTTTTTTGTATTAAACATTATATTTTGGGCACACGCGGGCTAATTAAAAGCACATCTCTTCAGTATTGCAGTCAGATATATCTTTTAATCTATTTAAAGAATGGATAATAGCAGATTTCGGGCGGGACTGTTTCATCTCTCTGTGTGCCACATCTAGTCTCCCCGTGCTCCTACTTGTGTGTGAGTGAGAGAAAGATTTGCACTGCAAGATGGAGGCAGCTGCCACAAGTTTATTGATCCTTTCGACGGAGGCTGTCCACTCCAACATCAGCCTGAAAGCCCTGCGATGCAATCCCATTTGCTGCTGCATTAAAGGGCTTCTGCCTCTGGTCCGACCTGAGTCTCAGTAAACAGGCTGCATGGTGACAACGGGCCTACACCTGCTCGGGCTTTTCGCAGGGCCTGTCACTTCCCTCTAAAAGCCAATTAGCACCTGGTCACCTGCAGGCCCCCGGGACGGGGTCACATCCTCACACAGGAGGCACCTTTTTAAATTACAGGTAAAGTATAAGGTCCAAACAGTGTCCTTTAAATGAAGCACCCTGCCTTTTGATTTAAGCCGCTATATATAAAGAATCTGCCCGGCGCAACTTCCCCTCGAGGATAAACATCTGACGTCCGTGGTGATAAACAATGGCTCGTTTCATCCTTTGTGCTCTGACCTTGGTTGGGTTTTAGCAGAGTGAGGAGGCTGAAGAACTTGGCTCTTGCCGTGTTTTAGCCGTGATCCATGAGCTGCCATGCAGCTGCACAAGCGGTGGTGGTCAGTTTGCCTGAAAGCTAAAATAAGGCTCTGGAAACTCATGTAGACAAGAAGCTCTGCTCTGGGTGCGTTAGCCAATAAGCTAAAGGAATTACTGTGTGTAGGCTCAAGCCATGTCAGAGAAATGATCTAATTAATTAATTGGGCCCTTATCAAATGCCTAAAACGGATTTAGGGCATGCTTATCCCTATAATGCCAAATGTATCATATTTGATATGGTTTCTGAAGTCTTTTGGATCTGAGACTTTTTGCATCATTCAGTGGTTAAAGCTTTACCTGATAACAGCCAGTAGAAGACTACACAGAAATATATATTTTGACACGCTAATTTGATCAAAATAATTTAAGTTTTTTTTTCTTCATGTGTTGTTGAAGGGCCAAAGAAAGACTTCAGACTAAAAAAATCCAATATTCTTCCTATTTTTCTTGGATCAGGCTTTAAAGGGTTAAATAAATAAACGTATTTACCATAAATAAATAAAAACATACATAGTGACAAATGCGTTTAGATTATCTTGAGTACTAAGAATGAATCCCTTAAATACCAATAAGTCATAAATACAAAGTATATCCTTGATGATTCATGCCTACTATAAGAATGTTAGGAAGAATGTAATAATATTTAATGAGCCAATATCTTTTTCAACATTGTACTATCACTGGCTAAAACCCCCCCCAAAAAAAAGGACTGGGGGTGTATCAATGCTCAGCGTATAGTAAAATGACTGCGCACCCTTAGGGTTTATAAAAACAAAACTAACTTATATTGTTGGTATGGTGATAAAACTTTTTGAGGAGAGTGGAGAAGGTAATTTTAGGAGAAAAAAACCCCCTAAACCCTTGGATAATAAAGAACACATCATAAAAATGAGTTGAGACAGCTTTCCCATTTCTAAGTGGCTGAACAGGTGCATTTCTGATTTCACGCTGCACTGAGCCTGTTTACAGTGATTGCAGGGGAGTTGCAGGAGACTGAGCATGTTTACAGGCGAACCTGGGAGATGGAGTAGTGTTTACACATATGCTGGGAGGGGGAAAAGAGTATAAAGCTTTTGCACACGAAAAAAAAAAAAAAAAAACTGGAAAATGCATGGGAAAAATGGGACACGCATAAAATGGGGAAAAGATAGAGATGAGGGGAGTCAGTGCAGTGGAAAGGACATAAGACCGGGGCTCAAGGAAAGCACAGGAAATAAGAGAAGGAGAGGTGCCCAGAAAGGAAAGGCTTAAGGGCAGTGGGAGATTAGAGGTGGGAAGCGTGAAGGAATGGAGAGCAGATGAAATAAATGACGGAGGTGAAGACGATGGAGTGGAGATGAAAGATTTTTGTAATGGTAAAAAAGAGACGAAAACGACAAGACGACGGAAGGAATAAGAACGATCGAGATCAAACTGGTGGCAAATCTGCGGGCCTTTAGAGTGTCGGTGAGTGATAAAAGTATCAGGAGGAAGTAGGGCTTGGAGAGCAAACACCGATTCATGCTGTGCTGTGATAGAAGGGCTTGGTTTGCCACAAGGCCTTCCTAACAGAGAGGGCCGCGAGAGATACCGGGGATTGGAAGCTGCAAGTGACTGAGTTCTGTATGCTGCTGCAATCTGATCTGTAGCCACAGTCTGAAAAAATATAAAGAATTAGTTTTTTCAGTTTCGCTCCAAGAAGCATATTCTAAACAGCCTTTTTTTATCTGAGAAAATAGACTGAGCTGCTTATAAAGAACAGCCAAAGACAATCCACTGCTTTTCCCGTTGCCTATTTAGAACACAGAACTATTTATCCACAGTTTCAGGGCCATCGTGCCTTTGGAAATAACTTGAAAAAGTGAAAAAGTGACAATACACATGTTCAGCTATAGGGTTAAAGAAACTAAACTGAATGCTTTTTTTGAATATCTGAATTTTGCACCGTCTAAAAAAGTCCATCTGCACTTTGTTTTAAAGCTCCACTGAGACGCTTTGCGTTGGCATATTTTATTTTGCCTCCTTCTTGCTGCTACTGAAGCATAACGTATGAGCGTAACAGAAGGGCTTTGTTTGATTTCTCTGGGAATTGAGCCGAGAACTCCAAAATTGGACCCAATGAAAGCGTAACGCAGATCAAATGGTGACAGAGTTTGGGATGGCAACAGAGTGTGTTTCCTTCAATCATCACAGTTCAGCGAGACCGGACTCTTTTTGGAATTAATCTAAATCATTGTTAAAAGTTTGAGTGTGTTTTTGGGGTGTGTTTGGAGCTCTTACCTCCCATCCTGCCTGGTGATGGTGTAACCATAGGAAGGATTGTTGATGAAACTGATGTTAACTCCAACCAGCGGCGTCCCGTCTGAGGTCACTACTTGTCCACGAATTACACAAGCGTGGCTGTGTGGGAGGGAAAAAAACCAAATAAAAGATCCACAGACTTACACTGTGCTTTAAATATACAAGAACAAAGTACAGCAATCTTTTCTTTCTGGATCAGATAAGTGGAGACAATATAAAGTGAATATTGATGTCATTAAAACATGAACAATGCACGAAACAGAATAAAAGAGCCTTAACTGAAACAGAAAAAAATAGAAGTTTTGAGGATGTCTCTAAGGTTTTTTTTTTTTTTTTTTTTAACCAGAATGGAAGGATAATGAGATGAGAGCGGGCTTTATTTTGTGCTAGTGCTCTAATTAAAAAAAAGAGGATTTATCTGTTCCATTGCAGAATGCAAAAGAGGAAAATAATAGGACTACAGATTGCAAGATTCGCTTGGCTGGTTATCAAGACCTCGACAGATTTCCAGAAGTGACATCAGGCCTCCAGAAGCTACGTAAATTAGATCTGATCATCAATCCCCAGCAATCAATAGCGGGAGCTCGTCCAAATTCACCTCCTGATCTTACCGAAGTGATGACTGGAGACCTTGTTGTATCACGTCTCCCTTGTCAACTCCTACCTCAGTCACTATCAAGGTCCAATTCATGGTCAGCCATCCTTTCTGTGGAGGTTAGCAAAAACCTGGGCGGACCCCCTAACAAATGCCTTACTGTCACTTTTTCATTAGACCGTGGCTATTTTTAATACGTTTGGGTTTTAAACACTGCCACGTACCAGAAACAATTAACACTAGCGTGTTAGTGGCTGCCCTCAACATGTCCTTACCAGAGGCAAGATCGTTCACCCCACACAAACCCTGTCCCTAGGAACCCGGTTTTATGTTAATTAGGCCAGGACTCCTTCAGAGGACCTTGGCTGTCCAGTGCTGCTCTGTAAACAAGCAAAAAGACACTGCTCTGAATCCCAAGGCGCATCCCTATAGAGCGTTCGATCCATTTATGTAAAATAACAAATGAAGTTAACCCCGCACAGGCCTGGCTGTCTCTCGATAAAAATTCAACATATTATGCATTTTAGGGTTTGTTTGAATAGGTCATTTCCTTCAGAAGAAGCTGTGAGAGGGGAACTATCTCCTTCCCATTTCTTACCATCAAGAAAAGTCACTTAAACGTTGACATCACATACAAAGGAAGAGCAAAGCAAACATGGCCGCTTCCCCGAGGACATTCCGTCCCCACGCCATTCGCTTTGGTCAAAGGGATTTCACAAGGTGACCAGAGGCTTCACAACCACCGGTTCACCATTTATCAACTACAAAAGGTAAACATGTTGTGAAGAGTAAACAGGCAGAGCACTTTTTACTCAGCCCGAAATCTTCCCCGGCCGGCTGGCGTGTGCTCGGTATGAATTATGGATAACAAGGCTGCATCTGGTTGAGCGTTGGGTTGGATTTTGTCACAGATAAAATCTTCAATCATCACTTGCACTGTGGACATTTTGAACTCAAATAAGCCTCGAACCGACTTCCCAATAAATAACCTCACCACCCCACCCCCGAAAAAAGTGAAGACATGCAGTAAGTTTGCTTCTGGATTCTTTCTATTACACAATTAAAGGGAGGGACGGTCAAACTAATAACAGCAATGGCTCAAGAAAGATATATCCATTTATCACATAATGACCACTTCTTGATAAGAGGTGTTGTGTTGATCTGAAAGACAAATTAGGACTTTTAAATACTTTCCAAATACCCCTGATGTTGATAAAAAAGTTAACACTTAAATGCATCACTGTTACATTAGAACAAGTGGCTCTTTTAGAAACATTTATTGAGAAAAGAATGCTTCCTCACAGCAGTGATTCAGACACAATAAAAAAAACAAAAACGCAGACTTAAGTATAGATAACTACAAAAGACAAAAACAAATAAACACTACCATTACCCCAGAGGCAACGAAACATCATTATCTCCACAAATGACTTGATTATAGGGTAAATCCTGCTGCAAATGTAAGGATGTGACTGTAGCCCCCCCGCTTCCCCGTCTGCATGTCACGCAGCATGCTGAGTGTAAACGGAGAGCAATTCAAAGCAAATTCTAAGGACTGCAAATACATAATGCAGCTAAAAGGGCCAGAGCAGATTAAGAGGAAAACAAACAAGATTTTTTTTTCCCGACATTAATGGCTCAGAGCTGATAAAAGACTTCTAAATAAAATGATAAAATTGCAAGGCTTGTAAATGGAGCGGATGACCTCAGCCTTGCTATTCTAAACCAGCTATCAATCTTCCTCTAAATTGTTCCATAGACAAAGTCCCTGTTTACTATTCTGGTCAGCGTGGCCTGCCGGGCCCAGGCAGTCTATTGTATTATATGTCATGGCAGGAGAATCGAGACATTTTATGCAGTGCTAGATGCTTCATTTAGCGGCACCTCTGTAGCTTTCTGTGGTGGGAAACATCCAAAATAGCAGCTCCTAGCATAAGGAAGTGGCTAGCGAATCGATAAAGACGCGATCATGAGAACAAGGCGGGCGTATCAGGAAGGAAGATGCTGAGACTGTGTCTGCAAGGCTCATCTCAAGCCCCTTGTCATAACTGCTCATATCTGTCAGGGGGTGGGGAATGAATACCGTGCATGAATAATAGATTATCACTGATATTTTTAGGTGAGCCGAGGCCTACAATCTCGCTGCTCATCTCTGGATTCTTCGTTTTACTTATTTATGGCTGCATCTTCTGTGAGAGACAAGAGTATTACTCAACCCTCAATCCTCCGTCCAGAGCAGGGCTGGAAATGCTGAGTGGCTCTCAAGAGCCAGAAAAATGTCAATGAGGGAAAATGTCACAATGCGTCTCTCAAGTATCAGCTAACATTCCCGCAAAACATTTAAAAAATTGTCGGATTTTGAGCTCTCGGTGCGGCTGATGACATTCTGATGTAACTCCTCCTGACTTTCTGCTGAGGAAATAATTCTTGATTATGTAAAAGAATAGCATTTACTGCAGACTGTTAAGTAGGATGGAGAACTATTGATTAGCAACAACCCCTTAGATGTGACGCTATCTTATAAATGAAATGATCCTGCTTGGGCGGGTGTTCATCAAATCAATTCGGCTCTATTAAAAATAATGTGATATGGAATGACAATGTTTTGCTATGCTTAAAATTTAAAAAACAAACTGCAAACTGAGCAGACATTTAATCTTTTTGTTATCTTTCTCCTCCTGTTCTACTCTGTCGTACTCATTCTGTCTGGTCTGTTTCTTTCACATTAGTAAAACATACCAAGATGGAAGTGATACATAAGCAAGCAGGCTGCAAACAAGTGGCACCAGAGAGGAAAAGAGGATAAGGAGAAAAGGGAAACACATCAGGGCCATCTTATGGGACTCCAACTGATATCCTGCCTGATATAAACGGGTCTCATATTCTGTGTTTGGGGTGTCAGGAGCTGTGCCTGTGGGAGTGGGCCTCAGATGGATTACAGTAGAAGTAATCACAATACATGAATAGGAGATGAACTTTTTGCCACATTCTATCTTTGTCCATCAGCATCTGTCAATCATCCTCCCTTTGGTGCACGTCTCTTCCCATCTCAGTATTCATTATGTATGACTGTTTTTCTTTGATATTTTATCTTTCTTTTCTTTTTTTTTTGGTTAAACAAAATTCTGCGCATTATCTGATAATAAACACAGGAAATGGATACAAAATAAAAAGGGTTGGTTTGAATATTCGAATAGATGTCTTTCTAATGACAGCGTTTATGAGTATGGGAGTATTGTAAACAGGAAACAAACAGGAAAACCTGCTGATGCGGATTTTTTTTATCAACTCAACTATACAGCATTCATTAGATAAGAAGGTTTCAGTTGCAATCTTAAATCCAAGACGAGATTTTTCTTTTTAACTAAAACTGGCTGGAAAAAATCACACTGTTCTTAACCCTGTAATGCCAAATGTATCATATTTGATTCATACGGTTTCTGAAATGTTTTGCGTCTGACACCTTTTGCATAATTTAATGGTAAAAACTTAGCTCAAAATCCTAATTTACACAATCAGATACACCTGATAACAGGGGACATAAGACTACACAAAAAATAATTTTGACTTATCGCATAGTAATAAATTATTAATATAAAAATTTTCTTTTTGTTTTTTGTTTTTACATATTTAGTTAAAAGGCCAAATAAGGAATTCAAACCAAAAAAAGTAATTTTCTGTTTTGTTTTATTCTTGGATCGGGTTTTAAAGGGTTAATTTAGCAATGGATGATAACAAATAGAAAAGGGGACCAACTCAGGGGACCAACTCCAGCTTTATCGACAGAAACAATGAATCTAACGTCACAACAATCCAAATTATGAAAGAAAAATAAAGCCAAAGAAAGCTAATCATTTCATTCTGCTGCTGGTCCTCACCTGCCATCGAAGGGGTTGGCTCCAGGGACGATGTGGGTGCTCTCCCTGCCCACCAGGAAGCGCACTCGCTCGTAGAAGCTCTGCAGGTTGCTCTGTGTGGAGGACACGTGCGTCTCCTGGATGATGTCCAGCGGATCCGGGGAGCCCACGCACAGAGTGGTGGTGTGACACGTGGCCTGCAGACAGCAGTCTGGATCCATGCAGTCCACCAGGCCATCTGACAGGGGCAAAGAAGGCATGCACAGACAGGCTCATTAAGCTCAGGTGTTCACACACCTGGTAAAGGAGGCTAAGCACATCCAGACTATGCAAAAGGTAATGCTATGTATGAATCTTTGAAGAAAATATACCAAGAATAACCCAAATAAAGCCATTAAAGACTCTCCGTGGCTCATTTCCATTCTATCTGAAACAGTTAGCAGTCAGTGTGTTGTCTTCCTTAATCTAACCCTGACTCAAAAACTGGGAAGATTCGGAAAAAAAAACAGGAAAACTTTGAACTAAGGGACCACCACTCTACTCCTGGACCCCTTGAGCTGCAAGTATGTTCTTTTGTGTCATCTAAATCTATCCTGTCGTGCAGAATGGAGTCAGGCGGCCAGAGATGACACATGAGAACGGCTTTTCGTGTCTCAGATACATCTCGTCTCACTTAAATTCCAAGCTTCATTTGAGGTGCCACTCTCGACCGTACACGCTGACGGCAGACATTCTCCCAACCATGATTGGAAAAACCGCCTCGTATTAAATTGTAGAGCGTCGGAGGAGTTAGTCAAAGCATCTGCGGCCACTTATCTGCACTCACTGCACAGGCCTGTTGGTACCAGGGCACACCAGAGGGAAGGCCTAAAGCCTAGTTTATCTCCTCTAAAACATACAGTCTGTGATAGAGACAATGTATGTAGAAATCAGTCATCAAGTATTCCCTAAGGCCTCTGAAAAGCCCAAAATGAGTGGACCTTTTTGTCTCTGGTTCTTTATTTCTTCTGTTTATGCCTTTGTTGGTCTCTCTGGAAAATCATCTTTGACTTTTCTTCTTTTAAATATTTTGAAAAGCATGTAGTTACATGCATTTTCGGTACCTGGGGAATAAAAGTACAGACCTTCATGAAATGCAAAAGATACTAAATTAGTCTCTTGGTAAAACCTTTGTACAGTGCGATATCTTTCAGTCAATCAGGCCTTAAGGCCTTGGTCATGGTTCTCTGTTAGCAGTTCAGATAACACAATGCAGCAGAGAGAGAGATGCTGTGTAATGCACTTTTCATTGTTGAAGTGGGTCACTGGACTCCCCTACTCGTTGCTATCAGGGGCCTCGCTGGCCAGATGGGTGATAAAAATAAACTGTGCTGTCACTAGTCAGTCAGATCCCCAGCAGCCTCCTGCCGGTGCCGTTGAGAGCTGTGTGGTCCCCGCAAAGTGATGGGAGGACAAACAGCTCCTGCATAAATAAGGGATGCTGGTGCATGGCTCAAGCTGAGAATGAGGTCTGGAAGAAAGGAAGTCACGTCTCCCACTTGGCCTAAAGAGTGGTGCAGCCCCCTCACTGGCTCTGTGTGTGTGCCTGGCACCGCTCAGGGCTAGTTAGAGGGAAGAGCAAAGACTTCCTCCTGGGGCCAGTGAGTGTTCGAGGCCCCGGGCCAGGCACTTCGATTAAAAATAAACAACGCTTCCTTAATTCATACCTTGCTTTCGCTTTTTTCTGCATGCGTCATCTGAGTTATCTTTACACTAACTGGATACAGAGGATGCTTATGTCCTCCAGTAGTTTCTGCATTGTATTTTTTACATTATATTTGGTCTTATCATTTTGAAATTAATGAGTTCAAGTGTGTTTATTATTGCTAAGAGCTAGTGAACATACAGCCAAATGAAATCAGAATCAGAAATACTTTAATATTAAAGTAACGAGTCTGACTGAAACTTTGCTGGAATTTGAGACACAACAGAGACGATCTGTGTTGTAAAGTCACCTTTAAGAGGCTATTCGAAGAAGTGCTGTTGCTAGCATATCCACACCGCTTTCCTTTTTTAGCTCTAAAGGGTACTGCTTTCTCATATTTTTGCTTCTGTTTTATCCTAATATGTATGTGACTTCATATCCACGCTTCTCATTCTCTGCTCCCTCCTTTCTGTTTGGTCCAAACAAAAGAGAAAAAGCGTCCTGCTAAAGATTCCTTCTTTTCAGAGCAAGTTTGGGGTTCTGTAGAGCATTTTGAGACAATTTAAACTGTTATTGCCTCATACAAATTGAACTGAAATGGCCTGTAGAAGAGAACAACCCAACTTGAAAAGCGACGGAGCAGGTGGATAATTTACGCGATCACAAAGGTGGCTAATTTTTATCATTAAATGTTGTCTGGTTAAGAGTCCCTGCTGGTGACTGGCCAGTGTCAGAAGGCGCTGCGTTGTGTGCTTTGTCATTTTTACCTCCGTCGTTGTCCTTGACATCACTACAGGCGGTTTCCATAGAGGTGTCACAGCCAGTGCCCCTCCAGCCCAGCTGGCACACGCAGTACCAGCCATTGTTACCCAGAGTGCACCTACCATTTCCATTGCACAAACCAGGGCAGCCCTCTGGTAACATAAAAGAGCAAACAAACAGGGGTTGGCACAAAGTCTTAAATAAAGGAAACAATAACGGTTAAACACTACGCTCTGCACAAACACCGACAATAAAACGCTCGCAAAAAACGTGGGCTGCTCGATGATTAGTTTGCTGCTTATAGTTCTCTTGTCCCGGGAGGCTGAAATAATGTAAAGATTTTAAATGGGTGTAAGCGGGCCATAATGACCCACAACAAAAGCTGATTAATTTGATACACCCTTTGTCGAGCTTCTCATACCCTTCCACGGTAAAATCAGATGAGACATTTTCAAAATCAATAGTCACTTATTACTACAGAAGATTACACTCCCTATCTCTGCTAATGAGGACAGGGCTCTATACGCCCGTGTTTTTATACATTATTGGATCATGATTTCAGCCATGATCAATATTACAGTACTGCTGCCTTTGTCTTTTGTTGTTTCTTCTATTCTTAAAAGTTTATATTAGTATTCATAGTTGGTACCATACTGTTCTTATTAATTAATAAAGTTATACATTTGGGAATCCGGTCAGCTTGGAGCAGCGTGACATGGGAAAAACTCACTGTTACCTTTTGGATAGGTCCTCACATGGTGCATAGATCACAGGATTATCTTGCTGATATTCCCGCGGCTGTTTGACATTATCTGGTACCTTATGATTCATATCCCCTCGCTGAGATAGGGGGGTAAAATCTACAGGCATCAAACAAACAAGTCCGATGCCGTTTGTAATGCTAGTGGGCTGTCCTGATAAAGAAAATGCCAAGCTGACCCACTTCTAAAACCAAAAAGACAGGGGCGGCTGTCTCTACTGTGTGTACTTTTACATCTCACAGAGAAATCAAGAGTGGGCGAATGGAAGAGTATGAAAAGAGCAAACATTTTATAATAAGATGATTTATAGTGTGGGCACAGATTAGGAAACAATTCATATTTTTCATTCATGTAGGTATATTTATTTTTCTACATCGTCTAATGCTGAAACTAATTTTGCTCAAAAAATATCACAAACCTTTTCTGATTTAACAATGTAGTGGAACCATTTATTATTTTAAATGTGAAACAGAAAAAATATCTAACACTTCCCCCACTGATAAATAATTCATATATTACAACAGACTGTAATAATCACAGAATAAAATACTATTAAAAATCTCGAACACATCATGAAAATGTGTTATTTTTTTCCTCACAGTTGCAGGGAAATGAAATAAACTCAGCTCCACAAACAGAGATTAACAGTTGTGGCAGTAGTGTTGTTGGAAAGTGTCTGGCCTCCTGGACGGTGGACAAAGCTACTCCGGTTAGTCCAGTGGAGATGGACGAATTAAAAGCCTGGAATGTTTGTTGGGGAGGGATAAATAGAGATCCACTTTCTATTGGAGCCATTTCAACTCTACTGGCAGCGCTTTCAGACAGAAGCCGGGGCAAAGCCCTGCAAAAGCCCGCCTGAAACGGCTCCAGACGTGAGGATGAAAGTGTTCACCGAGCTTCTCTGGCAGCTTCCCGTGTGCCAGGTGGTCTATTACTAAGCACACAGTGAGACTAAGTGAGGTGTTGGTTGGTGGTGGGTGGTGGGGGGGGGGCAGGATGGCAGCAGAGCCACCACCCCCTGCTTGTCCCTCACCAACCAGACCGTGAACTCTTTTTTTATCAGAAAGGATGCGGCCTCCTCGGCTTCTATCGGGCTCTCCTCACACCTGCACACTCATCCATAATGCATGGCACAGGTTTATCAATCCCCCCTTTTCCCAACACCCCCCCTTATTGAGAAAAGCACGGATGCAACACAGATCAAACGTCTAACATGTGAGGGAAGCAGCACAACTCGACTCAACAAGTGTGAAGGTGCTAAGTGGGACAATATGGCAAAAACGTTGATGAGGAGTGGAGGTCTGTAGGATGAGTTTGGGACAACAGGAGGGGGGACATAGTGTTTGGCTTATTCACTCTTGGAGAAGACAACGGTGTGTGTGTGTGTGTGTGTGTGCATGATTCGTTAAAGCTGCCTGGGCTCACAATGGGAGGAGGGCAAAATAGAAGGAGGAATGCCATACCTTTCACTACCTTATCCAGATAGTGAGCTTGGGAGATAAAAGACAGGACATATAAGGGAGGTTTGAACAGTGCCACTTCCATGATAGGACAGCAGGGCAATGTGTTAGTTTACATTACAAAAGTGAAAAGGAGGAAATAAACGCAGCCACGAGGCATTGCAAGCATGCATTACAAGCAGCGCGTCAAACACGGTCCCACACAGAGGAGAGAGAGATGGAGACGGAGAGAAGACAGAGGGAATATGTGGAACACGGAGAAAGGAAAAGTTAGAGACAATAAAACAGCGAGAGAGTGGATACAAAAGTGAAATGTTCCGTAAGAATGTTTCCCCGTGTCCCCGGGTTATTAAATACTGGCATCGGCAGGGTGTCCCAAGGGAGTGTTTCTAAAGCAATATGATCGATGCACTTATCACTGTAAATCTATTAAGCGATATTGTACAGGAGGTCGGGATGTTCGAAGAAAAAAGCGCTTTTAATCTTGACAAACATCTTCAGGCGGTGAGGTCACCTGAGGCCGTGCCAATAATGGGACCCATCCCACCTCATGTGCTCCACAGCGTGAGGCTTCAGGCCAACGCCGAGCTCTCAATAATATAAATTGATTCAAATTGAGATCTTTGGCATCTTAATGGACAACACAGAGGAATATTCCTGTTGAGAGGGGATCTCAATATGGCCTTTATAAAAGAGCCATCAATAATGTAAGGGCAGGGTATGAAACATTCACAGACTGAGTCAAAGCTCTGAACTAAGGCAACATTGTTTCAAGACACGAGTGAGAAAAGAGTGGGGGAAATAATCTTTATCTGTTAAAAGGTCTCAGAACTCTCAGGTTTTTTTTTTTTTCCTGGTCTCAATTCGACTCAAATGTGTGGGAGTTTCAAATTTCTGCTCACTGAGCCACTGCGACAGACGGAGGAGAGATGGCCATTGTGTTCCCACTGCCTTTCTAATGCTTGAGTGGTTGTATAAAAAAAGGCATTAAAAAGAGTGGGTTACAATGTGCAGTGGAAAATGTCAAAAAAGGAGGGGAACTCTTTCTTACATTGGTGTATTAACACAGTACTGCCTGATGTTTTACTTCTGTATTCTACTAGTTAGTTTAAACTCTAAAAATGGGATATATTTATAACATTTTTAATGCTAAAGTACTAAAGAAAAAAAGTACAAATGGTGAAATGTATTTTTCCACAGAGCATAAAGCAACAGATCTATTAGAAATGCTTGACTGCAATAACAATATCTCAGTATTGGCACATCAGTACTTGAAGATATGAATCCAATACTCCCCAAGAAACAAATGAAAAGGAAGAGAAGATGAAAGAGATGCAAGAAAAGGAGTTGACGCGTACACAGAAAAGCAGAATGCCCAAGCTGTAACACTGCAAAGCAGGCATCAGGCAGCATGCCCTAATGTTTAGGAGCAGGTTTGATGCCGGTGAAGTCACATATCGTTTACACTTTAATCACAAATCCATCAAAAATCAGGAAATAAAACAGAAATATCACGCCATATTCTGCATATTAAACAGAAGCGACAGGTCACAAACAGATGTTAACATCTGCTGTCATATGATATCTAAATAAGGCCGTTAACCTCAAAGAAATATCAAAAAAATTATTAAGGCATGACAGTCTGCCTCCTCTTTAGGAAGTAGCATTTTATCTTATCTATTTATTTTTCACTTGAAGTGTTTCGCATATTTAATTTGGCTCTAGTAGTAAAATCATCTTTGGGTAAATAACCAAGAGAAAAGGAAACCTAAAATAGATGAAAACTTCATCTCATGAACAGACACAATGTTAGAGGATTATGAAAACACAGGAAACACAACACTCGGAGGTCGTAATCTGTAGCTTAATCTAACGTGCGCCGCAGTTTTCAGAACAGCTCTCGACTTTCAGTCAAGGCCATGAAAACTTAACCGCTGGTGATGTTTAGAGAGGCCCGACGGTTAGAGTAAACAGAGCTAAGAGCTGTGGTCGACCTGCTCACAGGGACTCACACGTCAGCGTTTGAAAGCCATCGTAAATGGAAAAACGGGGCAAAGAAAGAGATGCGGAAGAGGATGAGTAAAAAATGAAAGGACACCTTAGCACATTCCCACATTAAAATGCATGAAGGCAAACCTCCGATTCCTTGAGTAAACCTGTTCATGCTTTACTGAGTTGCACAAATTCAATTAAGCATGCTTTCTCCCCCCTCCATTCTCCGACCGGACGCTTCCCCCCCTCTCACGCCCAACGCTTTCGTACACACGCATACGCAGGCAGAGTGGCAGCCAATATGCCTTTGTTGGCCTCTGACCCCCCTCCCAAACACACACAGACATCTACACCACCACCACCAAAACCTGAACCTGTTCCCATCCTACCGATGGTGCAGTGCTCTCCGTTCCAGCCCGGGCTGCATTCACACTTCCCGTCCCGGCAGGTGCCGTGCTCGTTGCAGCGCGGGTGACACGCCCGCTGGTCACACCCGGAGCCCATCCAGCCGTCGTCACAGCGACAGGTGCCCGACACGCACATCCCGTGGCCGCCACAGTCCGCCGCACAAATCTCTGTGGGAGACGGGGCGCGCGGAGAGGGAAGACAAAAAAGCGGAATGGGGGGGAAGACAGACAGGGACAGAAAAAGGGAGAAAAGGGGAAGGGGGTGGAAACGGGAGACGAAAGGGGTGATGGGACAAGGCAACAAGGGGTGGAAAAAAAAAAAAAAAGGACAAATCCAGAAGTTATTGTCAGAGAAAAAGGCGGCCACGCTCCACTACCTTGTCTGATGGCAGCTGAAAAGAAATTCCTGCACATCATAGGGGCAATCCTTTCTGACAATACAAATCTAATAAGTCCATTACCCAGCAAAGACAAGGTTTATGGTGGCCCTGGCAGACTTCTTCTTTCTCTAACCTTTTTCTCATTGTAAAGTTAACCCTTTTCACAGCACAAAGGGTAAAGGAGGAACAGAGATACACAGCCAAGAGTTCGACTAATTCGCTGCTTCTTTAAATGTCATTTTAGATTGAACCGCAAATGTTCCAGTGCGAGGCTTTGCCACGTTTTGCAGGATGTACAAATCCATGGAATGACTCAAGGCATAGGATTTCAATATGTTGTTTTTATTCTCTTTAAGTGCCATCTAGCAGAGGAAGAACTTTGTTCAGGATCGAAGAGGATGGACAGACAGAGCCAGAGTAAAGCGTGGCTTAAACTATTGTGTAGCTAAAGACCTGGAGGGAGAGTATAAAAAGCCAAAAGCTCAAGAACATTAAACCACGATAGATTACTTATGAATTTCATTGAAGTTAACCTCTTCATTAAGTAATCTCTAGTAAAAGTGGCTTAGAATTATGGGTAATGATGAACAATGGCTTATTAGCCGAAGCAGTTCACATGACCACAGGGGACCAAACTGGAGGTAAGATATCTTAATCACTTCATTACAGCATTTAGAGGGCCTTTTTTGTCGTGGTAACAATTTTAATCCAAGTATTTTCAGAAACATACCATAAGCTTTTCAAAAAAGACCCTGCTCCCCGCTAATTACAGATCAGCACAAACTATACAAATGCTAATTCTACAACCGACTTCTGATGTATTAATTGTGCTAACAATGCCCGTATAATTGTCTCCAGAGACAATTGAGGACAGCAAGGCTCGACTTAAAATGGCTGTAAATGAAAATGAAGAATGTGAGAGTGCTGTTAAATTCCAGAGGTCTTCTAGTAACCCGTTCCTCATGGAGCCGTGACACAATATTTCATTATCAAAAGGTGCTAATGAAGGGAATGAACATCCAGATTTATCTCATTAACACTTGTGTCCAAAAAATGATCTCCTACCAATAAAATCTTAAGGAGTCTTGCAGTTTATCAGTAGGAATCATTAGAAAGCAGAGTGGTCAGGGAGGAGAGAGTCAAGCTGACTCTCAGACAACTGCTCTCTGAGAAAAAAAGGGAAAAACCTTTAAAGTGATAAAGATGCAATTACAGCCTACAGGCTAACCATCATTATCTTTGGCCAAGAGTCCACACCGAGAAATCCCCACATTCCCATGATAACCATTAGCATCGGCACTAAAGGACCATGTAAACAAGCTCTCCTCTGGGTGGGAGAGCTGTACAAATGGAGCAAAAACACACATGTAAACTGGATTACAATCTCATGCAAAGTCTTTAAAGGATGTAAAAGTATTACGAAATACTCCACACTTAGGTTGCTCTATTCCAAAGCTGCATGAGGGATGTGAGTTTGAAATTTGGAAATGGGTGGCATGGATTACATGGATGGATTACATAAAAATGAAAGATTTGTGAAAGCCTTCCGTCTATTTTTTTTTCCATCTGTCTGTAAGGTTACAGCCTACTTTTTTGTAGAACCCCACCTCTAGCTTAGTGCTGTTTCAGACCAAAGAAAGCTCCACAATAAGTAGGATAAAGAGCCAACTCATCATCATTTGCTGAGCTCTGTCTTTTTCTCTGCTGCAAACCCAGACTAACTGCCCATTTACCTCCAAATCCTCGGGATTACCTAATAGGTCATGACGTCTGCTTGGAATACAAAAGGGAATTTTGTGGATCAGAGGAACTACTGAGCTAAAAGCCAAAACCTAGAAATGTTTTGTGAGGATAGAAATGATGTTGTCTAAATGAGAAGACTGTTTAAAAAGAGCTTTCTGAGGCTGTAATCTGCAGGGGAATGCAACAGATCAGGCTCACAAAAAAGTAACAGTAATAGTTTGGTTATCTTTAAATTTAACAACTGGTTTTCCATTAAAAATGTCTTGATCAAACGTGGTTAAGAAGGGCGTTTACATTTACAAGACCTTTGGTTTGATCCTGTGAGCCTCAAGATGGAATATTTGAACTGGAAAGCTTTAGTTTACGCTCTAGCATTCATTGAGAGTTTCTCTGTGGACACTGTAAATGCAAAAGGAACATTCCTCCAGAGCACAACAAAGAAATCATCAGCCCTGAATGTTGAACCAACACGAAGACAGGCAGAAGTCATGAAAGAGCGTGAACCTTCTCCCACATTCAGTCTCAGCTCAGCGTTTTATATCCTCTCTGCAGCTGCCACCTTCCCATGCACAAACCCAGATTAAACCATTTGCAAAAAACAGATTAATCAAGAGAAAAACTGACAACGTTTGCTTGCTAGTCCTGGACGGCTCACTGATCAGTTTTGAAAAGAATTGATCTCTTTCTGTGAGCTGTTTTCTGTTTTGAAAAATCACTTCTGTTTACTTCTGTGAGGAGTCCAACGCTTACTAAAGCTGTATTAAATCAAGCTGCTAAATAAATACCTGGACAAAAGCAGAGTTATTTTTTTCAATTGTAGCGTTCAACTAGTTTGAATGTCACTGTAATAGACTTTGTTGCCTTTGGTTGTCTTTTGTTACATATTCAAGCTATGAAAACTGGTGGGTGGGCAATTACCCATAAATTACATAGGATTGTATTGTTGCTGATCTCCAAACAGAATAACACAGGTGCTTAGGTGAGCTTTGTTTTTCAAGAAAATCATAAACATTATTGTAGTATCATAGGAATTGCACTAATGGCAACAAATTGTTCCTGATATGCCTAGAAACACATACAATACATCTTTAAATGAGTTAACAAGGTTAAAAACTCTTTAAAACAGAAAAAAGTTGACCCTTTAATGATGAAATATTTTGCCTCTCTATCTTTACGAAGCTAAGATCAGACATAAACAAAATGATAAGTACAGTGGGGGAAATAAGTATTTGACCCCTTGCTGATTTTGCAGGTTTGCCCACTTACAAAGAATGCTTATTTTTCCTCATCAGATGGTTATCAATTTTTATAAATTCACATGATGTGATTTTCTGGAATTTTCTTTGGGATTCTGTCTTTCACTGTTAGAATGTACATATGATTAAAGTTATAGATCGTTGCATTCTTTGTAAGTGGGCAAACCTGCAAAATCAGCAAGGGCTCAAATACTTATTTCCCCCACTGTATGATCTGAGCTGAATCGGGCTGTTAATCGGGCCGATGTTTACCTGTGGAGCAGTCGTGGCCGGTCCAGTTGGGATCACAGCTGCAGGTCCCGGTATCGGCAGAGAAAGCCCCGTGTCCGGAGCACTGGTCCATGCAGGAGGCTCTGGGGCTCTCGCAGCCCGGCCCCCCCCACCCCACAAAGCAGTGGCACTCTCCCTGGACGCAGACGCCCCGGCCCGAGCACGTCGGATCCAGGCAGTCCACTAGAGGCGTTTAAAAAAGAGAGAAGAGTGTTACACACCCCCTAGTCACCCCCTAATTCTCTGTTTCACAGGAAACCGGGCATCTCTATTTAAGCCTGAGAACACCAAACTGCAGAGGGTCAGCTGCCTCCTCACAGAGGAAGAACAGACAAAACGCTGCTTTCTAAAACTGGAGAAAAGATTTACATAGAAGCACATTTAATGGCTGTTCGCTCAGGAGGTGTTATGGCACAAACCTACAGGTTTTACCCACGCTTCTGCTGGGATTCTCTGGAAAAATGTATAGCAAGTAGAATGCTAAATAAAATCCCAATGATGCATCCTTTAAAACCAGAAAACCTAAAACCTGCACTATATGGATAAGGAGAAACATATCCTCCTGAGACCCAAAGAAAAAAAGTGTCTTCAAATGTCTTTTTTGTTGTGATTTTCCATGTATTTGGACCTAAAAAAGAACATTACAATTTAAATTTTTAAAAAAATATTTTTAATTTTAATTTCATAGCATGTCCACTGTGTAGGACAACAGGACGATTTGCACTGGAAAATAGAACAGGCTTTAGATAATTAAATAATAAAATAGAAGATGTCTTGAAAGGGATATTTACCTAAGAACTCTTAGGAAAAAAGTAAAGTTCCCAGCATGCAAAGCTATCACATGGCACATCACTGGAAAGCCCAGGATGTCCTCTACAGAACACTATAGGGCTTGATAGGGTAACTCCAGATAATTACAAAATGTCCACTATAATGGACATAAATGAATGGGCCGGGTCTCAGGAGGATATAGAACAAGTCTCTTCATAGACTGGGGTGTCTAGTTAGCTTAGCTTTAAGCTATCTTTTAGTACACGATCAGTGTAGATTGAATTTCTTCAGCTAGCACTTTAATATGAGTGTTGCCCTCCCCTTTGTAAGGACTGACAGCTGTGGGAACTTAAATTCACAAGATAAAAACTCTGTCAACAAGATACTATCAGCGTGGAGCACACAGATGGCAAATGGGTGCCAAGCAGGAGCAATGTCTAGTCGTGGAGATCAGCAGGCCACGCCATGGCGGGTCCCCTTTACCGTCACATAAATAGGTCTAAAGGCGGTTATAGTGAGACAAACTGGATCTCTTGCCTCTTAGCAGATGGTTTGGGGACAGAATGCAAAGATCAGAGGCTAACTGACAAGAAACCCTCTCCTGGCAATTAATCATCGTGGCTGAAGGTCACAATGAAGAAAGGTAGAAGTGTTAAAGGGCCCACGTCCACAGTCCCCTCCACTCCTTATGGCTAGCACTCCACCTAAAATAGAATGGGGCCTATGGAAGTCACAAAGCCCCATTTATCAAACTCCCGGGGTCCATTTTTCATTTTGAAATGAGAGCCTTCAAGAGCTGACAAACACAATGGCTGCTTCAATCTTATCGAGTCAGGCTTTATCACCCAGCGGATGAAGGTGGAGTTCCTCACAGATTAGCATCAGACTTTATGTCTGAACCTCAGACAACAAATGTACTATTTTGATTAAGGTCTAGCCTTAAAATCGGGATTTTGACAGAAAAAGAACCCCTTGGATGCATCAATCATCATCATAGGATTCCTTGTCTGTACTTTGAGAAACTTCCCGAGTCTACTTTGAGAATGTCAAGCACTAAAGGAGGGAAAATGGTGGCTGCAGCAATCACATTATGCAGAATCTTATTAGTCCGGGAACACATTTTCGTGACGATCACCTTCCTCGCAGTTCTCCCCCTTGTACCCGGGGCTGCAGATGCACGTTCCCATGATGCAGGTTCCGTGGCCGCTGCATGTGACGTCGATGCACTGGTTGGTGGGAACGTCGCACTCGGAGCCTTTCCAGCCGCTGTGACACATGCAGCGACCTTTAAGGTATTGACCATTCCCGCTGCACAGCACTGGACAGGCCGCTTTGAAAAGAGCACACAGAAGAAATCCATTTCAGCCGATTTTTTTTTTTAGAAACGTGCGCGCAACAGGGTCACTAAACTGTTCAAAAGTTTAATTTTCTGTTGGAATATGTGTGTGTGTGTTGGCCCTTTAATGGACTGGTGACAAATCAGCATGTGTAGAAAAAATAGATGGATGGATGGATAAATTGTAAAACTTCATTAACCCTGTAATGCCAAATGTATCATATCTGATACATACGGTTTCTGAAATGTTTTGCATCTGACACCTTTTGCTTAATTTATTGGTAAAAACTTTGCTGAAAATCCTATTATACACAATCAGATACACCTGATAACAGGGGGCAGAAGACTACACAAAAAATAATCTTGACTTATCGCATAGTAAAAAATTATTAATATAAAAAATGTATATATCTGTTTTTTCTTTTTACATATTTTGTTAAAAGGCCAAATAAGGAATTCAAACCAAAAATAAGTAATTTTCTGTTTTGTTTTATTTTTTAATCAGGCTTTAAAGGGTTAACAAGAAATGGAGCTAAAAAGAACTAAAACACTGATTATAAGTGGTAGTACAAAATCAGAAAATATAAAACATGACGTAAATATAAACACAAATAAACAAACAAAAAATAGATCAATTTCATTTTATTCAGGACACTGAATAGTTTTTATTTCCTGGTTTAATAGAAGCTTCAACTTAACAAAACAGAGGTGAATATTACTCCTCTACTCTAAAACTCCCTTTACTGTTTTCAAGAGCGTTCTTCCATTTCTTACTCATTTCTTCTTTATGGGGTCAAAAGTTACACCTCCTAATTTAATGGGAAGAGATCTGAGTTACAATTAAAAGAAAGTGCCACAGATACTGCTTCATTCTGGTCATGCAGTGGATATAATATGGACAGCACTGTACAATATATCTGAATGATGGCGATTATTAAAGTTATTATGGGAGTGGGAGTGACTCACCTCGCCCACAGTCAGGTCCTTTGAATCCTAAAAAGCAGAGGCATGTTCCATCAACACAGTCGCCATTTCCAAAGCAGTTACTGGGACAGTCATCAATAGAATCTGCAAGAGAGCAATCAGGAGAGATTTTTCTGAGTAATGTGATTTGAAAAGCAATTTTCCTCCCACTCATTTCTCTCGGCTGATTATTTCCTCGTGCTAATGACGGTGACGAGCACAGACTCCATCAGACTCAACATTTACATTTCACTGCATCCGACATCTTTGTGTGTTTCAGGAGAATGGGGTGATTCCTGAGAACAGCGAGCAAGTTGTGATTACTTATGCTTCCACTAAAATTGACAAATGAATCAAATGATCACAATTTACAGATTCTCTGGATGTTGAAAGCACCACTCCTGATGCTTTTTACTGACTTTTTCGTTCACTGGTTGCTGGAAAAATGCATTCCATCCTTGCTTATTGCTATTAGCATTACTACACACACTCACACACACACATATATATGATTATATACATGTATATGTATATGTGTGTGTGTGTATTTAAATCATTGTAGTAACGCATTTGGGATTGCAGTCTGTAGTATGTACTGCATTCTATGTTTTGTAGTTTTTAAAACCTAGGTTTATTTATCTAGGCTCACAGGAAACCAAGCTTTTGAAGGACTTTATTTAAAATATACACTTAACTCGATGCTTTTATCAGTTTAAATACAGACTGCGTGAGTACAAACTGACTCATCTGTAAATGGGGGTTAAAATAGAAGGGCTATGAATAAATGACCAGCAGGACATTCACCATACCTCCTTTTTTTTGTTTATCGATCCATCAAACTGCTTCAAATTGATTAAATCGGCATGTTTCTCCTTCCCCCAGTGTTCTGACACTGGCTGGTATTTGAAACCAGATGACCACGGGACTCTGAAACGCGATGCTCTCTGAATTAAGCCAGAAACGGTGCTGAAAAATAGCCAATCTTGTCCACTGCCTTCGGGCAGCAGAAACTCCGAGGCAAAACTTATTGAACAAAGAATCCCTTGTACTCCACAAAGGGGCCAGAAATGTGAGCCACGGACTCAGCTTCCCTGTGCCCGAGAGAGTCAATCATCACCGAGGATGCAATGCAAGACAGAGGGAAAAAGACAAAGAAACAGGGGGGGGGGGCAGTAAATATACAGGCAGAGCAGGGATACAGTAAAGAGAGAAAGGATGGGCAGTGAGCAGAGAGCTGCTGTTTTTCCACTCCAGGCCTCCCTTTGCCATGTTTGGTTAGTGAAGAGATGCATGAAAGGATATTCCCCGGTGTGATGGAAGGAATCAGCGGTTTGGTGGGGTTTAGATGGCCTCCAACTATAAAAATCTAAGAACGGAGTGGGGTTCAGACTATGTTACTCATAGCTGGCAGCCCCATATGAGGCAGAGGGGTCATGGTTACAAAAATGAGACGTGTGTGTGTATGTGTGTGTTTGTGAAACCACCAACACACTCAATTTTCTAAAACTGGAATTATGCAAGAGAGATAACCGGTCCAATTTACAGCCAACTCACTGAGAGCCAAACAAACCTCAGTGAGGTTTGCCAAAGATCAAACACTTATTCCACGTTATTATCAACCACACAGATTCTCTGCATTATCGAGCCTCGAATTAAGATTTTTTTTCCTGAATCTATTTGACATCGTTCCTCGCTGAACAACGCGCAGCGGCTCAAACGCGTTGGCTTCGGTAATAATATCTGTACGGCTTATTCCGAATGCTGACACAGTTTAGTGCGTGCTGCCTCCGTCTATGCCTGCGACTCCTCCTGAGAGCAGGAGGGGAGGCCATGAATATCTCTTAGCCACACACTCAACACAGGCCAACGCATAAATCATGGATTCAAGCGGAGCTTCATTGAAATTCATTACCCTTCATATCAGGGGAGCTAACTATTGTGAGTCTTCCCAGTCAGTGAGAGCAGAGCAGTGTGGTTTAATCAGCGACTCGCTGTGCTCTCCAAGGATTGCTCAACACAACTGAATGATGGCTGGTTGTGCAAAGAAGGCAACTCCAGGATGGAGTGAGGGGCCGGATCTTTACTTCCCCTTTTTTGCTTCCCCCCCCCCTGTATGGGGAGCTGAGTCTGGGCTGAAGTATGTCTGGCAGCAGCAAAGGACAAATGGTCTTCATGCTCCAGAGGCTTGCGATACAAAACATTCACCGGGACACAATTCACATTGTCATGGAGCCACCGCCAAGTAATGAGAAGCAACCCAGATTAAAGACATAGACCTGCTAGTCTCGCAGATATATTGCGCAACTGGGGTACGTGTGGCGAGAAAATCCTTCATTTACTACAGAAAAGAGCAGGAAGACTGAGAGGCACCTCCCAGGTAGTTAAACGAGACTTCCACTGCCAGAAACACTAAAATAATTTTACCGTAAGTGTCTTTAAAACAATGCCGCTCGTGTTTCACAGGGTGCCCGTTCTGGATATTGCTCACATATATTTCTATACCTGGGCTGCTCAATTTGAAGGTCAACTCCATCCCTCCGCGGCTCAATACGATTCAGGCAGTCGGTGGATTCAATTTCTGCTGAAGGGCACTTAACCGGTGACCCATTTTAGAAGGGCCCTTCTGCCTCCCTCCGAGCTTCTGTGAGCAGATCGGCTCCGATACAAAATGAACACAGGCACGATTCCTGCTCCCACTAACTCTGCCCCACCCGAATCCGCTCCACCGAGAACCTTATCTGGTCACATTTTCTCTGATGCAAACCACAGGGGGGCTTCACGCACATCCAGTCGAGGAGAAATAAGCTAAAGCAAACACTCCCCCCCTTCATGTGTCATATAATACATTAAGAATTGAATTACAGCTGCTGTTGGCACAGCGGGGGGGGGCCATAGTGCATCTCCGTTCTGTCTCGTTTCGGTTTTGAGGCCCGCCTCTCATCGATCTGCAGCCTGGCACAGCCCCCCCTTGTCACAGATGGACTCTGGCCCGGGAGCTTTTAATTAAAGAGCATGTGAGAACAGCTCCCAGCTGCCATCCCCTGTGAAAGTCGACACCTCGCGGCCCTCTCACACCTTTTTTGCTCCATGCAGCCGCGCTAATCAAAGGCGCTTAAGGGAGAACAAAGAGGAACGTACAAAACGTACAAAAGAAGGAGGTGTGTGTGTGTGTGTGAAACGCAGTCGTGTGCCACTCAGAGTTAGAATCAAAGGAGCGCAACGTCTCTCCGACTTTGATACGAGGAAAAGTGGATGGAAATTGGAGCAAACTGCGATAAGAAAAAAAAAAAGATGGCCCTAGCAGGAGGGTACAATCATACTTTAAATTGTATGCAAATGTTACCCAGAAGCCGGACCCCTGATTCGCCCGGAAGACACTCGGGCTAATGAGGCTATGATGATCTCTCAATGTCCCACTCAGAGGCATGGCAGGATAGCGCCCATGTTCTGATTTTTGTAATATTCAGCTTCACCTTGATTAACCCGTACGTTCTCCCGCGCCTGAAATCGACCGTTATCTCTCACCCCTGCCCCGGGCCCCCGGTATGCTCGCCATAGGGTGCCGGTGGTTGGTATTACGGGGATTACGGACAGCTATTACGGGTCTGAGCGGCCCACGGCACTCACCTATGGCAGTGGTGAGGAACGAGACGGTTTCGGTCTCCTTCCCGTCGTTGTAAATGGCCAGGTGCCAGATGCCCGAGTCCATGTACTGGATGAAGCCCGTGTCGTGCGTGGTGATGGGGACGAGGCTCCGCTGCATGGCCACAGGCCCCTCCAGGCCGCGGACGTCTTGGGCCAAGAGCCGCCGCCCGTCCAAAAGCTCCACAAAGTCAAACTGCAGACAGACAGACGCACAGAAAGTGAGAAGGATTGATGGATGGACCGCAGGCATGCCATTAGAGTGACACATGAGACTCGAGTGCTTTCAACCCCTCCTTATAGCAGACCATCATTTGGTCTGCATGAATAACTCATCATTCTGGAGGGAGCTTGGTTAAATCTTGACACATCGTGGCCGGATGACTCACGTTAATTTCATAGTCCACATATCTTCTCTGAAAGCCTTGTTTGAAATTATCAAACTGAAAAATGGGAAGCCGGGGAATTAAGCGTAAAGTTGGTATTTACCAAATAACATCTACACTCATTTGCTTCCAATCAGTATCGAGTCAATGAATACAAATGAGACAATATTCCATTTCATATATGAAAGGAAGGAAATCTTTGACTCGTGTAATCGGTCAATGGATGAATACTCCACTTCAGATTTAGAAAAAGGAAACACACTGGACAGAAGTACGAACAAAATAGAAATCATGCTTTGCACAATGTGTTGAACTCCAGCTACATGATACATCTTAGTCCGTGACACAAAGATAGGAAAGTCAGTAAAAAGAAAGATCTTCTCCTGGCCCCTGAGCTGAATATCTTGGTGTGATTCATTAATAATATTGAACATGAAAGATATTTAGCATAAATCCTCTCTGTAACAAAGACAGTGATTCATAATACAAAGGAGAAATTTATGAATTGGTTTGTATTCATGACACACTCTGACATGGCTGGATTTCTTTCTTTTTAAATATCCTAATTTATATTCTCTGGGGGGGAGAAAAAAAATGGACCAGTGCCACAAAATCCTTTAAAATCATTATTATTGAACTTTTTTTTTTTTTTTTTTTTACCACAGAGCATTCATTTTTTCATGTACAACTTGATTTTGAAAGAAAAATAAAACGTTCAAACATGATCTGTTGCAGTAAACTTTCATATACACCCAAAAAACATAAACAAATTCAAGCACAACAGAAAATTACACATGCACTGTATTCACAGTTTTAGGAATATCTAAATCTTTCCCACCTGTGTGTGTGAGGGAGGAAGACCTCTTCTTCCGTATATTCCCACTAAGGCATCTTTGCTGAGTGACACATTAAACTTCAGGTACATGGGATGATCAATGAAGACCTGGGATCTCCAAAAGATACCGGGAGGGATCTGCTGCGCGACCTTGCGGCCTACGTCAATCTCTCCCATATCTATATAGCTGTCATCCGGGAACAAGTCCTCCAATTTGCCTGCATTGCACACACACACAGAGTAAATCGGTCAGAGGGATCACATCATTAAACCAGCATGTGGAGGGCAGAGGGACTCAGTCTGCTGAGGCATGATAGTCCGACCATATCACAGACATTTAATCACACAGCTGACAGCCAGAAAAAAAAATTAATGAATGATCCCTCTGGCCACTACCAGCAATTACCAGTTCCACTGGAAGAGAAGCCAGGAATGCAAAAAAAAAAGTACACACACACACACATATATATATATATTTTTTTCATAGATAGATAGCTAGATAGCTATCTAGCTAGCTAGCTAGATAAATAGATAGCTAGCTAGATAGCTAGCTAGACAGATAGCTAGATAGCTAGCTAGCTAGATAAATGGATAGCTAGCTAGATAGCTAGCTAGACAGACAGATAAAAAAAAAGTACACACACACACACACACATATATATATATATTTTTTTTCATAGATAGATAGATAGATAGATAGATAGATAGATAGATAGAT
>CAJRST010037777.1:1516089-1535983 GCA_907169785.1 Menidia menidia
ATAGATAGATAGATAGATAGATAGATAGATAGTACATCCTGAATATCAGACTATAAATATGTATTCAACTGCTTTAATAGCACAGACACTGGGGATCAAAATTTTCCTTTTTTTTCAGGTTAGGAAATTGAACATATGGTTTCGGAGGTCCATGAGAGGCTCTGCCAAAATACATCCATTTTAATCCTCTGGTAGTGACAACTAAAATAGCAATTTAGGGGAGAGGGATTTCAATTGCCACTACCAGCTCAGGTGTTAGCTCATCTACCAGCAAAGATCACCCATATGCTCCGTATCACGAGCTCTATTGGACTCGGTGGAAACGGCAACATCTGTTTGCCCGCGTAGATGAGCTAATTTCTGCAGCTATGTCGGCTACAGCAGAAATCCATGCACACCGCCCTAAGGACCTGGAAGCAGACATGGCTTTAGGTTACACGCAGCACACCAGATGGAGGTCCTCTCCAAAGTCCATCAGTGGCAGAAGACGGGGCCCACTCACCCCTTCCCCGTTCACAGCTTTAGCTAACGACACAACAGTGACTGTGTGTGTTTATGCAGCCCATTAATGGAGTACTCAACAAGTTGTTTCAATAAATTATAAGCTGAGACTTGTGATAATGGGGCCCCATGGATATTTCTTCTACTTTATGATTTTGCGTTACTGAAAAGAGAAGGCTACACTTAATTGCAATTTACTGTGGCATTGTTTCTGTTGACAACCAAAGTGCAACTGTTTAGAAAAACTACGGTTATTGATTCCTATTAGCGACAGCTCCCATGTAGGCTCCATGTTCCACTGTAGTCATCCTTATTGTTGCCTAAGCACAGTTTTTGCCACCTGACAAACATTAAAAAACCCCAAAACAACTCCTGGACTCGTTTATATGATAATAACCAATCTTTTACCTATTGTTGTCTGCCAGTGGTAAATCACATGGTTAAATCTAAGCCTATTTGTGCAAGAACTGAACTGAACAAACTTTCCATGCACTGAGCAGTTGGTACCATGGGGTGAGCACATGCTTTCTTTGGCTGCCAGGAAGGCAGCGCAAGCTAGGAGATGAAAGGATCACATCCATTCTGAAGGGGACAGAGAGGCTAATCCCTCTCCAGCCCCTGGATACTCCGTCCCTTAAGCTGTTCCATTTTCTCCCTCCAGGAACAAATAACACTTCCCCACTTACAACAACTTTCATAGGATTACAATGCAGATCTCTCTGCACACCATGGAGACCAAGAAAAACAACGTCAAACTGGAAGAAAAAATAACGACAATCTTGAATAAGCCCTAAAATGCCATCTGTAAACTAAGATATTAAAACTTTCTTCTCCATTTTGTGTTGTTCTTCTCTGGTGTGGTTACATCATGGAGTTGTGCAAATCACCTCCACACAAAAAAATAACAGTATTCCCACATAGGTTTTCTTTATGGATGCATTATGTATGTTTAAAAAAATGGACTTACTGTCATCTTTTCCCTTGCGATCACGTATTTCCAACCCCGTGTTGCCTAAAGGTGGCAAGCTGAGATCTGTGGGGAAACTTAGGCCACTGGTATTGTCCTCTGACAGCTGGTACATCTGTCTCTGCATGGGCTGCAGGTGCCAGTTTAAACCCAGGAGGTGAATGGCTGAAAAATATTAAAGGCAGGATTAGTAATGCGCGCCACCGAACAGAACGTCTGACACAAATCTATAGACGAGCTCTCAAATTGCTTTGTGGCAACTTTGTGGATGCCAAATGGGATGTTGGGGGAATGAAGAACAATATATGGCTTAATGGTTAATGGCATTTCCCCCAAAAGTGCTGAGCAGTCAGAATATAAGATGAATGCTACCCTGACCCCACGGGACAACATCTGTCTCCCCCCCCACCGGCATCGACGTGAACCTTTCGCTGTGTCTTGTCATTTTCCAAAACACATCACCTTTCTATTTCCCCGCGAAGCTAAAGGACGAAAAGGAAAAAAAAAACAAATCAGCAGAGTGAAACTAGGGCCGTTCGCTGTGAACAAAAGTGGACGGAGCGCACGGGTATTTTACAAGGTCGACAAAAGAAATGTCCTCTCCAACAATGGCAGCGGAGCGCGGAGAAGAGGAGGAGGGGCTGACCGTGACAGATCACCAATAAGAGAATGGACAAGACGAGCTTAGCAAGGCAAAAGCCGTCTTGGAAGTTAACAGTCAGCAGAATAGGTCCAGAAACTCAATATAGCTATTTCATTGTTTTGTTGGTCCTCTTAAGCTCTTGAAGCAAATAACCACACGATTCAATTACAAAGAGGGAAATTATTGGCCAGCCTTAGACCAAAGCCGGGGGACGACCTTCCAGTTTACTGTTGCCCTCTCTCTCTTTTCTCTTTTTTTTGAAAGAGCACACACTGCTGATCTAAAAGCATTCATTTTACTTTGGAGAACAACATAGATGGATGTCTATGAAAATATGAATTTGACCTAAAAGTGTATGGTTTCATTCTTTTTTCTGTATGTTTTAGTATTGTTAGATTGACTCACGTTTTACCCAAAGCACAGCTTTTGCAGTCTCTCTGTTTTAAGCGAACTAACAATTCATATATTAAGAAAAATAATATTTTATTCAGTTGTGTTTAAATCAAGCAGATATTAAAGGAAAGAAGGATGACATTAACAAAAATGTACTCTTTAAGATTAGGCGGCTACTCAACAATATTAAGATGACTCTTTCTGTAGCCTGAAAAGACAAAGTAGCCAGGTCTTCGATATAATTTTATAATGATAAGGTTAAGAAAAAGAGGAGAGCCTTGACTGAAAATTCTGCCTTTCAGGCGGTGGAAGGATGCTTTATGTCGACTTAGTAAGTCTTGCATAGAAAAAGAGGGAGGAAAGTATGAATATAGATGGAAGAACTAAACAAAAGCAAAGTCATTGGCTGGTTTTCTCAAATTAGGTAAAGATAGGTAAGATACATATGTTAATAGGGGGAAAAACTTTCAAGTTGAGGGAGGTTCACACTAGCGTATTTTCTGTGCCTGTCCAGTGCTTGTGGAGGCAAATGTGTGAGTGGAAGGCAACCAGGGAAGAAACAGATGGCTTTGTTTGTCGTTTTGTAAGCCCCAGAAAGACATTCCCTTTGATCTGTCGCGCTATTTTGACTGACAAAATGAAAAAAGAGTCGGCATATGTTGCTGAATGATTGCAAAGTCACCAGGCATGGTGTCATTCCAAGTGTCCTAGTAATCACGTCTTTGTGAGTCCCATTCTTCATCTCATCCGTCCCCGAGGCCTCTAATGGAAAATGGTTGAAGAGCCTTCCCCTCCCGTCCGCTAAGATTTACTTCAGTGCCTCCGTGGTATCTGTGATATGCAGAGCGTTGAACCTGAGCCAGAGAAGAGACTCCTAGTTTTGTTTTGCTCGCTCACTTTGCAAACTTTTCTGCACTGACACTCAAACGGGGTCTGCAAAATCGAGACAGGTAGTGAGAATGAGAAGGTGATTTAATGAGATGGACAGGCCGAGTCCTCATCCCAGAGATTCCCCTGACCTGTCAGGAGGACTACACTTTACAGCTTTGCCCGGTTTGTCCTGAGCACATGTTGTGTCCTCCCTCTGCTTATCTGCTGGCAGGAAGTCAGGTCACGACATGTGCCAATTACAGAACAAAGCTACTGTACTGGAGGACTTCTCGACCAATCTGAGAAAGGCCAATAAGAGCCTCTGTCACCTGATCATAGCCACTTCTTAACTTGCATTTGGCTCAGAGGAAGAGACAAAAATAATCCCTTTTCTGTTTTTACAGGTGAAAATCATAAAACACTGTGAGCAGCACATTTTCAAACCTAATATCCCTCGCTCGACTTCCTTTCGTATCTTTGCAATAAGACATGAGGAACAGTAAGTAACGGCACACTGAGAGGAAAATAGATTCATACACGGGAAACTAACTAGCTCTGATTTCCCTGTGAAGGTTGACAAGTAGTTCAGTAGGCTTCGGAATATTTTCTAAGAATAGGAATATGGATTTCAACCCTCAAAATATTAATGATGATGCACTAGCAAGAGAAAAAAACAATGCAGCAACCCCCTCTGTACAGCAGCAACAACTTTACATTAGAGGGAAATGCAAATTATCTATAAGGGATATGGGCAAAATCAACAATTTGATCTTAAACAAATAGTAAAAAGAAGCCCAGTGAGATCAATATGTAGTATTCTGAAGTATGAAAAGACAGGAACACATACAGATACTGTATGTACTGCTATAGAGGACTTCTCTGGTTTGATGGAAAATGAAGTAAAACATTTTCTGAGACCCAACCTCTCTGTCCTTGGCGAGATACCCGTGGTGAATGAAAGTGAACACAGGAGGATACTGATGACCTTAAAATGAGGAACATATAACAAATGTGCTAATGAGCGAGCAACCGCGGAGAAAACAGCGCCATCAGAGAACTTCCAGCCTTTGAGCACTTGAGAAAGTCGATTTACGCAGCTGTGATAAAGAAAAACCGTGCTGGAAGTCACCACATCTGTCACAAAACATAATGGGGTTTATTAGACATCTCATCCAAACTTCACAATTACAGGCCTCAATAATGAATTGCACTTGAAATTAAAAGTATTTTCTCATCAGCCTCTAATTAAAGATGGCTCTCCATCTTGATTGGAAATTCCAGTCTTAGGGCGAGGTTCGGTCTCCAGCATGTTTACTTGTGGTTCACCAGGAGATGGCTGGAGTTTTGCAGCATATAATCACATAGTCTGATTAATCACTGTCAGGCTGATGGGGCTGTTTGGCTTTTGGCCAAGGCACAAACACACGAGGCGTACTGTATCTTACAGACAGGCGGAGCATTGCTGATGCTAAAGCCGAACCAGGCCAGAACTTAATTACATTTACTGCCCTGATGTGAAACGGCTAATCCATAGGAGCTCAGCACCAGACACTACCAGTTCAGACTTCTCCCCCATTTGAAAACCAGCAGAGCTCTGAATTTCAAATAAAACTTTTAAATGGATTTGGTGACAAAAAGGAAATAATCAGAGTTCTAATCAGTTTGGTTCATTTGGCCCCGGGGGGAGCAGAAACAATAGCTTTTGTGATTGTTCCAGCCCAATGCATATCCGTAACAAATGTCCTCAATGAAGAATTCATTTATCTCCCTCATGAAGGCCATGCAGAGGGATCTGCCTTTTTTCCTCATATCCATGCAAATTAATTACAACGTTCACACAATTCCCTGCTCAGAGTTCTTTCTTACACTATGTGACTCCCAAAGAGCAACCATTTATATGTTAAGAAGGTCTTCACAGAAAAACAAATGCACCCGTATAGGTTCAAATATATCCATATATAAATATATAAGTGGAAGCATGTACGATTTGTATTTGTATTTCATCTCCATATTTCACCTGTTCTCTAGCAAAAAAAACTGCTCTTTATAATTTAACGGCAGATTGTTTTTGTTTAAATTTAGTTTGCAATTCATGCTGACAAAAACAAAGAAATTTAGAAAGATTATTGGAAAAGAACGTATTTTTACACAAGCAACAAGTAGTTTCGGACACAGAGAAAAAGAACTGAATAGTTCCCATTTAAACACTAAATCATAATGTCCAAATAATAAAATACATCACTTAAATATCACATCTTGTGGAGAGTGAGCTCTCCAATAAATTTGTTCTTTAAAGATTCTGTGTCTTTAGTAAATACTTCTTAGAAACTTGAAACACTTCTCTATATGAACCACACGAAATGGAGACTGTGTGCTCAGAATGGAATAGCAATTCCTTTAAGGATGAAAGCGGACAAATTGAGCAGAACTGATTTAATAGCATAACTTAGTTGATGGTCTTAACCCAGCTGGGTCCTGCGAGAGCTGGTCAATCACGTAAGATGAATATTCCAAACGTGCACTCCTCTCTTGTGTGATGGCTGATGTCTCTTTAATCTATTTTCTATCTGGCCTATTCACGAGAGTGAGACGCCGGCTGGATCCATCTGCAGATCCGACCCACCCAATCTATGAATGCTAATGTTTTTTCGAACAAGTTTTTTTGTGAGTGAGGAGTCAATCTGGAGTCCCAATATAACTATCCTGAAAAGGTGCAGGGAAAATATTCCACACTATTAAAACGGATGATAGAAAGAATTCAATAGAGCACAGGCTCACCCTGTGTCTGCGTTTGAGTGTGTGTGTGGGGGGGGGGTACACACTCTGGGGTGTAAGAGCGTTAGAAGTGACTCACCGATAAAGTAGGCTAATAGCAGCAGCAGCGTAACGGAGATGAGGATGGCACTGAGAGCGGCACACTTCCAGTTGCAGTGCTTGTAGGGCTTCTTCAGGCTGAAGGCGGGCCGGGAGAAGGTGTTTCGAGGCAGAGGGCGGGGGGGGGGCGAGTACACCGTGCTGGAGGTCAGAGGGTACCCGGGCGTGGTCGTGCAATACATGGGTGACGTCCCCCCTGGTTTGAACAGGAAGTGCCTGGAAAAACACATTATTTTGTTAGTTTGAGCAAAATCTAAGGACTAAAGCCCTCATTTAAATATCCTAATGTGAACTTCCCTCCACTAGTGAATCATTCATAGTCAATATTGTTAAAAACAGTCATGCTTCTGATTGATTAGTGAGCATACAAAGACATACCGAGGTTGTAAAGTTAACCCTAAAATGCCAAATGTGTCATATTTGATTCATACGGTTTCTGAAGTCTTTTGGATGTGAGACTTTTTGCATCATTCAGTGGTAAAAGCTTTGCTCAAACCCCTGTTGTACACATTCAGATATACCTGATAACAGCCAGTAGAAGACTACACCAAAATATATTTTTGACTTATTGCGCGCTAATTTGATCAAAATAATTTCTGTTTTTTTTTTCTTCAAATGTTGTTGAGGGGCCAAAGAAAGACTTCAGACTAAAAAAAAACCCAATATTCTTCCGATTTTTCTTGGATCAGGCTTTAAAGGGTTAAAAATGTGAATCAATATTCTAGTGCGATTGGACTAGTTACCACAGCTCCAGAGGAGAGATGCAACATATAAGGTTGTCGCGTGGAGTGGAGCAGATTTATTTGTCCTTGAAGAGCCCAGAAAACATGTGTAGGGCTACATGTGCGAGCGGTGTGTGATCAGCCGTTGTCAAGGCCGTTTTACTGACACGTTTAAAAGACGCTCTCCAGCGTCTGTGACACAAACCTGATTGAATGTCATTTTTACAATGTTTGATGTGGAAAGTCACCCGGACAATATTCTATTTTCCACACATCAAGACAAATCTCTGACACATCCTTTACTGGCGAAAGGAGACATAAAGCGGTCATGTTTAACATTAATCTAAAAAAAAAAAATACAACCCAACAATGCAGTTTGTTAGTTGTATCGAACGAGGAGGGGAGGAAATAAAGAGCAGGCGTTCGCTGATGACTGACGGTGTTTAAAAAAGGGGGGATGTTTGATGGAAACATGTGGAAACACGTTCTCATGGCAAAGCAGATTGGGACAGAAGCCGGAAGCAGATATCAAACATGCAACATACCCGTCGCTGAACGAGGCATCGCGGCGTGCCGATGCCAGAACGTCCATCTCTATCAGGTTGTCCTGTAAAGTCTCTAGGAATGCCTGCTTTGCTATGTTTCTACACACAGGTGGAAAGATGGATATGAAGCGAAGGTGAGAAGGGGCGTGCAAGAAAAAAACTCACAAATTGCAAACAAATGGCACATGGACGCCAAGATGGACGGCATGAAACAAGGAAACCAAGGCCCCTTATGGAACTACTTCTGAAAAGCGAGAGACACAGAACATCTAGCTCTCTGTTCCCCCTCTTTGTACACTACCATACCTGGTTTTGTAAGAGCCCTGCCCCTCTCTGCAAGCGTCCTGCTCTTCTCTGATAAACATTAGAGTATTCTGGCTCCTTAATGATTGGAAAAAAACAACGTATCACTTTACAAATCAGAACCTTCAGGTGGCTATTTAGACATCTTTAATTTTCACAAACATGTTACACTGGGTGGGGATAAATATAAGACTTTCGGTCCACTCTAAAGGATCTAGAGGCTCATGTCTCATTTCTCCCAAAATGCGCCCCTGCTAATAAGAGCTGTGTTCCATAAGGCAAAACAGCAGCAATGCGATGGACTGTTTACATGCGATGGGCAGACTGAACACATTCAGCGGGCCAAGAGAAAAAAAAGGCTCGGATTTGATCCGTGACCCACTGAGGCCAGAAGTAACGGCTGTTTGTGGACTCTCGGAGCTTTAGCTCTGGGGAAGAATGCACCTTTTAATGAAGAGAGGAAATAAGAAATGCCTGGCCCAAACTTTAGAGAAAATGGTGGTGTTGGATTGAGCCAACAAACCGCTGGCCAGCCTCCAGCCGCAGATACGATCTACCGGTGGAGAATTCATCAGGGCCTTTTAATTTCACACAAGTGATGAGAGAGGGCAACGTTACACTTTTTTCAACGAGGTAAAAGTGAAATTTAATACCGCCGTGTCCACACGGATAAAACTAATGATTCCAGTTTTATTGCTGTGGTATTTGATCTCTTTTTGACGGGGGTGATTTAGAGAAACTCAGCAGAACTCTTTCCTCTACTCACCATCTGTCTCCGGCTCCCTGGGGAATACCTAGAGCCGGAGGATGTGTAATCGTTCGTTATACTTCATACTGTCCTTCTAACTTAAATTGATTCTCATTTTCCCGTTGACTGCACCGTTTCACAAATACTGAACTCAGAGACAATGAGTCTGCTCTGGACCGGTTGTTTAGTCATGCCAAATTAGTTTCTGTTTTTCTGGCAAAAGTTTTCATTTCTCCCAGTGAATAACAGGCTATTTTCAAAATGTGTGAATCAAAATTATTCGTATCAGTGCCGGAAGGAATTTGAAATATTGCTAAACTTGATACAAACAACTTAATGATTTTTAAATGTATTAAAATCGATAAATAACGATTAATTTACAGCTAAGCTACAACACAGTCACATGTTCAACTTTGACCTCAACAATTGTGTTTTTTACGAAATTTGGTGAAGTCAGTTTGGTGAATCGACTTTTCTTTGGGGAGTTTTTCTACTATCAGCATGGGGAAATGATCAGTGGAAGAAGGGGATCATTTTACAACAGTATGCCTGATTTCATAGTCCAATAAGCCCAGCCAAATAACTACCAACAGACATTTCCTCTGTAACAATAACACTTCAAAGATCTACTTCACTTAAGAGCCACCTATTGTGAAATGAGCTGGAGAACTGAACGCTGATTAATCCAAAATTAATGAAACCTGGAGCTGAAGTGGAGGAACTACGAAAGCCTGCGCATGGGAGGCTATTTTGTATTATTCAACATGATTGTAATTACACTGCTATTTAGACTCAATGGCTTCCTCTAGGATTGTTAATGTTAGACAAACAGCCAAAACCAGCGTTTTTCTCTTGTTTGCCAAAAAATCATGTTCATCACAAACATCAATCTTTGCCCAAGCAGAATATTTTCCCTTCAGTTACTTTTACTCCCGGTTAGCACCGCGATACTTAACGGACGACATAAAAATCTTACATCCAGGTGCACACACACACACACATGTCGACGTCTCTTTGCAGAGCATCGTCATGGCGACGTGGCACAGTACCTGGTTTCCAGGGGGATGTTGCTGTTGAGGAGCCAGTTATCCTGCGCACTCCCCGAGTCCTGACCACTGGTGGGGCCTTCGGGGGGAGCGGAGCTGTCTGTGGGGGCCGGACTGGGGTTGCTCCTGGGGGTGTAGTTGCCCCGGTTCAGGGAGTTAATGGAGGCTGCATGGTGCTGATGATTGGGTGAGTGAGAGTGGGAGATGGGGAGAGGAGGCGTCCGCAGCCGAGAGTGATTTTGAAATGCTCCGTCTGAAAGCAAAGAAAGGGAAAAAAAATGTTTTAAACAGTATTTGATAACAATAATAACTACACAACTTCTAATAATTCTTTACTGCTCATCTTGAGACACAGTGAAATGTTAGTAGCGTTAAAATCACTTTCACGAAACAAAATAAGATTAAATATCCTTATGAGAAATGGGAAAAGGCAACTTTTTCCTATATTTCTTATTCCTGTAACAAATTCCCTGGTGAATTTGAGCTTTCAAAAAAAGCCGTTATACTGATGATAAGCGAGTAGCCATGATTTATACAACGCCTTTCGCTGATAAAAGACCAAACAAAATGAAAATAGGCAAAAAAAAGGGTATAATTCATAAATGTCTGAGTAAAAATACATGTTTAAATATAACAGGTACTAAGAGTTTTAACACTACATCACTGCCTTGTCCTACTTAGGTTATCTCATCTCCTCAGATTGGAGCAAAAGTTAAACAAAAGATGCAAAAAGAGGCTGGAAATAATGACTTCAACATCAATCATTTGAATTTGCTTTATTCAAAGATGCACAGAACGCTTTGGTGTTGCAGTAATGGTCAAATAATGAAAATATGCTACTATATGAAACTTGTTGTGTGGTTTGGAATAAGTCAATATACGACATAATCAAAGGGGAAAAAATCACTGTAAAGAAAACGACACCTCCCGCGTAATTTGACTCGCGCTGACAGGAAAATGGTTTTGAACAACAAATTAGTACCTAAAGCAAAGACCATAGTCAGTGACAAGCAGCAGAGACTGTACATGAGCCGGCCTTAAAAAGACGAACTTCTGCTCATTATTTCTCCCGACTCATCCACTGTGTGCACTCAGCCTCCCACAGAGACAACCAACCCCAATCAGACACGAGCTGCTGTGTAAACATATGAGCTTTCCTCTACAAAAACCTCTAAAAATCTTAAGGTGCCTCTGGAAATTCATTTAGTTAGAGAAGATCTTTTTTTTTATAAGAAACAACTCACTTTCAATCCCTTACCAGTTGCATTACTTTAAAAGCAGATAAGATGTATAAAGCCTCTATTCTGAGCTCCACAGCATTATCAGATCTGCTATAATTAGCCTGGTTACAAGAAATACCAGGGGTCAAGTCACATTCTAGGACTTCTAGTACACAAAGTTTTTTTTCTTTTGTCTTGAACCATATTGTTGTCATTTCATATCCAATAAATCTTAAACCCTTGAATGAGACCTTCTCACAGATGTTAGCCTTTCGTCATTTGGTCTGATTTGATGCCCACAGCTCTCCACAAGATAGAGGAACAATGACTTTTTGTTCTCTGTACGCGTTTATTTTCACGACTGCTAAGCCATTCATCAATCAACGAGCTCCTGACTTTACACAGAGTGGCTTCTCTTTATACCAGTAAGCCCCCTTTATTTCACAGATATCCACAACACCAAATTGCCAATTTACAGAAACACAGAGCTGAATACAGACGCATCGAAAGCTTATTTTCTATTATCAGCCCTTTCATTAAAGCGACACCTTAACATGCCAGTCATGGCGCTTGCAGCTCTTTCAGATGTTTTTCCGGGTCAGGAACACGAGACTCCCCCTATCAACAGGTGTCAATCAAGCCCGGGAGATAAACGTTTGAGGTGAAACGCCGGCTGTTTCCGACCACACGCTGACATCAAGGCCCGGTGCTCGATGCCCTTTGTGCTAAAGAGTCTGCAAATGAACAGCTCAGCAAGCAAAACAAGGACAAAACTGCTTTCTCGCTGTCTCTTTTTCCTCCAGCCCGTCTCTCTCTGAAGGCCTCCAACACTATTAGTTTAAGTTTTAAAGATCTTACACCTAGTGCTTTAACATAAGCAAATAAGAGTGACATTTTGAAACATTCCTATGCTTTTTTAAATGTATTTTACATCAGTGAAATTCAGAAAAAGCAGCATATGTTGCATCGGCAGATGGTATGCAGCAGATTCCAAAAACTTCGAGAAGACCCAGAGAGACGAGCACTCCACTTTTTGAGCAGCAGCATATTGGAGGGAAGTAAAAGCACACAGTGGTTGATGACCTCCCTCCTGCTCGGCTCCGTACCTGATCCCCGAAGCCATTAATAAGGTTATGCTAATTTGATGCGAAGACAGCACAGATACCCGGAAAAATGTATCACAAGGACGAACGCATCGCTGCTCCAAAATGCATTTAAGACCCAGGAAACAAATACTTCACTTCCCACAGTATGAAGACAAAGCCAAAAACATATGCTAAAAAAACAACATTAAACAACCACACAAGTGTATTAAGCAAACATTAATACAAGGTATTGCTATCTATTTTCAGGATATGTACAGAAAAGGGACCGCAAACCAGTGTGACTGTACACTTCGTTATCACATTAATTAAGAAAAATTAACCATAACCCTAGCAAATGCAAAACATTCATTCCCTATCAAACAAAAAGTTAGATTTCAATATAACTCACATACTAATTTATTGGCATTTATTTATTCTTCTCACACTGTCATTAAAACTTATTTTAGATCTGTATATATACATATTGTTACATATGTATATATTTATTTATATTTTGTCTGAAATGTTGTATATATATATATACACACACACATATATATATATACATGTGTATAGACATGTATATATGTATAACAAAACGAAAATAATGTCCCTCTCGGAATATAAGTATTTCTGATTCTGACTCTGATTTGAAGTAATTCCCTCAATACTGACAAACAACATGCTGCGTAATATTTGTAAATGTGTGTTTGTATCTCCTCCCTCATTTGCATCTACACTGTTTTCTAAAGCGTAGCAGAGCCGGCTGGACTCTGAAATAAGAAGATAAGCGTCAGGTTGGGACTGAAACCTCCTGCCAGACAGTGACGGAGCGTTTGGCCAATAACACGTCCAGCACTCAGGTAAGAAGTCGGTTATTCTCGTGTAGACAAACAGATAGACGAGAAACAAAGCTGGTTATGAGACAAAGCACGGAGGAGCACAGCCCCCACAGATGTGGTGATTCAGCAACAATTATTCACTACGATCCAGGGGATGGAAAAAAGAAGGTTTTTCTATTGAACTGCTCTGCACAACAAAACTGCCAAGAGAGGGAGATTCATTTGTTATCAGTCAGACAGAGAAGGGAGACCTTGCTACAATAGCCAAACTTTCACATCACATTCAAAGTGGAGGCCAGAAGAAATTCATTCAGTCTGGGAATGTGGGGCTTTCATTTTTCTTCCTAACAGATGTATGCACTAGTTAAGGCCTCCTGATGCTTTTCAAGACAAGTAATTAAGGCAAATCCACTTCATTAGCTAGGACCTCATACCCCACACTGGGAAATAACAGGAATGTCTCTCTTATGGTCGGATCTCATAATTGCTTTGAGAAATTGTCCAGTTTGTAACGGCAACATAAATCAAGATTAAAGATTGCACAGAAAATCCTTTAGAAAGCTTAAGAGCCTTTCTTCTTCTAAAAACAAAAACGTAATTAACAAAGTAATTGGAACACCTCGAGATCTCTGCACAAGAGAACAATTAGCTATTTTCTAAATTGAGAATTATGATTCAATATTAAATTTTTGAACAATTCCATTTCTAAGCACTTTAATTGTCACTGATTTAGTATTTTTGTATCAAAATGCTAACATGAATCCTCACATGCACGTGCTTGTAAACACACATAAACCTTTCTAAAGTAAAAGAGGAGAATTGAGATGATTGTAAAGTTTATTTTTCCCCCTCAGCCTTTTCATTCAAAATGAATAATGCTGACTTTATTAAATGTCATCACTACATTAAAACTATAGTATTAATTGGTGGATGAAACGTTCAATCATCCCATAGAACATGAAGTACCACGAAGTAAAAAGTGTTAATGTATAAATAGACCAAAAGTTGTGTTTCAGTGGTAAACTTAAGATAAAGAAAATATATATATTTTTATCTTATGCTTCCTCTTGCTCTCTACTTCTTCTTCTTCCTCTGTCATCTGATTCGGCCATCCAAGAGACATTGCTATCTATCACATCACAGGATTTTTTCTCTATACTTTGCTAGCCACCACAAACTCAGACTTGGTTACCCATCACCTGCTTATGAGTCTGGATCTGGAGCTCCAACAGGATCTTTGTTTTGACTTTGGGACTTCCGATTCCCACTTAATTGGTCTTTTTTACCCACCTATAAAATCAGCTTTACCATACCTGCCTGTCTCTTACACACAACTACTTAGTGCTTAACCATTGAAGAGGCCTTTATATACCACCTGATTAAAATCACAAATGCTGGCCTTGGTGACTAAATATGCAGCAACATAGAAATTGATCTAGATAAGCAAATAGACAAATGAAAACATGTTTATTGGAAGCACTGCAGCCAGATGGGAGTATGGATTACTCTAATTGTTACAGGAGGATCAATCAAGATTGGTATAAATAGCTATTAAAATATGTCAAAGAGGCCGCTGTGCTTTCTGAACCAAATATCAGTAACTGTGCACCAACTGAAGAAAAGATGGAATATTCAAACTGACTCTTGGAGAACAAACCAATTTCAGAGTCATTGTTTTTTCACATGCACATGTAGGCTGAATCTTTTTTGCTTAACTTGCCTCTATACACAAGTCCAGATTGAGAGTCACAGTCTAGACAAAATGCAAACTTCTAATAAACAAACCTGGTAAAAACAAAGTGATATGATAGACATTAAGCAACCCAGATGTGAGCCATTTGATAGAGGATTATTCAAAAGCTGTCCGGATCCCAGATAATTCATAAAAACACCCAATAGCACACCGAAACTAACTTTACAGTTGAGTGCCATTAGCCAATAAGAAACAAACCGAATGTGTCATAATGCAGAGAAGCCGCTCTCTGGTTCTCTGTGATAGCCCTGCTGTTTCTTACACCATTAGGAGAGTCTGAAGGCCAGAGACATGTGGGAATAGTAGCTGTCTTCCCTGGAACCATTTGAGGGGTAACAGGTATCACAAACAACAGGGTGCTCCGCTCTGCTTTCATCCTCTGCGGAAGAAGAGAGGAAACACATCTCCTGGAATCTGAATACGAATTCAGCTTCATTATCAGGTGAGAAAAAACATCCTGATGCCCAAGCGTAGTCAAACGTAAACATAAAACATCGATAGCAATACTATTTATGAAGAACTGCGATCCAGATCCATTAAGATCAGCTCTGGCATATGTCTCTTTCTCCCTTCCTTAGATCGAATGGATTTTCTGTCATTGTTTGAGCGGCCTTGGCAAGAGCAAGACAAGTGGTTACGTATGCCCCATTCAGTGTGTCACTCTGCTGCGTATCCATCAAGAGGTTGAAGATTTTGTTAGAAGGCACAGATGGTCTGCAATTATCATACAATGAAAGTAATGCATCTCAATTTGTGTCAATAAAACGAAGATCTGTAGGTATTCTAAATGCATTAGCCATGGTCTCTGAGAAGTGAACAACGGTGAGCTGAATCGAAGCGGACAAATTGTCTGTTGACTCCAGTTCATTGATAAGTTTCATAAGAGAGTGATTGCTTGTGAGGTGAGCTGTGAGCTGAAACCTCACAGATCCAGAAAAACAGTTCAGCACATGCAGGCCCCACGTGCTCATTCCTCACGGTGTCTGTGACTAAATGACTCTCTGTTTCCACCTCCTTTATAGGGTTGTCAAAAGTATCGATACTCCAAAAAGTATCGATACTAAAATGTTGTATCCGGATACGATACTCATTTTCAAAAGTATCGATACCAACGATTCATTTATGTATTTATTTACGTTGTTTATGATCATTAACAAGACGTTAGCCTTGAACTGCTAGCTGCGGCTAATGGCTAATGACAACACGCCAACAGTAATCAAGTACCTATCCAAGTCGGCCATTTTGATTACATCACCAATAGGAAGATCCCAGGCAAGAAAATCGTAATCGCCTCATGGCAACATAAACATTAATTTAAAAAAATAGTTAAATGGATCTTTCAAACACTGAATTAAACTCTATCCATAATATTATGTTAAAATAGTGGATGTTAAATAGGTTTGTACAATAAGTCCAAACAAGTTTAACCAAATTATATTTATTTCTCAAAATTATGAAGGCTGGAGGTTTAGGGTTAGGTTTAGGGTTAGGTTTAGGGTTAGGTTTAGGGTTAGGTTTAGGGTTAGGGTTAGGGTCATTAATGTGGGCCACCAGTCACAATAACATCAGCAACAGGTCAGTTTGAAATGAAAGACACAATTTAGTAAAATTTTGGGGTCTTTGTTTTTATCCTTGTGGTATCGAAAATGGTATCGAGTATTTTCCTGAATATCAGTATTGAGTTGAAAATTTTTGTATCGTGACAACCCTAATCCTTTAACACTTTTCCATCTTTGCAGATGCAGGGGATGGAGGGGGGTGGTGGCCATTAAGCGTTTAAAATCCAGACCTATTTGGATTTTCCCAGAGACCCGTCCCAAAGCTGAGCATTAGTGCTTGGTCAGCTGTGGGGGGGGCGGTGCGGTGGCCCTTTCTCCGGGGAGCCCGGCCTCTCTGAAAAGCCCACACTGGCCGGCCCCACGCTGCTTCGCATTAAGACATGCTAATGCGGGGGGGCCGCAGTGTCTGGGATCTTGCAGCACAGCGTGGCGCCGGGCTCTTCCTGGCAGGAGGAAGACCCCCAGAGAAAGCCCGGGGCCACCGAGAAACACACGCCTGACAATGGGGGCCGCGGGCTTCAGCGAGCAGCCTCATCAACCTGAGAGGAACTGTTGCCTCGTCTTCTTTCAGATGAAAACAGCACGGTGAAACACAAATAAATAAATAAATAAATAAATAAGCTCTGCAGCCTTGAAGGCTACTAATGTAAATAATGATATGCCGCTGAGAGTATTCCCTTGTTCGAAATCCAGCAGAACATCTGAAGTCTGAATGTGAGTGTGTGGGCTCAGATATGACCCTGGGCAAATGTAATCAGAAGTTATAAAAAAAAAATAAAAAAATAAAAAAATATCCCACCTGTTTTTCTTGAGCAGGAGATCCACTGCCTGCCAATTATTTTAGGCAGATTTTTTGTGGTTGTTTACAGACAACGGAGAGGCAGATTTGTGTTGTGGTGTGTTAAATGTGATGATGTTTCTTCAACAACTGACCTGAGACTCAAAAAGACCTCATTTGGTGACTCGAGTCATTTGAATGTTCATTTTTTAAACGGTGGTTTTAAATCACGTGTAATTCTGGCTGTGTACGTGAGATGCATACATCATCTCCATTTACATTCAGCTGCAGAAAGCCATTCCACAAAAATGGAAATTAGAAGAATTCCTTTCCATTTATCTGAATAAAACATCTGAGTGGATTTATGCTCTTTGGTGTAATCTCGTTGTCACTTCCATAAACCAAATCTACACCTCCCTTCAGTTTTTGTCACCTCAGATTGGCGTCCTCACCCTCTGATAACGACATTTTATATCTAAATATAAATTCATCATTTACCACAGGAAACAATTTACAATCAAAGCAGGTAAAGCTATTTGGATACATGTAATATTTGCCTTAAAAAGGCAGATCATTGAGCTGCTCATGGAGTTATGATCTTTGGGGTTTTCATTTTTTGGTGAAAAATTGGAGATATCCAGAATTGGCTTAAAATACTCAGCAGAATATGAAGATTGTGATAAAAAAAATATAAAAAACTTGAGCAAGTGAACTTAATTCATTCTGAGCTGCAGATGTGAAAACTCTCCCTAATTTTCTCCCTAATTGAAATGATCTCCCTGTTGTAAAAGATTTACGATAATTAAACTTTAAAGAAAGCCAAAGAGGAATCTCATATTAAATCTCACCTCTAGTAATTGATACTTATTATTATGAGTGCGGCGTGAAGCCCTCAGAATGTACACGCACACTCATATTAAACATAAAGATTATATTTGATCAAGTTGTGAGCACTCGAAACCTCTAGCACCTGCTAATAGAGGCACATGGTAACATGAACTCATAATGGCTCTTAGAAATCCTGATGGAGACCAAAGGCAGCTACTAGAGTGGCAAAATTCCTCATCAGTCGTCTTCTACCCCTCACTGACAGCCCCAGGCCAACGTAAACGATCTACCTATGCAAATCACTGTCATTGTTGTGAGAAAAATCTGCAGCAGTAAAGGCCACCCCCCCTCACCCCCCCACCCGACCCCCCCGGGTCCCCTTAAGCCAGCCGTGTCACTGCTGGGTGACCACTGTGTTGCTGCTGAGGAATTAGGGGGGAGATTTGCAGCAGGATTAATAACTCATTCTGCAAAAGCAGCTGGACTTCTTTGGAGTTTCATATAATGCAACCCCTTTGGGTAGTTTGGACTTTGTCATCTGGACCAATTATTTCACCTATTTGATCCTTTTTTGGGGGGCTTTTTTGGTCGTGCTGCACCAGAAAAACAGATTTATTCAGTATCCAAATGTGAGAAGGAACTCAGACCAAATCCCTAAATGTGAATGATAACATTTTACCATCTTATTAGGTGTATGTTTACTTGTTGTTTGATCAGAAACATCCTTTTATATTCAGGCTTTCACTTATGGTGTGAATATATAGGTGGAGTTATAAAAAGTGCAGATTCAAATCTAAGGCAGTAATCAATACACATACTACTAATCTGTAGTAATCAGTGCATGCAAATAAACAAAAAAGACACAAGTGGCAAACTTTTTTTCCATATACGAAGTCCGACCGTGTTGCTTGCCAACACAACTCATGCCAAAAAAAGGAAAAAAAAAAAAAACCCAGATAATTAAATAAAGACGTTCGCTGCTGATATAGAATCTGACACACTTTGACTGCTGCTTGGTAAACATGCAGCTTTACAGTCGCTGATTTTTGTCAACTGTCAACACCGTGTTAGCACGTCGAGCAGAAATGTCATTCTGTCAGTCTCAATGAGCGTTAAATCAAAAGCAAAAGATACCGACTTTCATGGGGAATAAATAGCTGACATTAATTAAAGAGAAACCGCATAGGGGGTATTCAAAACGAATCTAACTCAAAAATCCCAGCCTGAGTTACTGAAACACAAAAGTAGATGACTTTTCTCTAGAACTTGAGGAGAGTTGGACCTTCCGGAGATTAAAGATAAGGCAGGGCTTCACTGCACCTGGAATGATGAAACTCCTTCATTTTTTTGCCTATATCCCTTGTAAGATGTGGAGCATCAGTATTTAAGGAATACCAGATGGTTCCTCCTACCATCAGACACTCAAATCAAAGGTCTGTGACAAATCTCTCTCTTTTTTAACCAAAATTGCCCGTCCCTTTGAGCTAGGCTCTGAACTTTGCAGACCTTTCTTCAGAGAGTTTGGTGCATTTCCTCAGGCTACATATTGACTTGAAGTTTCAACTCTCACAAAAGGTGATGGGTAAAAAAAAGAAAAAGAAGGGACAGTATTTTGCACTCGGCCATCTGCATGACCTGTGCCACAACAGAGGGGGGGGGGGCTAACCCCCCAGAAAAGCAACAGTAGTTTGAAAACCAACTCACCATCGGCAGTTCCAGGGGCAGGAGCAAACAGGGTCCCTGAGCCAGTTTTAACTAAGAATGAACCGGGGCCAAACTCATCCTCAGAGTCAGAGTCCTGGGCTGGCTGAGCCGCACAGTTGCCTAGCAACCGTCCTCGGCTCTTCTCATTGGCCGCAATGGAAGGGGGAGGGTATGGGAGCTGCTCGACAGGGGAGGAGGAGGAGGAGGAGGATGAACAATGCAGCGGAGGACCTGTGGACCACAAACAGAGACAGCACATGGGGGGGGGGGGGGGGGGGAAAAAAAAAACGAGGGGGGGGGGGGGGGGGGGGGGGGGGGGAATGAAACACACCCAAACACTGGCAAACATCACACAGAGGCAAAACACACACACAGAGGCAAAACACACACACACACACACCGGCTCACTCACACATGCAAGACTTAACTCCGACACTTCAAAAACAAACAGGGACACATCTGCCTGTATCTCCGCCACCCCCCCCCCCCCCCCCCCCCCCCCCCGGGGGGGGG
>CAJRST010037777.1:1536083-1549092 GCA_907169785.1 Menidia menidia
TGTTCTCAACACAAGTCGTCAACATTAGTTCCACTTCTCCAAACTAATAGTCACATTAGCAGATTTAAGCACGATCCATGGCTCAATGTGATGTCAGCAATAATACTCCCTCCAGTTAGGATGTTTTGTGAGTCAACATGAGTAATTTCCCTGTATCTGCAACACGCAGCGTCCATTTTCAGTCGTCCTCCATGTTAAACCCAGCAGAGCGGAACAGTCACCGGGCCAAAAGCAGATGATAAAATCCCTTTTTTGCAGTGGTGATTTTTGGCAGCTCCTTTTTTATGACAATTTACAGAACAAATTTCCCCTCTTTCAAGGCTTCTTGGTTTCCTTCCCATGCTGTTCCTGAATGTCAAATCTCCGCACACAGCTCCTATTAATGTGCGATTAGCCGGTGGTGCGGCTACGCGCCCCGCTGAAAACGGCTCCGCTTAAGGAACAGAAAAGCCATCAGTCCGGCCCTCTCCCGCATTATCCCCACAGTCCCCACTCCCCGATGCCGAAATTCCTGCTGACCTGACTGTCATTCATCAGAAGAGTTGAATTTACTCCCCCCCTTTTGAAAAGATCCCTGAAGAGCATTAAAACACGACTCACTGACTCGCATCTAATTAGGCGACAATTAGCGATATTAACATATCAGCCACAGCCCTGCACCGGCAGAAAATGTTCACCGCCCATGAGAGTCACACTCTGTGCTTTATGTACACTTCCCACCATGCACTTCATTTCTTTGTCAGTTTTGTATAATGCTCCTGCATCAATGGACGCAGAGACACAGTGGCCCTGCTGAGGGCTAATGACCGGAACAATGTACAGGAATGTGGAACCAAAAGACTCGGAATGGGATTTATTATTTCCCTCTGATCTAAAACAGTCTCAAAACAGCATCTTTCAGAGACTGTAACTGGAAAAGACCAGATGGAATCAGCAGTTCTGGACATAGATAACTTATTTTCCGTTCGGGGAGTTCATCGGTGAAGCGAAGAAAAGATTAGAGTCCTCAAAAATTGCCAAAGTCATAGCTAGAATGAGGTCAAGGTAGCCGCGTTCACAAAGCTTCCACTGTCTAAGCGTGTTTAATTAATGTGGCCGCGGGCATCTCGAGCTTAAGACACGCATACCTAAGGTCAGAAACAGCCGAACAGCCTCAGACGGCCTGAAGTTTCTCTGATGGCCTTAGAATTACTCACTATATCAGCTATATAACGTACGGGGACCTTTACTTAGAGACACTCGGGCCTCGCCCCTATGTTTTAATTTCTGACAGCTTAAAGAAGCCCTACTAACTGCTCAGTTTGGCTCGAGGACAAACAGTACTCCTCCCAACCCATTTAAGGTCTTAATCAGCTCATTAGCCATCCGATTCAATCGATGGGCAAACAACTTTGAGACTGGGATCTGCAGTCTAAAACAAACTCAACTAAAGGTACTATTCTGTGTGGAGTTTTGTTGTAAAACCTAAAGCGGAGTACGTGTGTCGAAACAGGTTTAGGATTCAAGCCTAGTCATGATTTCTTATGGAAAGTGACATGTGAAAGCCTACTTCATGCATATATCAGAGATAAATACGAATCTCATTATTCTAAACTACTTTAAAAAAATACAACAAATGTACAGTACAGCAAATGAGCAACTACTCCCTTAGGGGGGGAAAAGGTCATCTCCAAAGATCAAAAGTGGAGCTCTACGTCATGCAGACCCAAACTTAATCAACAGTTAAAAGTTATTTTACAGTTTTACATGTCTCCCTCTATTTCTGCTTCGTATCTGAAAAGATACAGTGACTCACATCTTTAATGCCTCAGATTTTATGCAGTGGTATCACCCCTTGCTAAAGGGAATCTGTTTCATAACGAAGGATCTTGGCAAACTATAACACTCTGTTTTACCTTTAGAAGCAAAATTCAAGGATCCTTTTTATAAATATCTACAGTAAGCATTTGTCTGTGGATAAAATGCAGAAAAATCAAACAAAAAACACTGAAAAGAAAAACAGAGAATTAACAGAAATCCTAGAAAAAGCATATTTTCAACTCAATCTTTGCCACTTTTTTCAGTGTCTCCTCCATAGAATCATTCAATGTAATAAAGTCACAAAATGGAGAAACTTTCCAACACCATTGGGTTAATCATGAAATCTAAAAAGTTGAGACACATTTAGCCATTGTTGCTGTCTTTTTATTCTCAGACGATTAGCTAATCAATGAGTCTACTAATTGCTTTAGCACTAAAAGCAATAACAAATTACAGCCTTAAAGAGATGCTCCACACATGTCCTGCAGCCTCTGTGTGAGCAAAAGCAACGCAATAAGTGCAAAAAAGTAATGGCAACATGGCAGTTTTTTATTTGCACAGCCATGAATATGAAAATAAGAAAAAAATCACACAATGGAAACTTTGACCCTAATCACAGCGGTCCCGTTTGTGCATGCAGGAGAAGCTTATTAGTCATTATCATAAAAATAAACATGTGGAAACTTGCAGATAAAAATGTCTTTATTTGAGGGAGTAAAAAGAGGGAAAATTAAATAAGGCAAATAGTGATTAGAATTTAGAGTGAAGATGAAATCAAGAGGAAGGAAAATCAAACAAAAAGAGTCAACATCTTTCGTCCAAACAGTCCTAATTTCTAATTTTCCAGCTCTGCCTTCCCCTCCATACCAAACAAATGTTTCTGATTTTACCACCAGCTGATAACAACTGGAATGAGATGCATGCATAATGTTAAAAATGTTCACTTTTCAAACACATAATGAGATAAAGAAAAAATATCTATGGCCACAAGCTGCCAAAGAGTCACTCCACAATGAAAGAATTCTGTCTATCAGGGACTACAGACTGTCTTCAGGTAGGATTAACTCAGTCAAGATACGAGATCCTTTAATGGATGCTAATTGTAATTCACATCTATGTGTTCTACGATGGCAAATAACGCAAAAAAAAAAAAACAGTGTTAACAAATTGACTTGGACAGTTGCGTGATATCATTAGAGCAGGGGAGTGTGAAAGGTTGGCAGTTTGTCATTGGCAGATCAGTAAAAATGTTCTGTAATTTGCTCCCGGCATCAATTTCGTGATCCAGAGTAGGCGAAAACGGGACGCCGTCCAATAGGATATGACATGCCTTTGTCATATTTTCAGCTGTTGACTGAATCACGGACATCTCTAAACGCTTTGATCCCTCCTGTTCCTTAACTGGAGACCTACTGTGTGGGATTGTTGCAAAATTAAATGGACAGCTCCTGTTTTCTGCTGAGTTTCACAGAGTGCAGCTGTTTTTTTTGTGCTATTTTTTTGTAATCTCGGAGTATTGTGCGCCATCCACAACTGACCTGCTTGGACAAAGTCAATGACACACAACCGTGTGATTTATGCGCGACTGTCAGCATGAAGAACACACTCACACCTCTAAAATTACACAAGATTTACCCTTCAATCTGTTTCCCCACCAGCATAAATTTGACGATGAGATTACCCATGTTTATTACCAGTTTGCAGATATGAAAACTTTCCTTTTTTAGGTTTTTAACTGCCACCGGAGTCGTCTGAAGGCAAAAATATGATTTAATCCTGCAGAACACGGGAACAACTTCAGTTTTCCAAATATAGAGTTTTGCCCACTGTCTCACGGCATCGATTAATCTAAAAACCTACATGAGAGATGCTGACACCCTTCAGATCTTGTCAGTGTTGATCTCACATATGTGTTACCAGGTTTGGATGTCGCCATGGTTACTGAGCTGAGCCACAGTTCAAAGAAAAAATAAATAAATAATTAAATAAAAGAAATCAGTAAGTGTGGATGAAAAAAATAGGTTCAATTATATTGTAAAATCAAATGCAACCTAATAATAAGGGCCCATGAAAAATATTCAATCGTTTTTATTTGGCCTTTAAATGACAAATTTCCTTTTCAGGAGGCCAAATCAATTCTTGGAATATTTCCTTTTAGTTCGCCACATTTAGTGTTCAGTCTTAATTTCCTGGGTTCATTGTCTGATGCAGAATATGAGGCTATTTCTGCCGAGCAAAAATGTTAAATGAACCTTAAGGTTAGTCCAAATATACTGTTGTTTTATTTTTTGGGAGTAACTGGTCGTGTTTGAGCTGCAAATGATTAAACAAGCCCCCCTGTGAACTCCATCCTGCCTCTTGCTTTGGACCGAATTTTAAATGTCAAAGGGAATTTCAGAAATTCAGCAGTTTGGAGGCTGGATTAAGCATCACTGTGAAAAGGTGACTACAAATGTGAGATTTCAGCAATTCCAAGTAAGATAAACTTATCTGCTAGTCTTTGCAGGAAACCCGAAGATTTAGTTTTGCACAACCGTCCCTTTTTCAACAGTGAGAATTTAGCCATGGATGGTTAAAATGTCTATTTTTAATCCACAGTCTAACACATAAGTGCATTTTCCTCCCAAAACGAAAGCATCATTATGAGATTTTCCAAACCAAAAGCTTTAAATATGAATCAATTCAATAAATATCCAGTTTTAAAATAAAGAAATGGTTGAAGAACATTGACTGAAATGTCTACATATTCATTAGCTGTTCGGTAAAGTGAAAGCATACAGAAAAGCCCTGGGGGGTCAAACCAGGTGCCCTTCTGCAATGAGGCCACATTCAAACCACCACGGCTCCTGTAAAACCCCTGAAGCTACTCAATAATATTACATTAAATCAACCCATCTGTATAAAAAATCAAAGCAGATTTGGATTTTACATCACGGCGAGATCAATGAGACACGAAGTTAACTATGTGTTTAACCTCCAAACAACATTCTTTGTATCACTAAATGAGGATTACTTGTTCCTCTTTTTTGCTGAGGAATATATACTCAGGCAAACAATCAATTAAAGCAAAGGAGGCGGCATTAACACACCATTTGAACTACAAGCATCGTATAAAAGACCTTAAGATGTTTCCTAGTTTAAAGCTTATTCCATCTTAATAAGCCGGTGTTATGTTCATCAGTTTGCGTCACTGGAAGGAGAGACTAAAGGCAAAACATCAGAAAACTTAACTGTAGAATTCTTAAATTAAAATGCTATCTAATTCCATTTTCCAAACATATTGAAGTAAGTTTTGTGAGAACTGAGGTGATGATCAAACTTATCAGAGCTCTGCAGGCAGGACAAACAACAGGACGCTTTAATTCTGTTTTATTGCATTATTGAAATTGTGAAATCAGCTTAATTGCTTTCTATTAGACGGCTGCCAGCCACAACTGGCCTTTTATACGAAACAAATACTTGACAGGTGATTCAATTTCAGTTTATAAAACACAAATAAATGAAAAAAAGAGCGCAGCTTCAAGAGAGGGTTTGGAATGAAAAAATGTAAGCGATAAGCTTTGTGTTTGTGGGATTTTCACATTATTATGACATGTTTTCCCTTTGTGTTAATGTGAAATCAAGCTTTTGGTAAGTAGCAGCAGAATTACACTTCTTCTGGCTAATAGAGAAATCAAGAGTTTGCATTCCTTGATCCTCACTAAACATTATGCAAAGCACAGACAGGAAAACACACAGAGGTAGTGTGAAATTAGCTTTTATAAACCTGCATTGCACAATGTATAAATATTTTTCAAAGCAGAGCCATTTACTTACTCTGAATCAATATCATAATAACAGAATGAACATAATGCATGACCGAAAACAAATTGTAAATATCACCACATACTTTTTTTCCTTGTATATTATGGACAGCTCATTACAGAGAAAATGAAAACTACATTGGTGTGTAATAAAAAAGTGCTCCCTGTAAGACTGACCCTCTGCCTTTAAAACGCATCCTCCATTACTTAAACCACAGCTACCAGACGCTGTTAAAAGGTTAACGCAGGAAATAAAAAAACACGTATCATTCTACTGTTGCGTGATGTTTTCAAAACAGCATAATGGAGCCAGAAGCTGGTGACTCAAATCAAATTACCGGCTTTCACAATCATGTCAAGATGTACATTCTACATATGACCCACACGGGTTAAGCACTCACCCTTCACTCATCTTTAAATGACCACATTATATGGCTGACCTCAGCTCATTTACATAAAGGAGGAAGGGGAAACTAGCAGAAAAGATAAATAAAAGTCAGAAAGAGCCACTCGCATTCCAGTGTGTCACCAAAGAAGAAGAAAAGGATTCCGGGGAGGCTGATTGTTGAGATGGGGTTTCGTCTTTGACTGATTGCTCACACAAACTGCTTCCCTATCCTGTACCCGCACCTCCTGTAACCCTCATCTATCCTGTCCGTTCTGTTGCTCTGTCACGGAAAAACAGGGCAGCGTGCAATTCCAGCCCAAAGACGCCATCTGTTTCGACTCTTCCGTGACAAACAGGAGATCGAATCGGACTATAACTCTAAAATTGAAATCCTATGCTCGTTTGAAAGAGGCTTCTTTCATCTATCCTTCAAAGACTCAATCTAAGAACATCGGTATTCATTTATTGTCCACAATAGAACACTTATTTTAGGGATAATTATGAGCTGATAGTTGTAAACAGACAGCTGACTGATGCAGAGGATGATAAAGTCTCTATATCGAAATATAGACGGGATCAAAATCTCTTCTTCCTGGAGGTTAAAAAAGCTCCAAGACCAAAGATCATGCTTTTTTCTTATTACCATTCCTGCTAGTGAGGTAAAGCTTACTCAGGTGCTTCATTAGCTGTGTATGTTTGGCTTCTTTGACAGTAAGCTACATGGTTGTGTTTCCTGTGAAATGATACGGCCTTGGCATTAGGCCACCTTCTGCTAACAGCAAATCAGCATGATTTTGGGTTGGGAATGACACAGATTGGGGGATCAAATGACCTGTGACAAAGCGCTAAGCAGTCTTCCACCTTAATGGGGGTTTATTCTCGACTCTTGTTGTTGAAGACCAGACTGACACACGCCAGAACATCTCCCCTCGTCTTATAGAGTTTTATGACCGATTCCCTTTGACTTCTTCGCTCTATGGAAAGTAAATCAGGTATAGCACTTTCACAGGTCACCAGAAACCGTTGAGGGGTTATTAGAGCTAGCAGAGCATCCTTTAAACGATAACATCATGGTTATTGTCTTTGATGATGTTAATGATAATGTTCTTGTAGATGTAGATCGCCGTTCATCCAGAGAAAATGTGTGGACACGTTTAAAATCAGCTGAATGAACCAAAGTAACACCTCTAAGGGCTGTTCTAGCACAGAGGTATCTATCCAAATTTAAGTCACTACAGTATTTAAATATGTAAGCCCAGAATCTTTTGCTCTTCATGTCACAAGTCTTTGGAATCAGTGTTTGTTCTTGGGTAGTCCAACACAGCTAAATCCCTTCATACACTCGCTTTTAAGCCTCCCCGGGGCTTTGTTCTGGGATGAGAGGTAAAGGTTCTAATCTCCTCACCTTTCACAGCCCCCTGCAGCCGGCCGTGGCGGTTTCGGGGGATCTCCGGGTCCACGTCAGTGTTTGTAAGTCACATTGTAACGGGATATCTTCTGGAGCCGCACTGACGCGGCGCCGTAAAAAACGGGCTTAGAAACGCATCCACACCCATTCGGAGAACCCTCCGCAGAGAATTTCCGACTTCAAAGACGGGCGCATGGTAATCTGCTTTAAATGGGTGTTTCTGAGCTTTCTATCGAGGCTCGATCGTCAGCTGAGCCGACTTAAACCGTGGCTGAAAAAACAATGCTAATAGTGGATAATTATCAGCTTTTAGCCCGTCTGCACTCCCTCTCCCCTCACACGCAGAGGCTGGTGAACAAACACAATGGCATGAATAAATAATGACCCCCCAATCCTCTTAAGATCCCCGAATGGCGAGGGGGGAAAAAAAGACAAAAGTTTACTTTTGGTGTTTGAGAGCGAGCGGGGCCTGGAATCGTCATTAGGGCTACATGTGGCTAGCCCGGGGCCTTTCTGAACAAAGATGGCACCATCCCCACCCTGTCAGTCCTCCGCGCGTTCTGGGCCTGGCCTAGTAAAATCCCACAGTATACCCTTAAGAAAGAGCTTCAATCCTAATAAAAGACAGTAAAGAGCTTATGCATGGCTTCCAAACCCCCAAACCTCTCCGTCTTCCAAACTTTCTTCTGAAATCAAAATTTCATAACGCTAAGGATGAAAACTGAGAGGGAAACCTTTTTATGGAGTTTGTGCTTCTTCCTATTTGCTATAAATAGCAGTCCTCTGTAAATGCATAAGTCCACGCTAAAAACACCTTTGTCAAAACACGATTTCCTCTTCTTATCATGCTCTCTGGATAGCTTACATAAAAGCCCACAGTTTTTCATTTCAGACACTTTGAGTGTTGAGGAATTGATTTGTGTGCCTGGAGCTCCCACTGAGTGCACGACAGTTCAAAAGGCTATCTAAAATACACGCTGTCAAGAGGCCTGTGTTTCTAAGTGCTTATATAATTCATAGCACGGTAAAAATTAAGCCACTAAGAAGGGGAATTATTGCAAATGCGGTTTGTTTTGAAATCTTGAATGAGTCACTGGCACACACACATAGGTAATCCAGATGTTACACGTGTACGACTATTTAACGACTATTCACTTACACTTCATAATTCTCTTTTCTGAAATAAATCCCAAGTGCGCATTAAACGCCATGATAATAGAAAACATGTAGCTACAAAATAAGGGAAAAACAGTAATGGGAGCAGACACAAAACATCTTCTCTGAAACCTAATTGTGGGGGATTTGGTCAGGATGAGGAAATCCAATTTCTATCCAAATTTTCTACTGAAGTGATGAATAGAAATGAAGTTGCCTGGGGTAGATGGACTCCTACTGACGAAAAATGGGCAACAACATGAAAACCATGATTATCCTTTAATGCTCTGCCAAACAGGCAATATATCAAACAGAAAATTTCAAACATATTTCAGTTGTTCAGTAATGAATATATTCACTTTTTTTTTCGTGCTATGGAAGCCTTGGTCAAAACATTACCCTCAATAAGGCGATTTCATTGGAATATGCATGATAGAAATCTGATGCTGGGGTTGTATTATGTTGGACCAAAGGATGAAGATAGGGCCAATCGATTTCAATGGATCAATATAAGCTATGTAAAGCCTGATTTATTTCCAATCCTTTCTTTATTGCGCTGTGAATATAAGCGCTTTCACCATTTACCATTCCTGTTTTCAAGTGAAACGTATAATGCCTCTTTTATTTTTATTTTTATGGCATGACAGCAGGCTGTAAAAGGCTAATAAAAGTAGCTCATTTACAACTCTAATTTTAAAAAGTATCATGAGGTTGTGTATTGTGTAATCAGCCTCACCAAGCAAAATGCAGCGATGTGTAATAAATAAATGTATTTAATCAGTGATAGATAAGAGATATAAAATGACGTCTTCAGGGAAAATGTGTCATTAATTAATTTGGGATGGCAGCAACACAAAAGCTGTGACAATGAATCAGTAAAGGAAGCGGTACAAAACAAGAACAAGAAATGATGTATGGGGATAAGACAAATAAACAAATGAACCTGAAACAGACAATCAAAATGTTAATTCCTTTTTGAAATGATAGATTGTGCTTCCTTTTGACTTAAAAGGAGGGAAACCGTCCAGCTTGTTATCAATTTTCAGTTCAAAAGACAGAATCTGCTCACTCAGGATGCAGATCAGTGATCAAAGGAATGTACAGGTTTAGTAGAACACATGTTCCCATCTGGTTTGACAAACTACTTAACCAAATTCTGGCATTTATGAAGGTAAAGACTATGTTGGTCCACACCTTCCAGTCCCTGAAGATATTTGTCTTCAGATTAATCCTAAAACAGCCAAAAAGACACTAAGTTACACATACAAAGGACATTTGATAAATTAGCTCCACTCACATTAAACACAGGGTGAGCAATGATTCACAGAGAAACAAAAATGTTTTTGCCCACTAAATGAATTTCTAACTTTGTACTTGTCACAATTATAATTTAAAAATCTGTCTCTGAGACCTTTTCCATTTGCACACTTGACTGATGCATCTTTACAGTCTTTTGAGCAATATCAATAATGCAATCTGTTACAAGGATTGCAACTGAGTGTAAAACCCTGGTGCTTGCAGCTCTTATGCAAATCACAGTGTTAAGCACACTTTCTGAATTTAAAGGTAAGAATGGGGATTGTTTCAGACTTTAGGACAAATAGTTTTAGTGTGATGAAACTCCATAAATAATGTTAAGACGAATTACAATATTTTGTTCTCACTCTTTGTACGTTTAATTCCATTCACCTCTTCTGTGACTTATTATCTAATTCCTGAATGCAGCTGCTCATTTTGGCATTATGAAACAACTGCTTTTGATACATAAGCTCAGTGAGAAACGTCTCTATCTGTCCTGGGATACAATTTCCCCTGGCACAAAATGAAAGGCTGTCACAGATTCCACCTACTGTAAACAACTCTCAGAGCCATGCTGCGGCAGTAATAAACCAACTTAAGCTGTCGAAAAGTGCCTCTACTGTACACCCAAAATTGGGCATTTCTCACACTGAGGTTTGAAAAACAGCACGGAGCAGCGCTCTGACCTGCTGGAAAAAGATAGAAATTCTTACAGATAAGATTAGTGTGTGACAGCAGCACTCTGGAGGATCATGTGAAAAGGGAAATAATGCAAAGCCACTTTTCTAAATTCACTGGCTGTCAAACTCCGCAGTGCCGAGCCATCATTGGGAGGCAAAATAAACCCGGGAAGAACCGGAGCTTTCCAGCACGGCCATGTTTGGGAAATAAAAGTTGCTTGGATGTGAGAACATCCAAAGTTCTGATCTGGATTCACATCGAGTGGAACGGCTGCAAATAAATAATCAAACAGCTAAACTGTAAGTCGACAATCAGAGTTATGATGGAGGATTTAGTTTTAAACTAATATCCATCCTCCTCTTTTTGAGTTTTCACGAAGAGAAGCATTAACATTGCTGGGAAATGAAACTCTCTTTTTCTGTATCAAGTTTCTATATAAAAAAATAATAAGGAGTGTTCGACAAAACAGTAGCAAGTTTTAAACTTACTGACTTTTTGTCGATTGATTCGGTAAGAAATTTCTTTACCTCGATATCCATCACACTCCTACATAAAAGAGGTGACTGCTAATGAGGGAAATATCAGCATGGAGGAGTTATTACTTTTATAATATACTAAGACAACAGCGCAGAGTGATCTCTCCTTGCTGAGTCTCACTAACAACTGCTAATTACTTTTACTAAAGATAACAATTCATTCCAAGCTACCTGGAACTTCATTGTTTCACTGAGACACAATTTAACCCACAACAACACAGAATAAGAAACAAGCAGAGGTGTTCGAATGCCAATTACTTAGCTCCATGCTGTTTCTCTCTTTTTTTACCTTATATTTCATGTAACATATTTGGATACTAAGTTGTGCATTAGTTTTTATTTCTTGTGGGTGTGAGCTGTCCAGAACCAGATCTACAGGACTGTCTCAAGAAAATTAGAATATTGTGATAAAGTTCTTTATTTTTCTGTAATGCAATTAAAAAACAGCTATAGTAAAACAACAAAAGGCTTGTGATATTTCAGTTGATTTGTAACGAATCCAGAATGTATGACATTTCACGATTTTCAATTGCATTACAGAAAATAAAGAACTTTATCACAATATTCTAATTTTCTGAGACAGTCCTGTAACTAGAAGGGTCTGTGTTTAGCATTTATAATGATCCAGAATAGTGAGTCTGTGCAGAACTGCTTGGATTCCACTAAAAGCAAACAAAGCAATCCCTGAAACTCGCATAAATATAACATGAGCGCATGTAATTGACAGTGTGTTTAAATGGGTATTGCTGAGAGAGGGACAGAGGCTGTGCGATTGGGCTTGGTGATCCTCTGAGAAAGAGCTGATCCGGCTCCATGGTGAGCTCTGCGCCGGGCTCAGGCCCCAGAGCTTCAGCGGTAAGACGGGCCCTGATGTTCTGGCTGTTTAGGCTGTCAAAAGCACTTGTGGGGGAGTGGATATGCAACGCCACAGATAACAGCCCCAAACCGTCCACAAGGGCCTCTAAAACCCAGCAAATTAGCCCGCAAATGAGCCAAAGAATATTTCCACTAATCCGCGATCTGAGCAGAGACCCAAAAAGTAAACAAATAAATAACTTCACAAGGAAAAACCGGGGGTTGGAAATAACCACGGCTGTGAGCGGGGAAACCGCTAGTGGTTTCTTTGAAGCATCATTTCGCCTGATGTTCTTCACAAGTATTCCTGTGACCATTTCCAAACAAGCTCCCATGTCGGGCTTGATAAGGACGCAGTCAAATTACAGATCCACATATTACAGGAAACACTGTTCCCCACAGCATACCATCACAGCCTCTATCGCAGATGCCAGGAGGCAATGATGCATCAAAAAACTGTTGTTTGACAAAAGTAATTATGTTTGTATCTGCAGGAAAACCCATACTATTAGTATCTAGGACTGTGGACACGCTGGAATCATTCTGGTACTTTTTAAAAACAGCATTTTCAGATATTTACTGCATGAACAAATGCATTACCATTCATTTTCTTTCAACCCACTGGAGGCTGGAAATGGTCGATTTACATTTCAAAACCAAAAAATTTGATCTAAAACAAATATAAAAGAATAATTTGACCACATTCAAACAACAGTTTATTATATTTCTGCTGTTCATGTGTTTATTTCGCACCATTTGAACATGTGAGCATTATTAAAAATTATTAAAAATGCTGTAAGAATCAGAGTTTTTGGTCTGTGACTAAATACAGAAATCAACCATGAATTATCCCAAAAACTTGTGCACACAAAGAAACAATCGCCAGGACTATTATTAGAAGTTAAACCCTGAAGAGAAGTGGAACTAAATAAAAGAGACCCTACATTCAAGACAAGCTAACTCTTTTAGATTATGCCATTAAACTTATTATTATTCAGCAGTTATAGTCCACTGCAATAAAGCAAAACACAGTAGTGTCTATGCCCTGTGAATTCATGATCACCTTAATAGAATCATCACACTA
>CAJRST010037777.1:1549102-1565680 GCA_907169785.1 Menidia menidia
GAGTAAATGGTTTGTTGATTTAAATAGATTAAAGCCACACAAGCAAGCCTGCTCGATGGATTTTAATTAACTTGCCATATATAAATTGTATGTTATCTGGCATTACTGAATTAAATGCTGAATACAAGTGCTCTTTCTGCTCGGGTGAGTGGAATAAAAGGCTACTTAGAATCTCAATTGGGTCTCACAGATGCATGATGCAGCAGCTACGGGTGCTCTGAATACATTCCAGCATACCAAACCCCGAACAGCCATCCAAGGAGATTCTCTTTAATTATGTACAATACAGCCAAATCTGAGTCCCCCAGCATCTCAGATGATCAAGCACAGGGATGCCAGGCTCCTTCCCTGACTCATCCGGCCAAATGGATTCCACTTGCAAGAGTCATTTCTGTCAGTTATAATAAAGAGCTAATACATAAAGTAACACACTCTGAAATGCAAAACTATTCAAAAGGTTCTCTGGAAGGCTGTGCAGGGCAATTAGGATTTTGCTGCTCTGTCCTTGATGAGATTTTTCTGTCTGCGAAGTGCCCTGGGAACAATATCATAAATCTTCCATGTAATATTCATGATTTAGATTAGTGTTTAACTTTTTATTGGACAAAACAGATCTTCAATTTTCAGCCCATTGGACCTGTATGTAAAAGATTATCAAGATAATCAAGTTAAGTAGAATTAGAGGAACACAAATGCTGAGAGTGGTACACATGAGGGACACAAACCTGGTTAAGTCTGAAAAAAGAAACATGCTCCTGTAATACTGCTTCAAGACAACAGTCGTTTTTTGTTGTTTTTGTTTTTTTTGCGAGAGCATTTTCGTCCACCAATGGATAAAAACAGCTAAGCACAAAGAGAGTCCACCTAACAAAACAGAAACCTAAAATTCTTCTTCTGAGAGGAAAAAACAAACGATTTAAAGAGAAAATTGTGCAGATCCGCTCCTCTGCAACTGTGTTTTCCTTATTTCAGGTTGAGTTACTATCTGGGCAAAAACAAAGAACCCTGTTTCCTTTGCGGGCAAAAGAGAAACACCAAGTCACAAATACATACATGCACTTTCCCAAATACTGATACCAACGTCACCAAAAGGGATCTGTGTGACCTTTTTCTGTCAAACTCTACAAATATATGTGATTCACAAAGGTCAGCACTCGAATAAAAGAAGTAATGCTCAGCCAAAACTCTGTTTTAGGTGAACTGAAAAACTAAATCACAATTATATAAATAGAGAAAACACACCTCATCGTTTAATTAGATCCATTCCAGCAAAAAAGAAACTATGACAATTTAAACAAATTCAAACCAGTATGATCAAAATCCTGGTGTTTTTTTTTTATCTATCTGCTGTGTTTTTGTTGCTTAAAGTTATGATAAGTCATGTACGTGTGCAAATAAACACTACACTGATTCACTCAGTCTTAATCCAATAAATAAATCCTTCTGAAACAAGGCAGTATGTGAGTTCCTTGCAGGGTATTCTGGTAAAACTAAATTACAACTATATAAATAGAGAAAACACACCTCATCGTTTAAATAGATCCATTCCAGCAAAAAAATAAACTATGACAATTTAAACAAATTCAAACCAAAATGATCACAATCCTGGTGGGTTTTATTTATCTATCTGCTGTTTTTTTGTTGATTAAAGTTATGGCAAGTCATGTACGGGTGCAAATAAACACTACACTGATTCACTCAGTGGTAATCCAATAAATAAATTCTTTAGAAACGAGGCAATATGTGAGCTCCTTGCAGGGTATTCTGGTCAAACTAAATTACAACTATATAAATAGAGAAAACACACCTCATATATTAATTAGATCCATTCCAGTAAATAAGAAACTATGACAATTTAAACAAATTCAAACCAAAATGATCACAATCCTGGTGTTCTTTTTAAATCTATCTGCTGTTTTTGTTGATTAAAGTTATGACAAGTCATGTACGTGTGCAAATAAACACTACACTGATTCACTCAGTCTTAATCCAATAAATAAATCCTTCTGAAACAAGACAGTATGTGAGATTCTTGGAGGGTATTCTGTGTCACGTCTGGTGTGTCGTCATGTCATGATTACCTATTGTGTACACCTGGGGTTCCCCTCCCTCGTGTGTTTAAATAGTCCTCGTTTCCTTTTGTCCTGTGCGAGTGCGTTTTCGTCTTTTTCGTCTTTCGTCACCCCCCACGCCAGGTTTGCTTTTTTGTCATAGTCACAGTTTCTCCACAGCCATGTCACAGTCTTGGTAATCTTTATTTTGTTACTTTTGTCACAGTCATAGTTTTTGTCACAGTCTTGTTAATCTTTATTTTGTTACTTTGCCTTTGCCTCACAGTTTTCCACAGTCTTGATTTGTACTTTGTCTGGACATTCACTCATTCATGACTGTTTTTTCGTTACAAAAAAACCTTGTTTCCCGTCATCTCCGCACCTGAGTCCTCCCTTCAATAAACCCACCCTACATGACGGGGAAAGGCCCTACCGTTCTCCGTGTTCTCGTGCTCGGTGTCGGTCAGGGTGAGGTTGGAGTTGGCCCTGCTGGACAGGCAGGAGCTGCGGCCCGACTTGGTGTTGCTGCGGCCCCATAGTCTGACCGCGTGTTCGGGGGACAGGACGCCGTCCGTCTCCGTGTCGGCGTCGGACCCCACGCTGACCGAATAGTCGCGCTGAGGCATTCCCACCTCGCTCCGGTACGAGGCCACGTGGGCCGGGAGCGCCTCCCCAAAGCCCAGGTCCCGCAGGGAGAACTCTGCCCCTGCAGAAAAAACCCCATAAACACAGGCCACCGGTAATTAAAACTACAGCTAATCGTCATGCTTAACCTAATGAACTGTGTTCATTACAGAGAAAAATGGCAGCAATATCCTGAACTTAAATTGCTTGGCTGTCAGTGGAGAAGGAACAGTTTTACTTAGTGGTCATTTAGCTAAATCACCATGGAGGTACGTTTAGTATGAATTTATTTAGTATTTGCAACCTATTATTAGCTGAAGCTTAGAGTATCACAGCATCTTTATGGTTACTTTCACAGCCCCATGTTACAAATGTCTCTTATTTATAATAAAAAGTAAACCTTTATATTTTATATCCATTTTACTGGATATTTAAAGTAAATGTCATTGATGTTTCATATTACGTGCACAGCTTGTCTTTAATCAGGATAAATGCAAAGTATTACTCTCTCATACGATCAAAGTTACGATTTTTCTTTTCTGTCACTCAAAGATTATTAAAAAAGTCAAACTGGGAGAAGAGAGCTGAAATAAAAGAACAATCATTTCTAAATATATCAGCCTATTGTTGGATCAGCATTTTGACTGTTCATAAAGTTTTTTTTTAACTGCGATGCAAAGGGAAAACCACTAAAGGACAACACTGTTAACTAACAATCAGATTCTGTAGATGAGCTTAACTGAGTAATTATGACTCAGACCGGCTCACCTTGTCTGCTGAACTCGTCCACCTCGTGGTGGATTTCCTTGACACGGGTCCCGTAGCCCATCCTGGAGTCATGGTCGAAGGCTTTGAGGGTTTCGCTGGAGCTGTAGGACTTGGAGTTGGGTTTCCCGTCCTCGCTGTCGGCGGAGGAGCTGGTGTAGCGGCGCTCCGCGTCCTGCCGGGCCGTGAGCGAGCGGTAGGGCCGGCGTTCCTTCACTTCCATGGCTGCCTCCGCACTTCTTTACGAGTAAAAAAAACGATCACGATTCCTGTTCAGTCCGAGTGATTCTGGAGAAGGAAAAAAACACACAAAAAACACACTTATTTCCAACTTAAAACCACAATTTTGTTGATGCTTGACTTTAAATATAATGTTTATGCATGAAAAAAAATTCCGAAATATTATCTTTAACTCTTTAATGTTACACCAGCCGAACACACACATTCTTAACTCAGCAGAAAAATCATTGGCAAATGCATGTTGGCTTCCACGATTCCTGTTCAGTCTGAGTGATTCTGGAGAACGAAAAAAATACCCAAAAAAACACACTTATTTCCAACTTAAAACCACGATTTTGTTGATAGACAGACAGAAGACAGATCTTTATTGATCCCTTGGGAAGACTCCCTCAGGAAATTAAGGATGATGCTTGACTTTACGTAATATTTATGCATGAAAAAAAAATCCGAAATATTATCTTTAACTTTTTAATGCTACACCAGCCGAAGACACACATTCTTAACTCAGCAGAAAAATAAATTGCAAATGCATGTTGGCTTTCACGATTCCTGTTCAGTCTGAGTGATTCTGGAGAACGAAAACACACACAAAAACACACTTATTTCCAACTTAAAACCACAATTTTGTTGATGCTTGATTTTACATACTATTTATGCATGAAAAAAAAATCCGAAATATTATATTTAACTCTTTAATGTTGCACAAGCCAAAGACACACATTCTTAACTCAGCAGAAAAATAAATTGCAAATGCATGTTGGCTTCCACGATTTCTGTTCAGTCCGAGTGATTCTGGAGAACGAAAATACTGAAAAAAACACACTTATTTCCAACTTAAAACCACCAAACTTAAAACCAAATTTTGTGGATGCTTGACTTTACATAATATTTATGCATGAAAAAAAAATCTGAAATGTTATATTTAACTCTTTAATGTTACACCAGCCGAAGACACACATTCTTAACTCAGCAGAAAAATAAATTGCAAATGCATGTTTGCTTCCACGTTTCCTGTTCAGTCTGAGTGATTCTGGAGAACGAAAAAAATACACAAAAAAACACACTTATTTCCAACTTAAAACCACGATTTTGTTGATAGACATACAGAAGACAGAACTTTATTGATCCCTTGGGAAGACTCCCTCAGGAAATTAAGGATGATTCTTGACTTTACGTAATATTTATGCATGAAAAAAAAATCTGAAATATTATCTTTAACTCTTTAATGCTACACCAGCCGAAAACACACATTCTTAACTCAGCAGAAAAATAAATTGCAAATGCATGCTGGCTTCCACTGGCTCAGCACAGAGGGAGCACAAGGAACCACCAGGATTAGATCCAATAAAATACGGCCCAACAAATCTCGCACCTATAAAGTTTATGGTAGCAGTCACCCACAAATATTGTATTTTATGCGCCGTACAGAAAAGCAGAGTGTCCAGCCTGTGTAAAAGTGACAGGTGTCCTTCCATGAATTGTGTTGTTTATAAGATACAAATCATGACTCGAGGTGCCAAACTCATCCCGGGCTGCTCCGAACCAGCAGAGGTGATTAAAATTTGCATCGTAAAACCACAACTGCCAAACAGCACGCTGGAGATAAGATCAATAGGAAGGGGGACTTTTAGTATTCAGCGATGCACCGTGTTTCTTTCTTGCCTTCAAGGACAAAATATTGAAGCGAATATAGAAAAAAAAATAGATCTGCTGTGTCAGATAAACATGGGGAGAATCGATGGGTAATTGCACGGGAGTTAACTGATGATGCTTTAAAAGCAGCTCATTTGAAGTAACCACATGTTTTAAGGCGGCGAGTTGGATTAACGAATGTCAACGTGCACGTAAACCGCATTAAAAATCTGCTCATTGTTTACTTTGAAGCTCAACTGCTCAATATCAAACGCAATCAAAGCAATCCTGCGCTTTAAAACATCTATAATTTCGCAACGTGAGCTTAAAATCTCCCCGTGCGTGCCACAGGTCTCTGCTTCTGAAACTACTTTGCCCCCACGAGCAAAGATGGGAAGTAATTCACTGGATAAAAGAACACGGCTCTTTGAAAAAGAGATAAAACCTAATCCAGACAAATCTGAGAGTTTTTACCGGCAATATGCTGTGTTGTTCAGACAAGGATTTTTTCACGAGATAAGCTCTTTATGAATACTGTATGAGATTTGTGTGGCGGACAGAACAGTAAACATAATCTTTCGTGAACTATATTTGCTCCCGCCTGGAAAAAGAAAAAGGAAAATGCTTTCTTTGGGACGTTATTGTTGGGTATGGGGGTCTCTTTGTATGTATTGACAGCTGAAAAGATCCTGGTGATTAATGACTTGAGGCCACATGGGGTGGAGGGTGGGGGGGGGGGGGGGGATATTCTCCCTCTCTGCAGCCACAAGAGCCCTTCAGCTGCTCCCAAGATTTCAAATGCAGCTTGTATGAGTTGCTAATTTTTACCTTTAATTCAAAGTCCATGATAGTATGCAAATGTGAGAGCGCAGACAACAGGCGGCTTTGTAAAGTTTCAAGAACGTTCTGTAAAGTGTATTGTTTTTGTTTCTATAGAGCCGGGCTCGGTGCTCCGGCCATCGCTCTTCGCGCACAAACGTTTCCTCTCATTATTAATCAGCTTGTAGGCAAGAAGTGTACTTTTGAGACCATGGGAAAGCGAGTAAAGCTTTTCAGAGAGGCGGCAGAGAATGACAGGGAGCTCAGGTGTTCAGGATCACCTGAGTAGCATCTTGTGTGCTATAAAAGTCTGATCTAAAATAGTAATATTCTAATGTACTAGGTGGAAAAGATGCTGAGACCGTTTACTAAGAAATAAGAGCTCCTGCCGAAAAAAAAAGGGCAATTTTCCAATTGTTATCCGCCCCAGATAAGAGGATGCAGGCTGCGAGAATCGACTCTGTTAGAAAAGTTATTTACAAAGACCAGTGGAAAATAACTTCCATGAATTGAAATCTATGAAGCAAAGATAAGATTTGTGCCGTTATTTCAAAGACAACGCTCCAACAAAGCCGGATCTGCGGAGCTTCAGCAGGGCCAAAAAGGAAACGAGCTGCTTATCGTCGAAACGATCCGAAATCAATCGAAGTCTCTTTGGATAGATGAAAGAAATGATGGATGGCCTATTTTACCTCTTTAAAGCAACTGCACAATCCACCTTTTTTTAAATTTCATTATCTACATCGGGGGAGAGTCAGGTTCGTCTGTGGGTGTAAAGCAAATGTAAAGCAGCTGTGAGCTCCGCCGTAATGTTCCTCCACAAAGAAAGTGTTGCAGGGAGTGTTTAACAATGGAAGTCATCAGATACAGCGGGGCATAAAAATCACTGATGAAATGCACGTGTGGAGGAAGTGGCTGCACACTCAAACGTGGAGGATAACGGGTCACCTGAGGCATGCCCAGACCTTCTTACCTTTCCTACAGCCTCTGCTTCCCAACAATGAACCCGAGATCAAAATCAGCTTATCAACGTTGTGAATAGGTCAGAAAAAAGTGGAAGAAAGACCATTTCAAATCAATAGATTTAAGTGATACGTGAAAAAAGACAGTGAAAGTATATTAGATGGAGAAAGGAAAACTTAAGTCACAACAGATGGAAAATCTTAAGTTGTGTAGATACATAACCTATCTGCCAATGACTGTTTTCAGTTTTATGTTGTGGTTATAAGGTTATAAGCTGATAAAACAGCAAAGTGCCGTCTGCCTCAAAAGGATACAAATAAGTCAGTAACAACATGAAGTAGCTCAAATGAGTATTCATAAATGTAGCATTTAGACACAAGACCACATTAATGGTTTTAATATGCCAATAAGCATTCAAATCAAGCATTGGTCACCTTTCCTTGAGTTTCTCACAGGGCTTCATCAAGACAAACCTGTGAAAGGTGACAACGAGAAGCATATTTTTATGCTGAACGCATGTTGCCAATTGACAGTCTGCAGAAAATATCACTTCCTGACATGTTTGAGCCTAATGAACAGCCATCCCTGCACCTGAGAAACAGCATAGTTATCACCTCAAGAAAAAATGGACACCATTTCCACTCATCAACACGCAAAAAAATCTGCTAAAGGTCCTTTTTGAGGTACAGTCTGTCCCAACTTTCTACTAAAGTGAACGAACCAGTCGTTCTGAGCTTAAGCAGCAGTGGATGGGAACGATGGAAAACATTAACACGTTGAGACTTCGAAAGCTGAGACTTCAGCGGCAGTTCAAACACTCTGAATAACTTTTTGCACCACAGTTGTGACCACTGCCTCAGTGTCAGGCGTTAAATATGAAATCTAAATAGGCGGGAGGCATTTGTGGTACAATATAAATGCAAATGGCTCGGCACTATCCATCAAGCAATTAGCAGTCTGCTGAAAAATTTGCTATTCAGAGCTGGTGCTGCATATAAATCTGGCCTTCACTTTCTGCACAAACCATTGTTTTCCATTACAGCTGCTCTTTACATGCTAAAGATTTGTGTTGTTTTTTCATGCATCCAGTCAAAATGTAGAACAGACGAGCTGACAGTGTTTGCCAAATCCAACAGAATACACTCTGAGGTTGCTGGTTACTCGTTTCTGTTACGTTGATGCTCAGGGGGATGAGATTTTTTCTCAAATAGGAACTTTTTTAACTTTTCAGAGTGCATCCTCCTGAGTATTTGGATTTTCTTACCATGCCGCCTATTCAGACATTAGTAAGCATTAGTAAAGGTAACACTTCAGGCAACTGTCTACTCGCTCATGCAGCATCTAGAGCAGTTTGAAGGAAACTTGGGAAGATATCAAGAGCTTTGTCTCCACGGTTCATTGATAGCAAGGAACGCTCTACACAGGCAACCACTTCTTTTCTGAGAGACTTTCACATGCCTCGGCTCCAAAGAAAAGCTTTCTCAGTCAACAAGAAGGTGTGTTTTCAATAGAAAGAAAAAAAAGGGCTCGGGTTGATGTGGTGAGGGCTTGAATGGCTTGCCAGGCCGATCTGGATTTGGTGGTGCTAATGCGGGCCCGAGCGGAGGAAGGGGGCCCGGAGCTGGTGGGGTATCTCAGCAGCCTCCTTCCGGGATCAAAAGCGAGCCCCACTGGCGCATTTAACAGAATGCGTAAAAGCCCCCAACATAAACAAAAGTAGCCTGGGACCATTGCTGCAGCACGCTCCCTGCTACTAATCACTCTAAGCAATTCAAGCTTTAGTCCTGACAGCAGGAGGAGGCAGTGGAATAATGCTTTGAAACCGGGCGGGTAAACAACAGAGCAGCAGTCTATTTATTCACTTCCTGCAGAGATGAACATGGCTGACCTCGGATAAACACAAATTGTAAAGATTGATCCAGGGTTGCATCTCCACCACTCACTTATTGGGAATAATTCCTAAGATCTCCTTTTCATAAGATCTCCGTAGTCCCAAAAAAAAACTACTGAGAAGAAATCAAATTCAAACAGGTATAAAAGAAGACTTCCTGACTGGGTTGGAGAACTCTGGTGGCGACTTTCCACTCATTAGTTTACAACTGCTGCTTATTATCCCGCTAAAGCGAGACATGAATGTGATTTATAGTAAGGCCTGGGGGGGGGAAACCAAACCTAATACCAGCTAAGAAATAATCAACTTAATGTAAACTTGCAACAGTCGAAGTCGCTGTTGAAAATGTTTGAGGTCTGCAGTCGTAGCCCGAGGAGGCTCTACTGTATGGAACTGAAACGCTGCAAATAAATGATGCGGTGAACAAAAATATTTTAAGTACCATTTCCATGCCTTTAGGACTGGTTCACTGGAGTTACAGAAACATAAACCGATACCCTGACTGCAGGGATCCTTAGTTCAGAGGGAGAGAGAAGAATGGATGTAGTATGTAGTCCTCAGCCTGGAAACATTCACCATAATAATTAAAAAAAAGGTGAGTGACATCTATTTTATACAGCTAATTGTAAACAATAAATCAATAGAAAATTACCATTGAGATATTGTATATTTAACTAATTTGTACAAAAAAATAGCCTATTTGTTTTTTGTTTATTCTGAGGCTGACAGGAAGTTTAACTTTTTCTAACTTGCTGAGAAATCAGATAAGTCAAAGGGTAATTTTTTAAATGTTATTTCAGCTTTGTGGCATTTTGACATGTTGATATTAAACCTGTATTGTTCAAACACCTTTTTTTTTCTTGGACTACGCAAGTCTCTTACAAATAATGCTGCAAAAAAGCATTAAAAAAGTGTATTTCTGACATATGTTTTGTGATTTTACAATCATAAATGAAGCATTTGATTTCCAACTCATCAGATAGTGGCGTTAACTCTCCACTGTTTTGAGAATACAACATTTACTAAATGAATCACAGATGTTCACACTGTACTGACACTAATGATTCTCCACTCAATGGGTACAAACATGGCGCATGAATAATTCTAAAAGCACAACACAGTTCTGCAACCTCAAAAAATGCTCTTTTTCAACAAATAAAAAGCTCAACAAACATGCAGGAATACATCAAAACAGAATCAAATCAGATCTTTGTTGGCTCGTGTTAACTGGATCACATAACTTTGGTTTTTACATTTTCCCCCAAAATGGAAAGGCAAGAAAGATTCAACCACAACTCATGTCAGTTTCAAAGTATTGGATGTAGACAAAACTGCAGTCAAATGCAATGTAAAATCATTGCCGTAAAAGTAGGAGTAACTCAGTAACAATCCAATCATATAATTCCTGTTTCTCTCCCACTAAAGGCTGCTCATAAGGAGATGCTCTGTATGTTGCTCTTGAGGGGCAGTTTAGAGCAGAGGAACTAAACTGCAAAGACTGATAGGGCTCTTGAACTGCTGGAAACCAATTACAACCCTCTCACCATGTGGTTCCGGAGATTTCCTCCTGATAACTCATGTAGGTCCAGAGTAAGGAGATGCACTGGAGAGATCATAGACTTAACCCCACTGCACATTGAATGGAAAAAGAAAAAAAGAAAACATTTACAGCATCTTGCGAGTCTCTTTCCTTCTCAGTGTGAACGGTGCAATCAGCATCAGGCCAAACATCACATGGCTTTGCAGGAAATTATCGCCCGGACGACAGTGGCGTAAACATAAAAAAAGTCAATGGTACCGATCACTCCCCCCCTGTTGAGAAGGGGGCCTGCAGCCCTGAACTGAGCTTCAAAATGAAATGTTTACCGACTGTAGCACATCCCGACAGGCTGTGAGTCCAACAACCCGGATAAACAGACGCGAGATGGATCCATGTTCCTGCTCTGCATTGCAGCGGGCGACTCCCTTTGAGCTTTGCCAGGTAGGGCTGGCTCCAAGTGTCCAGTAAAAAAAAAAAATTAACCAGAATTTTTCAAGGGAATCCCCCTAAACAGGTTTTTTTTTTTGTCCAGCACAGCATTTGCTGTAGGCCTGTCCTCGGTCAACTAAACGTTCCAGAGTTCAGGGGTTAAGCACATGGCCTCTGGCGCCGCTAACTCCAGCAATTTAGAAAATATTTCCTGATATTGCCTACCTGCAGAGTAAATAGGTTATTAGTATAGCCTTCCAGGCACAAATCATCACCTCAGGATTCTAGAAATTAAATTGACCTGCATTGATCAGGCGGCTGTCCATCAAATCGGGCTGTGTGGGGCTGTTTACCATCCACAGGGCGGGCTGCACTGTTCTTCATATTTTTTATGACCTGGCCCTTTTTTTAATACATTTTCATGATGTAAAGCACTTTGTGCTACAATCTTTTGTGGATTAAAAGTGCTATAGATCCTGAATAAGTGATCGGTCGCTAAATAAGCTGATATACAAAAGACAGAAGATGGTATACAGTTTATATACAGCATGTAGGCAAACACATTTATAGAAAGCATAATTGAATCCTGCTTTTATGATCAAAGTAGTGCTTCTCACTGTTCAGAAGGAAGCTCTATACATAGTAAAAGCATCAATCAATCACATAAACTGGGGTAATTAGGTTTCCTCGCAGCAGCAATAATATGGATCTTAGCTGCACTTTGCAAAATGAATCAGCAGCCATTCCAGGCCCCAGAAAATATACGAACATAAGGGGACCATGTGATAACCTGATGCAGAACAAGGAGCAAAACAGCCGTGTTGAAACAATAAAAGCGGCGGATGTTCGATATCAACAGTAAAAAATCAGCACACGCAGCAAAGCTAGAAGGAGGATTCATACGGTACGTAGTAATGGTCTTCCTCTAAGTGCTCAACTGAGTCATCCCGGCAAGCTTTGACAAGCGCACACCTCCCACGCCTCCCGTCTCAGCAGCCCCTGGGTGTGGCTAATCACTCCGGAGCTTCATCACCCGCCACATGACAGCTCTGGGCTATAAAAACGCCATGTTTATGGAAGGCGTGGCCGCTGCAGTGGCCCTCCTGAGCTTGTTTTTTAAAGTTAAAGACGGAGCATCACAACACAACATTAAACCTGAAACACATCCCCCCTTTTCCTGATCCCACTGAAAGGAATCCCTGTTATTATCATCTTTTTTTCAATTCAGACAAGATTCCTAAGAGGATTATCCCGGGGCGTTGAGAGTTAGTGTATCCTTATTTGCCCCCTAGCTGATTATGACATGAAAATGGCTGACGGGTAGCTTGGCAGCCCCGCGTTGACCTGCACAGTCCCTGAGCCCCTAAGGCCCCGTAGGTCTGCACTATCTGATCCCGGTGGCTAAATATTAGACAGTGCTGAGGCTTGCAGAAACTCCTGTGTACAAACGTCTTTGCATTTTCTTTTTTTTTGGCTCATCTGCTACAAGTTTTAAATGCGGCATTTACTCCCAAATCACATTACTGAGTAATGCACAGCAAAATGAATTCACAGAGCGGAGCTGTCTTCCCCTTCTTTTCCCATTTTGATTGTTCATCCATAAGAGGGAAAGGACCTTTCATCCATCAGGGGCAGGGCACAGCATCCTCCGATATATAAATTAAATTCTCCCGGTAAATTAGGATTGATCACCAGCTCTAGGCCACAATCTGAATCCGTGATCTAATCAGAAGTTGGCCTAGACAGAAAAGGATGCTTCCATAAATAAAAACCATATAAGACCCGGCAAGTGCCTATAACGCTGAGTCTAAATTTGATCATCCTCCTCCTCTCCACAGGTGTGCTTTTAGCTCGCTGCCAGTCTGACTTAATGCTCCCTACACGTATCCTCACTGTTGTTTTTCCTACACTGAGGGTTTTTACATCATACTTGCATCAGCGGATGTGAGCACCACATGCAAGAGTCACCGCTAAGCGAGTAATGCCCGCGGAAGTCTCGCTGGGGCGATCCCAGAGAGACGAAATCTGTCAGAGGCGCCTCGCCCGGCGACACCCAGGGTAATAAATTACCCAGAATTAACACATCATCCTGCTCCACACTGGAGCAACACCACAGTCATGCCACGCCGCTTAATGGATCTATTAACCAAATGGAGACAGGGGTACACTCAGAGGAAAGCTTATGTCTGGTCCATTCCCGTCTGGTCTGCAGGCGAAGGGGAAAAAATAGAATCAGAAAAAATGATCCCAGGCCAGTTTACATGACAAACCCGACTCATTACTTTGTCGAGAAGCATTTTGAATGATTCAGATTCGTGTCCCCTGACTTACAAGTTTAAAAATGTCTATCATAACTAAACTACTGCTATATTCTTTTAGTCAGCTATGAACAGATTTTTGTATTTTCGTTTGTCTTTATTATTTATCTATGTATCATGTGTGTGTTTTTTAAGCTTTTACTTTATTTATTTTTATTTTTATTTATTTTTTTGTGTGTGTGTGTGTGAGGGTTATGTATGTTAAGAAAAAACAGCGTTGTATAAAACATGAATATGCTGTGAAAATTGATAAATAAAGTTAAAAAAAAAAAAAAAAAAATTAAAAAAGTCACCAAAAATTTAAAAAAAGAAGCTTTGAATTTACCTGCAACACGCCCTCCATCACCTGTTTGGGAGGATTCCTGACATCTGTCTGCAGGGCCATTAAAAGCCCGTTCAAGATGTCTGCCACCGATAGCCGGGGTGTGTAGTAGCGGATTCAAAATGCCAGTTGTGCAGCTTTTATCGGGGAGGTATCTTTGGCATGCAACCAACCACTGTGACACGCCGATAGTGCGGCACACGGCTGCGTTTCACGCACCATGAAAGGTAAATACAGACAAGAGGTTCAGAGGGCCTCACGGGCTCTTTCAGAGCTTCTGTGACATGTTCTGACTGAATCAGAGGTGATAGACACCACTCAAATTAAAAGTCAGAAGATGTGAAGGAACTGATAAAAAAAAGGGAGAACAAAAAAACCTGCCCGGGAGAGCTCTGCTTGATTTCAAACGCAGGCTGTTCACCAAACCGTTGCCAGAGTTACAGCTGGTTTAGCTCCAAGCTAGCCGCAAAGCCATTTTTTTCCCTTTCAACCAAAGTTGTTATCTTCCCTCCTGTTTAGTTTGCCTGAAAACTGAAAAATACCTCAGAGCAACAATTAAATTTTCATGACTGAATGATTAAACAAAGCTGCAAAGTTCTGCATGAAGTTGGAAGTTGGTCCACACGAGAAAAATCTAATTATTTTTGACATTATTTAATCTTTTGGCATTATTTCTTTATTATTTAATAGAGAAAGTTCGATTTTCGATCAGCTATAGTCGAGTTATGCTAACCCAATCTCCTTTTTGTTTTATTCCCACCCAACATAAACACATTTCTTTCCGGGCAGAATATTCACTAAATAACACAAAAGGGTAGAGTAGGAAATATGGACAGAAGAAAACCCGTCTGGGTCTGGTGCCCCACCCAACCCCCCCCGTCCTGCTGCCGCCACCTTTGTCACCACACTCATTACATTATTAATAGAAGTGCTGATAGGATGTTTTAGGGAAGTTGCAAAAGTCAGGTGAAGAACAGCAGCTCAACACATGAACTTAAACACAGACACACAGGGGGGGGTTATGTGACACCACCGCCTAAAAACAGCGGGATAATGGGGGGCTTGTTTATCAAAGAGGCTAATGCAGGGACACTAAAAGAACGTAGGCTTAGCTTTGTAATGAGATACAATTAACCGACCGCCTGTTCAGCCATTTTTGTGAAGATCACGTTCTGTGGAGCTGCATCACTTAAGGAAATGCAGGTTAAAAAAAATGGAGAAACAGAACTTTCTATGTTGACACACAATGATTGATCATGAATTCAGCGTTGTTTATGCTAATTAGGCATTAGGAGCTGGTGTAGTGAGAGTTGTCATGTTTAACGACCACTGAAAGAGCCGGTGAGTAGATTTAGTAAAGAGAATGTGGGAAAAGACAAAATGATAACAATAATACAACTCGAGGAACCCAGAGTCCTTTTTTCCTCACTCTGCTTACTTTAGTTTGTGTTTCAGTAAATATGAAATCACAATTCATTGGCACAGTTTAACAGAGATACAGTTTTCTCAAATCTGAAAAAAGCGTAACAATAATATACCCGGCTTAAGAGCTAATGTTTCTAATCGCATCAACGTTATTAAAAGAATTAGCTGGATATAAGCATTCCTGTGGGCATGTCTTTTTAAGTGCTGCCAACCTCAGCAGAACTTGAAGAGAATCCAAGCATCGCTGCTAGTCCGACCATATCTAATTTGTGGATTGTTAAGTGGCAATGAACCACCATTAAAATGGACTTTTTTGAAAGTGCAATAACTGTGAGGGTAATGTAGCCATGGAGACTAATTTAGCTTTGGAGCACCCAGTTCACGAGCATTTCAATTTCATTTCAGATGAGTGACCAACTTTGCTACAGTCTCAAGTTTGAAACACAAGGACAGAGCCAATGAACATCGGTAGTCTAGGGAGATGAGTTTTTCTAAACAATCAGTGGCAAAAACACCTGAATGGGTCCTTTTAAACATAATAAGTAAAATAAAACATATTTATCTTCATACACCCACACATCATCTTTTTCTTTAATTGAATTTCTTTTTTCCCTTTTTTTTTTGTAAATTAGTGCTAATGTTACAGGGACAGTGTTACAGATTCTTTTTTTCTTTTTTCCCCTAAAGCTCTAATTTCTAAAAGCAATTCCAGTTAAAAATAGGGACAGTACAACCCTGACCAGAACTATCAAATCGACCTGCACAAACAAAGCCTCCTTTTTGGGTGATGCAGACCACATTTACTGTTCTTATAAACCTGAATCACAGCAGAGATGATTGAAATTATAAAAAAAATCCTCCCTTTCTGCTTAACAAAGTGTGCATCATCAGGCTCCAAACGAAGAACATCCTGCTCAAGAGGCCTCATTGTCTTCTGTTTGAGTGGGGTCAAGAAACACTCAACATATTCTTTCTTGACCCCCCCCAAAAAAAACCCCACTCGTCTAACCCGGCAAACTATGCACAATCTCTCCGGCACAAAGACAAGCTTTATCCCCCACACTTCAGGTTCTGAAGCCTCTCCTGAGTTCAAATTGCTCGAAGTTTAATGGGAAAGCTCGTGCAAAAAAAAAAAACGAGGTTCTGGTAAGAACAACCTAAACTCTCCCTCTGAGTCAGGATCTGCCACGGTGCATTAGGGCCCGCGTCGCGACGCGGAACAGAAAGTTCTGGAAGGCGAAGGAAGAAGAGAATAAAAATACTGAACAAATAGCACTTAATTGAGGTCAGTGTGATTGAACGCTGCGAGGCTGGGCCGGCTCTAACATGGGTTCCAGATGGCAGGCTGTTATTTCACCGTGCCCCGCTAATACTGAGAGATTCGATGGTGGTAACCTGAGTGTCCCCCGGGCCCCCCCCCCCCCCCCCCCTCCACCACGCTGGAATCAGGGCCAAGCTCCCTCCACCAGCTCCTCTGCAGGTCTACCCGACTCTGAAAGGGGGAGAGTGTGTTTGGATATAGTAGTGGAGGAGGGGTGTGTGTGTGTTTCTGTGTGTGT
>CAJRST010037777.1:1565690-1581959 GCA_907169785.1 Menidia menidia
TTTTTTTTTTTCTTCCGTCTAAAATGACACAGAAGTGAACGCTTCAGTGCCACACCGGCGTGTATTAGCTCTGCATCCTGACTGTGGGGGGCGGCCACACAGATGAGAAACATAATGGTCCTGGTCTGGGAGCGGGGCCAAGTCATGAAGGGTACTGTCACAGGGAACAGGATGGTGCATGTTTGGCAGCTACATGTGTGGCAAAATGGCTCAATTTATACGAATTTTAGAGGGGCTCATGCAACCCTGTTTTCTGATTTTCATCACCTTGCTATTTGAGTTTTCATGAGAGGCCTTGGAACCTAAAATGCATTTGCTTTAGATCCACTAAAAGAACAAAAAAACAACCTAATTTCCATGACATCATCAAATAAGCTGCCATCTTGCTATATTTGTGGACACAGTTGAACTGCACATTTTAGCTGCTTGATTTATGACTTGCACACGTTGTGTATATAATAGCTTTACTTTAAACATAATAATAAAAAAAAACATCCTCTCAGCTCACTCCAAAGAAGAAATATGAAAATAGAACACGTGTTGCTTTCATTTAGAAGTCTTCTTTTTCACTTCAAATGGGAGTGTTGGTGTACTTTAATGGGATTCAGGAATTATACATGGCATTTCTGCATAAATTGCTTGCTTTAGCAGTTCAAAAAGTGACCATTTTCTGTGTTTTAAATATTAAAGTGCAACCTGCTGTGTACTGAGCTTCTATGAATCTTCTTTTTTTTAATCCACTAAACGTTTGAAGTACAGGAACTGGTCACATTTATCTTTGAAATGTACCACTCTGGATGATTGACTGTAAATTAAGCAAAAGCACCACAGAATTTGTCAGGATAAATACTTATCTTAGAAAATCCTCCATATCCAGATGCATATGACACAAATTCTTAAGTCAAAGCTTAAAACAACAAAGCCTAAAAATGATTCTATTAAAAATGATCTGAAAAACCAGAATAGATTAATTGCTGACATGTGCCTTGTTTTTCTTATATTGTTCTTATCAGTTTTCTTTGAACGGCGGGAGGTCCTGTAACCAAAATTTTTTGTACATAATTAACAATCTCAAATTGAGTCTTTGAATAAACTGCTGAACATCAAAGCAGATCTTTTTTAGATATAGGACATATCTTTATGATCTACAGCTTAATAACATGTAGATTTTCTTAATGGCTGCCATATTGAAGTCATGTCTGTAAATGCAACAGGGGGTTCATTTAAAAAAAAAGTAATGTGATCAAATACTGGACCATATGGAGAAATATATTCAAACAGAGTGATTAATGGATCATTCTCATATTAGACATGCTGTATTGATCTAAATAGGTAAATTAAGTGTTACACCTGGGATAAAACAGAGAAGACAAACATATAACATCAACATATAGTTCAATAAAAGGTTTAAAGGGCCCATCTGATGGTCTAAAGAGTCATTCACCCAGACCGAATTATTTCAATGAAGGTAATCAAAAGGTAATAAATAAGCCCAAATACTGTGGCCCTTTTCACCACTTTCTCCAGCTTCCACCTTTCCTTCTCCACGATGATCTCAAACAGGCAGCAGCATAATAAAAAGTTACTGGCCACCAAAACCCTTAAACTCATGAGGAAATACAGGCTGCTCTGTTCTTACCTCTGCATCCCAAAACAAGGAACATCTAGATACTGAGTTCAGTTCTACACTAGCTGGAAAAACCCACCACTCCCTTAGTTTCCACAGTATTTAAAAGTTCATCTTCCTGTCCGTTCCTCTTGTTTGGTGTCCAATAGAATCTGCCTGAAGATCCTCTAGAAAGGTCCACATAGCTGATTGGTGCAGTTCTTGACCAACTTTAGACACATCCTATCAGGTCCTTTTTTGGCATTGGGACATTACCCAGGATGATCAATGGTAGGAAGTGATTGAAACTCAGCCTTTTAACCTTGATCTTATCTCTACCTGACAGCTTTACTCGGTTCATTTTGGAAGGGGTGCTGAATTTCCACTTCCAATCAACAAAATAGCAGAAATAGAGTGTTGACTATAAATTCATCCGGATGAACTGCTCTGAACTGTTATCAATAGCTTTCCCCAACCAGTGTTTGGACACACTCATCGGCTCCAGTGGGGTGGGAGTGGCTCCAACACACTGAAACAAACCCATGAACACACACATAACCACAGACAGGCGGAAAGCTGACAAAAAAAAAGAAAAAAAGAGAAATTAGTGCAAATGAGAGAGAAGTTCCTCTGGCGTATTGGGCGGGCACCAATGACCTCAATCACTCACTCATGTTGTTTGGATGAAAATGTCTGTTAACGGCGGGGCGACTCATCAGGCCGATCGATCTCAACAATGCTTCTGAGCAAATATGGCCTGGTGAAATCATAGATTTCCCACAAAGCTCGGAGTGTGGCTGAATTATCCCACCCCTGATCATTTTTACAGAGATGTGCTCTCTGTAAGCAAAGAACTACGGACACGGAAAGTCCTACTAGCAGAGCTGCATGAACACATGAAGCAAAAGCTTATTGAAGATAAGAAAGATATCAGTAGTAACAAGACAGGCAAAGACAAACAAATATATACACACACACATGCATACATATATAATATCCATCAGCCATTTGATACATTTTAATTTCTTAAATTGCTATTACAGTGTTTCATTACTATTTCAATTATTTTCCTGAACCTAATGTGATTAAAACCTTAGTTAGAAATGATGCATAAAACTGCATTTTCACTCAAGTGACAAAAATCCAACCATAGATGCAGAATAATCAAATAAAAGTAACAATGCTTAAAATGTCTACTTTTCTTTAGATCTAACACCCAACCATCTCTTTCAATGTTCAAAGGGTTTGATGCTACACTTGGAAAACGCTGTACAGTGTGTCGGTCCATCACAAACACACACACAACCGTGTCCACTCTCACTTGGATGTGATTTTAAAAAGATGAGGAAAATTAATGACTAATTACTGCATTATTCCAAATGGCCACTTGAGGTTGGCTCAATCCCCACAGTCGACTTCACAGGTGAAATGAAAAGGCAGAGCTTTTCATCTCTCTGTAAGCTTCATCATCATTATTTTCAAGTCATCTCCAAAAGCATTTAATGAGTAATCAATTAGTTAAAAGCCAATACCAGGTGATGTAGTTAGAATTGTCACCTTTTTGCTGGTGAAAATGCTGATATCTTTATTAGTTTGCAGCAGTTTTAAATTTTTTCTTGAAGTGTTAGAACATTTATTTTCAAATGTAACATCCAGGTTAACAGGTTTAATCTATTCTGTGGATTTTATGAATAAAACATAATGGAAGTTGTTAATCCCCGGTGCGTTGTATCTCTACGCATGTTTGTTAAATCTATCGATACGAGATTGAAAACGACTAGCATGGCTCGGTCTGAAGCTATTGATTTGGATTCAAATGGAAAATATTTACATGGACTCTGCATCCTCACAAATACACAGAAAAAACAAGCTGTGGAGCTGTGAGTACACCAAAGCTGGGCATGGCTGCATAATCTTTGTTACAGACGAGAACATCTTGGCAGACCGTTGTCATTAGCAGCCAAAACCTTCTATTCTCGTCTCCATTGTTGGTACAATTAGTCTTCAAGTTCAGCAGCCATGAAGATAAACAGCCTATTGAGAGATTTGGGTTTTCTAAAGGGAAGAACAAAACACTACAACCACAATTGTGTTTTTATGAAAATATGTCTGACACATGGTTAGCATCAGATTACTAAATCATGTGTTCCTACCGTGTGCAATTACAGTCACTCATAGTTAAACACACCATAGTTGATGCTGTTTGTAGATGATAGGGGAAAAAAATATCATTCCATGTTTGAAACTACTCCTATTAATCCAAGTTTAAAAGTCGTCTTCTCAAAAGCAAAATAGCACATGTAAATCATAGCAGGCACAGTTTCAGTGTCACCTGTTTTTAAAGGAGAGGTCAGCAGGCCCGGCCTCCATTCTTATTTTTGAAAAACGAGGCCTGTCACTAAATGTCATCTCGCCACTTCTATGTTATCTCATCACTCTTTTCACAACTTGTCACATTGAGGTCCTGTCTCTGACATGAGCAAACTGTTAGCTTCCTCCCAGGCAGACTGGTGGGCTTTATTAATATTTATAGAATAACAGCTTAAGGCCATCCCCCCTGAGAGCTATCACTCCACTTTGCTGGCTAACACGTACAAAATATATTGACGGCTTCCTTTTTTAAACTCGCCCCTTTCTCTGAACACATCCATGTAGAGGTGTGCAACATGTTAAAACGACAGTTTTCCCCACAAATAAAGACCATGGCTTCATTTTATTTAATAACTTGCACAATGGGGACACAATATTCAATTCTCAAAATACTTTAAAGACAAATTTCAGAAGTATGGGCGAGAGCATTCTAATTATTAAATTTAACAGAGAAAAATGGCACAATAGTAATAATGTGTCACAAATGTCCCCCCGATGTGATGCTGGATGTATAAAGAATCCCTCCAGGCCTCTTTCTGAGTAATTCCAGCCAGTCTGAAGCAGCTTGGTAGCTCTTCTCCTGTAAACTTTGGAAGCTGACCCTTGGCATGAAGTGACTCACACATGGACATAATCAAAGGAGGCAGGTTCTCGTTGGAGACACTATCTGATTGGGTGGATTAGGACTGTAAACTAATCTCATCCCTCAGATAAACACTTCCAGAGCCATCCCGACGGTCAAAGGCGTCCCGAGATGTTTTGACCACGGCGACATGTTTACCACGCGTACATCAGAGAGCATGGCTATTTCATTATTAGCTTTAAAACGTTCGGTTAGACTCCTCCAGGATTCTTACGAGCAACGGACACAAGACCAACAAACTCTGCCTGTCTGGCATTTATGCAATCAGGCAGTAGCTGCCAGTGAACCTCGGGCTTTGCTCGTTCCCATAAGCTAACATACTTTGAAAATCATCTCCAGATGACACCGTAAGTGATTCTCAGAGTAACATGGAAAAAAAGGAGTAAAAAGAAAACATTACACCCTTTCATCATAACTACACGTAAATCACCCCAAAAAAAACGGATCACTCCTTTAAAAACGTCAAAGTTTTGCCCGGAGCGTATCGAATTACATCCATGTACTTGGGAAGAGAAAGTCCTGAGCAAAGTGACACAGAGCCGGTACCAACAGAGCCGGGCAGAAATATCCTCAGATGTGAAAATGTTTTAATTACTTAAAAGGGGGGGCTTAATCATGGAGCAGTATGATAAGCTTCCTGTCCCGTGCTTTTCCTTTCATGTAGTCCTAATTCACATCCTCTAAAATGCCTCCACCATAGCAATCACGGCTTTAACTCAAAGCTATAAATTAGGTTGAGATCGGAGGAGGATTCAGCATTGAAGTCGAGCACTGTGAAGTTAAATCTTTCAGTCTGTAACACTGTGGGGCAAATTTTCTGTCACACTCGCTGGGTCTCATTTGAAAGAAAAGAAGCGAATAGCTCATGATGCCCACTTTGACCCTCAAAAATCAGTTTCACTTTTAGACTAAAATGTGTGTCATGACTTAGAAATTGTATTTTATTTGTTTTCAGCCCTGCTATTAGCGAGACGTTGGACTTATTCTGGGTTATATGAGAGAATACAGATCTGATTTCATGCACTGTGCACTGCTGAAACTTCTCTGTTTAGTTCTGGCTGGATATCAGCCGTGGAGCTCTTTTCTAGAAAGCTCTTTCTGGCAGTGGAATACCGACATGAGTACACGTCCTTATCGTGTGAATTCTTTCAGTTTCACAGCTACAAGGCTCCAAATTTAAAGCTGTTTTCATCTTTTCTCGACTACCCCGCGTTAATGTGGGAGACAGTGCTGCTGAAAACAAAGACTTTTACCACAGATCAGGACTACTCGCTCATGTGGAAAGAGATACACAACTCTTATGTCACAAAGTCTGTGTGCTCATTCCAGTCTGAGTAAAGTCCTGGTGGTGTGGGGGCCACTTAACATGACAAACAATCTGCAGCCGTAATGACAGCTTACTGTATATGTTGCCTTTTCAACGGTTATCCACTGGGGTTTAATTACCAACAAACGGACGGCTGTTTCACTACCTTGCATAAGATGATCCTGGTCATGATGAAAGCCACCGGGGAGCCCGACCTGATGGGAGGGCCCGAAGACGTATAAAAATATCAGATCCCGCTTTGTTAGCCTGATAGCTGCTAAGAATGTGACGGCTGCCAGCTAAATCACAATCATAATGTGACTTTCAAACACCGCCAGGACATCTTTAGTTTCCCCTGTCACTTTTTCTAAGCTCAACAAAAGCGGGGGATCTATTGAAGGACGTCATGCGTCCTGTGCGTTCTGTGGGTTCTGCGTGTGCACGCAGGGCTGTGCGAGGGGCAATTTGCTGCAGTGCATTTAGCTCAAGTGGTGTAAAACACATTGACCCGACAGCTGGGCAGAGTCAGTCTGCGGGCAGTATTTGGGAGCCGTTTTAAAAACGGTCGGCCTCAATTTCTCTCAATCACGGCGGAGATTTTTCCGGCGTGTGATGAGCAATCAAATTTAAAGGTTTGCAAGGCCAGCTATGCCCATCCCGCTCTATTAGAGCAAACTCTTTAATGACTATTTATCTCGCGTTCAGCTTCTGAAGCATTTCAGGGTTTCCGGCTGTCTCGGTTTGCATAATCCCGCTTGCTTTTTTTTACCACATTTTCCAATTTTCCTGCTGAAGTAGTTGAGGGAAACGTGCTAAACTGTGACAATATTTACGCTAGTCAACACGAGATGCTGACATTTGTTTAGTTCTTTGTATTCAGTGCAAACTCTAAGTCAATCTAGTCACCCTAAAGCTGCAAACTAACACACAAACACTGTGAGGTACACTTTGGATAACATCTCAGTGGTCAGTGGAGACAGATCACAATATCTGTTAAAAAACATGAAATACGGAAGTAAAAACACGGGGGGGGGGACTGCATGTGGCTAGCATGAGTTGTTTTGAGGTGTAGCAACATGCATCAATGCCGCCACTTTTCTCTTGATTTGACATTTCAAAATAAGGACACACAGCTCTCTCCTGCCAATATGGAAACATACGTGAAGGGAGCATTTCCATACGTGGATGGGGACAGGCTCTTTGTCCACACATGTCCAGTGTCCTCATATCGTTTGGTTGTGAACAACCATCACTTCTAATGGCCCTAATAAGATGGTTGCTCCTCCCATGACGTTTTAGGAGCCGTAATGGGGTAAAGGTTTAGACAATTAAAATCCTCCTCGCGGCTCGACGGCTTCATTTCGCCTCATATTGTGAATATCCACACAGGACGGATTAACGGGACGCTTTGGACTGAGACAGTCCCTGTTACAGAGCTGCAGCATCTGCAATCCAGGTCTAACCGGGGCTAACCGGGGGGCCTTTGGACCTGGAGTCGTCTCGTGTTTCCCTGTGAGAGCTCACACGCTGAAAAAAATCCATTCAGAAGGATAAAAGCGAAACGCCGCAGTAGATATTTTTCTAACTTCTACACATTCAAGGCAGTTTAGATAAGAGGTAACCTCTCCCAACCCCTCAGTGGTTTGCGCTTTATCAAAAAATAACAACAAATAAGAAGCTAAGAGCTTGTGAAGCATCTCTGCATACCGGGACTTTTAATTAATCTCTTTTTTGTGCTAATTCTTCTTTCAGCCTGGTGTCAGAAGTAGGACCATGCCAAGGGTATTTATTGTCTGAACTGGCAGGCTGGGAGACATTTGATCTGTGGAAGGAGGAGAGGGATCAGCGGGTAGCCAGTGGCTAAAGATTCATCCACCTTTGGTAGTGAATCAGCTACGTTTTTTTTCACGGCCTTTTCATGCTTGTAGCCTTCATGAAAGACTCTTCCAGTGTTTTTGGAATAAAGTGCACATACAAAAGCACTTGACGTAACTATTTCACATTGCAAAACCGGACAAATTTGCCTCAACCCAATGTAGATAAACAACTTCTTTAGGTTCTGCTGTAGAAGATGCAGGTTTAATGCGTGAAAAGTGATAAAAACCTATAGCTGTGCTCCGGCGACCCCCATCCTGACAGCAGTGTTTCTGGTTTGTTATCTAAAATGATATCAGTTAGGTGCCGATAGCGAGGAGATATTAGGAAAAACCCGGACAGACTAAAGCTCTGTTGCTGCAAAAATGAGCAGACAAGGATCTATGGATGCATGGTATGTGAGGATAATGAGAAACACACCTGCAAATTATCATTTGTTTCAACAGCAGTGAGACTCATCTTAAAAATTGTTACATGTTCAGGGTGTGGTGTGGAACACAAAGAGGAGTCTGTTGCTGTGTGCTGGGGAAGAGAAACACTATCCCCTGTCTGGGGGGCCAAAGTGCATAATTTCAACCTCAATCTCACTCCCCAAATACTTTGGAGTGATTCGGACTTTCCGAAGACTAAACAAGTACAATAAAGTCAAAATGGTGGGATATTTTTCAGAGTTCGGGAAAAGTATCTTTTTCCACTTGGCAACATGAGAAAATATATTTTTTAAAAACAAAAGATAAGGTTTTTAGGACACAAATTGCGAGATCAAATGGTGGTTTCCTCCACATTTTCCCTCATTTGATACAGAATGTGGAATTAAGACCATTAAATAAATCAAAGGTTTCCCTTTCTTTTTCTCCTCTTTTTTAAACTCCACTCATGAGGCTTTCTGAAGGCTGCCTTGAAAAACGAGCAAATTCTGTTTAAACTCCTGTTCAGTTGACAGTTACAATGTTCTGGTTGTCCAATTAAAGGGATGCGGAGCAGAAAACACAGGTCTTATCTAATGTTGCGAGAAATCATTGCTTCTCTTCATACTGATTTAGGGAAATTAGAGGTTAATACACTCTGGAAATCTGTGTCTTCCAACAAAGAAAACAGCGAGCTGTGTGTTTGCTAGCAGCACGTGCTTTTGATTTCTGCAGTGTCCTCTCCCCCTGATAAGAGTCTGGAGCTGTCCTGTCAAGCTTTTAAAAAAAATGAGGTGTTTGTGTGAGCGTGTGTGTGTGTGTGTGAGAGAGAGAGCGGAGAGAGGGGGCACTGCTTTGCTTTCATGTTCAATAAAGTGGTGTAATCGTGACAGCTACCCATTAGTTCTATGTGAGATAAATCACAAGATGAGAGACGGCAGCTTCAACTAAACATAATGCTCCGGGCTAGAAATTCCACCTCTGCTTTTGTTAAGCTAAGAGCCGCTATGTCGAAAAAAATGCAGGTAGCAACTGAAACCTGTTCTATAATTTACATGAAAAATACACACGGTGGTTTTCACTTCACTGACACAGGTCCATTTAACTTTAAAGTTCTCCTTTCTGTGCAAAAAGCAAGCAGAAAGCTGCTTATACTTATCTCTCCTGCTGTTCCTTTCCCCACTCATCAGGACCAATGTACTTTTCATCATTTGTTTTTTCTTCTTTTTTTTATTCCAATCCCCTAAAACGCAGCCTTCACCTCCCTCGATGGCTGCGCGGTTCTCACAACAATTATTACTTCAAACACACAACATCCCCGGAGAAACTCCACAGGGAGAGAGGCATTTCATTGTTTCCTCCCAGTCACCGTCCTGCCCACGTTAGTTCAACCGCAACTGTTTACGGAATATAACAAGGTCCTGCCGCAAACTTACATGTCATCCCTCTTTCAGCGTCTCGTTTCTTAGGAGAATAGTCGCGCATTCAGTTCGCAATAAAACAAACGCTAAGGTGAAAAGGCGAGCAACAGATTTTTTCATTTGCGACTACAAAGGCTGGGCTGCTCCCCCCCTCTCATCACGCAGAGAACTGGTGGCGAGGTTGCTTCTCAGAGCTCATCAGCACCACAAAGACAACGGGGAGAATGCGGCCTCGTTCTACAAAGGTTAACCTCGAGGGGACCTAACAACTTCAGACTTCTCATTCGATGCTTCCACCAAACACTTGCCACAGAGGGCCCGGGGCCCCCGGATTCCCCGGGATTTAACCCCTGATATCTGAGGTCACACAACCCGCTACGGCCAATGGCGGCACTTGTGAGTTCAACCCCCCCCCCCCCCCCCCCCCCCCCCCCCCCCCCCCCCCATGCACACAGAGTTGTATCTTAATAGATGTCTGGCTGTCTGCAGCATGTCCTGGGAAAAGTTGGAAAACCAAGTCAGGCCTTTTGAAATATTTCTAACACTCCTTCAGCTCAATATGGTTTTTACAAAAAAAAAGTGTTTTAAGAAGAAGAAAATGTCTAGCTGTGTATCAGAGGCCAGCCGAATTCCACCAGCAACACGAGTCTCTGCCCTCAAACTCAGAGGTGTGTGTGTGTGTGTGTGTGTGTGTGTGTGTGTTTGTGTGTGTGTGAGTCAGTCCCAGAGCAAAGCTGATTTATGCTGTGTGTCGGGCCCCAACAATGACTCCCAGGGGTCCACCTCATGCTCTCCCTCCACCGTCTCAAACGCCCGCGAGCTGCATTACACATTTGAGCTGTCTTCATTTATTTCGGCTCATTTGACCGGTTGGATTGTGACCCCATGTGATAATGAGCATTAGAGGGCTTTCCCTCGTGCATTTATAATCCTGAAACTATCAAAAATAAAAAAAAGTAATCAATAATTGAATACAGAATTTGACTGGAATGTATAAAAAAGACGATGCTGTAGTTTGTTTTTTAATTTACTAAGCGGAATCCATGCCTTTTTTTTTTTTAGTCAGATATGTTGGTGGATTTTATTCCCATCATTATTATGCTGCAGTGAAACTATGGGCTCTGCAGTTTTCCCTGGGCCCTGATTCTTTTAAAAGCAGCCACTGCCTCACTACGATGCAAAATGCTCCCGCAAAGTTGAAAACGGACCCACCTGTGAAATAAAAGACAGGGGGGGGGGGGGGATGGAAGAGCTCCGGTCCCACCCAGCTCAGGTCCACGCTTTATATTCCGGGGGCTTTACACCAAACATGAAATAGTAATAATGTCGCAGCCCGCTCAGAGCCGTGAGGGCTGGATCCAGCCAGCGTTGGTGGCTCTGATCTGCGTAAATTCACGCATCCCCGTTCCCTATTTGCGTTTCACACCACTCATATTTCTGGGGACTTAAAAAAAAAATGGGGAGAAATACAAACCAGCTATCAAACCCAAGCAATGCGTTAATGCCAAGGCAGTTTGTGGAGCCTCTCTAAGCCCGAGGAGCAGGTAACCTGCCGCTATTCTCCGGCCGTTCTCCTGGCCCCCTCTGCTCGGGGTAAAAAAACGTGCGGCCAAACGGGCACAAGCGGAGAAATAACAAGCAATAACACGCATCAGAAACAGAAACAGAGGCTGTGCAGAAGCACAGCGGTGCTTTGCCTCCAGACCCACCGACCAAACAGACCCACCGCGTTACGCAGCACCTCCGCCAAACGCGCCCCGCTCCCCGGAGCTGCCACACGGGCAGAAAAACCCCCCGAAACGAACCGAAGAAACCTCACCATGCTGAAGACACATCCAGCGGAGCAGGCCCTGTCCCGTTGACAATACGCCAGATGAGTGTGAGATGCCCCTCAAAAAAGCCCCTTACGCATCTACTCTTCTCCGTCTCCGTCTTCTTCGCCTTTTTTTTATTTTTAGTTTTGATAGTAACCAGAGCAGGAGAGCGTATTTCCACCGTGGACGACACGGCACGGAGAGCAATCCTCCTCCTCCTCCTCCTCCTCCTCCTCCTCCTCTTCCTCCTGTTTCTCCTCCTGCTGCTGTTTCTGCTGCGGCGGCTCACGGAGCGCTCACCCGGGCACACATGGATGAGAGGCAGCCGTCCAACACCTCCATTAAGCCGCAAATCCCCTCTGCAGAAAATGCGGGAGACAGTAGACAGTAGATAGTCCCCCCCCAGAACACGGAGGCAGAGATGATGTGCGTGGTCCCTCACGATTCACAATTACGAGCTGGGAGCAAGGATGAGTGAGCCACTGCGCGTGGTCGCCCCCTTCGGTACAGGCTTCCAAACATCCACCCGCCTCTCTTTCTTTTTTTTTTTTCTTTTTTTTTTTTCTGTGGCATGGCTATAATAATCCTATAGGGGATTACAGTGTCCAAAGAGATGACTGGACGTTATTAACCTTTAGCGCATTATGTTTTAGACCATTTTCCCCCCACACATATGGCTTTTCAACACAATTTTTAAAAAAAAGACACCAGTTTAAAGGGTTAGGATGACAAACCATTTAAGACCAGGTCTCCAAATCAAGGCGAAGCACTTAGTTATTAGTTGGAAACCTATGCAGTGTTTCATTATCTGTGGAAAGTTGATTGGAATATCCATGAGAAATGAAGACCTGCAGTCTGTTCCATCCCTGATTTGATGCCTTTACCCAGTTGAAAAATGCCCTTTAACACAGCAACCCAACTTCTTTTTTTAAATCTATTAAATGCAAATTAAGAGGTGTAATGTCTTAGTTATTTTTTTACATGCAAAGCCACAGCTACTGCTGAAGCTAAATCCTAATCAATCAACTAACACCATTCTCCCAAGAACCTCCATATATAGCCTACTTAAAACATCAATGCTTTAAATTGGAATTATGCATGTTTAAAAATGGGCTTTGTGCTCATCAGTGATCAAAAGTTGTGTGGCATTACTGTCGTAATCAGCTATTTCTGAGTTTTGCTTTTGATTTCTTAATGGATATTGCAGAGAAATCAACAGCCTTCGTCACGCACAGTTCTAAAGGTGATGTTTAAAGCGTATTCTTCCTCAGATGTGATGTTTTCAGACGAAGTTGTCATCCGTAGGCCCGTGCATACCAACGCAAACTAGTTCCGGTTGTAAAATCCAACACTTATGTATACTTGTAAACTCGTTTTCCTGAAGGAATGCCGTGACCACTTAGGTTAACGAGGAGACCATCTGTCTTTTGTCCGGCCGGGTTCTGATCCTAAAATCCAACTGCTTTGCACTTATTTCCAGCTTCTCGCTTCTCCTCCCGATTTTCTAAAAGAACGGTCAAGAGTCCCCGGCCCTGGAAGTGTGTTTGGTCACCCAGAGAACAAGAAAAGGGGGCCATGTGTGGCCTCTAATTCAACACATTGTGTGTCCGCGGGCTAATCTCACGCGCTGTGAGCCAACGTCTGAAAAAGTTAAATATGCTTTCAGATGTAAAACTGAAGGGTATTGTCGGCGTCGTCATTGTGGGAATGCGAGACTGGCCATTGACCCGGGCAGCAGGAGGAGAGGGGCCCACCCGTCTGAGGGGCTGATTCAGGCTCACGTTTGCAGGTGGCCGGCTGTAATTCGACGGTTATACATCAATTTTCATGCTGCCTCATGTGTGAAAAATAACAGTTCGCAGTGGGTTCCTGTGCTCGGCCATCACTCAGAACCGATGTCACACTGTACATCTGGACTGGATACACACTCGTTAAAGCCCCAAAGTGTGCCCTCCATCAAATACAAGTTATTCTTATCCTGAGAGGAGATAATGTTTGAAGACATGTGGGTTATTATTATTATTATTATTACTGTCTCAGAGATCATCTTTAAGCAACGGGACCTTTAACCCTTTAAAGCCTGATCCAAGAACAAAACAAAACAGAAAATTGCTTTTTTTTTGTTTGAATTCCTTATTTGGCCTTTTAACAAAATATGTAAAAAGAAAAAACAGAAATACATTTTTAATATTAATAATTTATTACTATGTGATAAGTCAAGATTATTTGTTGTGTAGTCTTCTGCCCCCTGTTATCAGGTGTATCTGAATGTGTACAATAGGATTTTGAGCAAAGTTTTTACCATTAAATTATGCAAAAGGTGTCAGACGCAAAACATTTTCAGAAACCGTACGAATCAATGATACATTTGGCATTACAGGGTTAAAAATGAGTCTTTTGACTGTTACAAACTTGAAATATGCAGCCTTTTTTGTTTTTATAGAAACTTTTAACTTATATTTGTAGCGGTTTTGTTGTTATACAGAATTTAGCTCCAGGAGGTCCATGTTTCCTCTTCCCCTTAAACTCACCATACGCTACCTGCCAGCACAAGGAACACACTTAGCAGATAAAGAAGTGAGCATTTCCCCAAAGAGTTGGAGGAGGCCAAGCCACGAGCTGAAAGAAAGCAAATATTTGAGTAACATGAGCCATGCTGCCAGAGGCACATAACAATTCTGCTGTGGAGCTGTGGAGTGCATCACTATGCTAATATGTTTACGATCAGCTTTACATGTTACCACGCCGAAAACCTGATGGCTTGTTTTTGCTTATTTATTGTTTACTCTTCATCATTTTTCCAAAATCTGGAATAAACACCTTGTTCACTTCAGCAGATACAAGGACCAGTTAAAAAACAACGTAAAAAACTCTAATAATAAAAGACTTAGACTTAGACTTCCTTTATTGTCATTGCACAAAAACACAAGGTGAATTTGACAACGAAATGTCGATTACTTGGCTACCAGTGTAACAGCTAAGACCTTATACCATGCACAATAAATATGTATTCCATTCTATTCTATAACTAAGCGCTAAGCGTAAAGAATTATATTTATACATATATATATTGCACTGACTTTTTTGCAATGAAACATCAGTATCGAATTAAAGGGAATGAATATTCTAATACAGGCAAAACAAATTGAAAATATTCCAAATTTAAAAGTTTGACCTATGTGAAACGAGGCCATGCTTTATACAAAGCAGAGACCACAGAAATGTGTATCAGCAAACATTTTAATATCTCGGCGGCGTGTTTTTCTTTATCGATCGGAGCTCCAGATGGAGATAAGAGTACCTGTTCAGAGAAGCAACAGTCATGTAATGTGAGTGTGCACGGTTGTCTGCTCACATAATCACACTCTAATTAGAACATATGGATGGAGACCCACCGCACTAGAAAAAAAAAATTAAACCTGCGACTGGAAACGTATAAAACTCTGAATAAGAAAAATTGCATGACAAATGTCAAGTCAGAGAATGAATATCTGTCATTTATAAGATTTGAAACTACTAAAAAAACTCTAATGTGGTCACACTCCAGTTAAGCAAACTGAAGGTTTTTGTCTGGACTCTGATGGTACGTGGGAATACTTTGCTGCAGTACCTTAATGTTACATCCTAGTTTTTGAAAAAAGAAGAAAGTTTTATCTTTTGAATTAAGGCTTAGTTCTGTGACTCAAATTATATGCCTCATAAACCTTCTAATTATAGAATGCTTGGCTGTGTCATTCTGTCACTCCCTGTCCTCTCTTTCCATTTACTTATCTTTTTTCTATCTTCATCCATTAATACTCTTAAGTTTTCGGCAGATATCTTCTGAGTATACCTGTTTCCACGTTTAATCCTGAAATCCTGTTTGGATAATGCACAAAGGAAGCCACTTGAGCTGTCAAACAGCGTCTTATCCTCCACACTGGGGCACATTTAGGGAGATGACTGCTTTCAATACCCATTTTCCATTGGGTTTAAAAAGTTTTGAAATAAAACAGATGAAAGCAATCTCTCACCAGGATACATCAAAACATAGATCTTTGAAGAAAAAATTGCCTTTCGTGTGAAAAGGCTTTCTATATTTAGCAGTGTTTTATTCTCTCACAGCAAATGACAAATCAAGCTGGGAGTCGAACAACAAACGCTAAGCTATTCAGTGAAAAACACCAGCTTCATCTTTAGTTTTTACACACGAGAACAAGATAAAAAAAAAACTAAGCTAGGCTTCACCTGACCTTGAACATATGAGGTTAACCCATTTTCTTCCTATTCAAACTCAACCATTTGGACGCATTCACCACTTGTTACCCAGTAATTTCACCGACAATTTCAACACCCGAAAGCTTTAGCGCTGAGCGGAGAAGATAAGCACTTACTTATTGCTTCTTCAGCTTAATGAATAGAGCACAAAATTACTTATAAATGAGTCTTTTCTTGGTTTAGGCTCAATGAATTAAGTAACACAGAGAATTCTTGTTTTACACAAAGTCACACGGACCACTGTGTAGATCACAAACTCTGACCAAAAAGGCCAAAAATCCCCCACTCAGTGGAACGCGCGCACACTTAATTAACAGTGTTTCAGTGCTCAGATGTTTGATGAACCTCTGCGGCTGCAGTTTTAGGGGTTTGAACACCAGTGGCTGACAGTATTCTGGATGTTTTGCTCCTTTCACGGTGCATCAGTGTCAGAACTGTGATGGCTGCTCCACGGTTTGCGAGTAGGAACACTAATTACGGTGTAATTAACGCAGAAGCTGCCGTTACAGTCCCGGACAGATTTGGGACTATATTTTTCAAATTGACTCGTCGTGAGCCTTTCTCATTAGC
>CAJRST010037777.1:1581969-1593571 GCA_907169785.1 Menidia menidia
AACCTGCAAAATCAGCAAGGGGTCAAATACTTATTTCCCCCACTGTAGCTAAGAGAAACAAGTTCAAACACCTTCGTTCCATTAGTTTTCCAATTTACAACGTTCCAGTTATAGCCAGTTCACGAGACGTTGGCAGGGTAAGAAAACAAAAGCATCATACTGATTCTTCAGGTCCATCTCCTGTTCCAATTATGCATTTGGCTTCTGACAATATCGGAGAAAATGGTGTCCAGTCAAATCAAATCCAGGATTGTGGCCACATATATTGACCAATTAGGAGAGTGAAATTACAATTCTGAGACCAACATCGACCTTAATTACATTTCACAGAGCTAAACTGTGACTCTCCCTGCTCTGGGTTTTCTGGCTCATTTGGATTTAAAATGTTGGTAAATGACTATCAAAGGTTTGTGTATCCCTAAATTGGTCACTTAAGAGCATCAGACGGTCAGATCCTCCTAAAGGTTTGCGTTTCTTTGGCCCTTCTCGCCTCCTTGTGATTGCCACTGAAGAAAGCAATCTTCAGAACCTTCTCCACGTTTTGAAGTTCCCTCCAGATCCTCGTGTTGACAGCGAGTGAATTACCACATCCAGTTTGTTTGCTTTCAATTTTAGCCCACCGGTTTGCGGATTTTTTTCTCGGGCCGGGCGTTTCCATCACAACTTTCCTGCGTGGCAAACTTTGGTCGCCTGGTTCTCCCGCTTGTCAGTTTGATGCTGTTTCCCTCAAACTGTAATAGGATCAGGGCTCCAAGCTGCTGCCACATGATTGATGAAAGATTAAAAGGATTGTTGAGATTGAAGGCACATTTAGTTCCCCACAGAGGTCCAATTTCTTGTCCTGGGGCTGCCACCATGCAGATGAGAGGATCGCTGCAACAAAAGCCAATAACGGCGGATTCCCGGGGACTATACTACTGGGAATAAGGCAACCATTTTTAATCTGACTCTTCTCTTTCTACTGAAGGACTGGTGTATCCATCATAAAAGCGAGGGCCGACATGAGTGAGGGGGGAACTGGAGAAAAAACATGTGGTAATGGTTGCTTTGTCGGTCATTATGAGTGGGATTGTGTACTTTTGGGAGCATTTGACAGCATTATGACTGATGATAAATTTGTACTATGCTGACATAATTAGTAACTTCTCTTCCCAGAAGCACAAACAGTTAAGAGGCCTTTTTCATGTTGGTTTACGATTATTATTTATAATTAGTGTTTTACGTCATTTTTTGATCTTCTATTTGCCCATTGTTATGAACTTAGCTTAGAACATTTTGAAATTTAGTCAGAAGTGACATGGTCCCCTTTTAATTTGGGTTTTGTAAGCAAAGATGGAAGAATACTGTGGTGGTTTTAGGTAATGGGAGCAAGATGAAGAAGGCAATTAATTACTTTTCACGGTAGGTGACTTAATATTTTTTTTACAAGCACTGTTTGGGGAAAAATGCTAAGTATTACAAGTATATATTTAATCAAAGAAAAAAAATCAGCCTTGTTGCAGGAAATGTGCGGGAAAAAAGTATCTGCGGTATATATTTGTTTACGTTATTATACATATTTAATCAAAACTTTAAAAATCTTTAAGTGCCACATCTTTCCGTGTGAATATCTTATACTAAAACGGCCTGGCTAATAAACCAGTGCGGCCCTATAAACGTACACCATTGTTTTTTTTTTCTAAAACGATGAGGCTTATATCCAGGTGCACTCTATAGTCCGTAATTAACAGTATTTGAACCCAAGAGGAACACTAATAAGCAAATAATAGTCATGTGTGAGCTGTCAGTGCTGCTCTGGAGCCAGTTATCTCCAGATGAATGTGTGGGAGCCGTGTAATTAGAGCTTATTATTGCCAAATGAGATGTACGAGGTTTTAACTTTTTTATTTTCAAAGAGCATAAAGCAAGACAACTCTCGGCTGCTTTGTGCAATTACTCGCATACTTACATAACCTGCACATCTTGAAGTGTCAACCGGACATTATCGGTGGACGCATTAATTGGATCTAAGCAGTTTTTTTATTTTTGGTGACTCTCGGATGCTTGGTTGGATGGTGTGACTTGGGTCACAGTGAGTTACATGTGAAGGCTCATGTGCCAGCTGGCTCATTCGTCTGAAAGAGGAATGCCGGGGCCAGTTCTGCCCTTGAAAATTCTCCCTGGCTGTCTCCTGAGCTGTGGCTTATGATTAGTGGTGACCAGCGGCGATAACGACCACACGTCTGTCAAAATCCGGCCGCGGCGCCCTGACCGTGTTGTCTTAATATGAGCTGAAGCGCGGTGTCAGGGTCCGGGGTCAATTTAAGCAATTCGGTCTTTGCCTGAGCCGGCTCACCTCGGCTGACAATTATTAGTGTGGAAAACAGCTGCGAGAGGGTTCGCCCAGACGCCTTCACAGGAAAAGCTATTTGAACTTGTGCACCGATGCATGCAAATATGTCGGACGCAACACGGCTCGTGAATTATTAAGCAGGCCGAGTTTTACGGTGTATTATGCTCCCTCACACCGGGCGCTCACTCCTACAGTAGTACATCATCAGGAGGGCTAAGTGGAACAACAATCATAGATCTTTTTCTTTTTCGCCAATTTCCGTCAAACGAAGGAGAGGACCGGAGCCACGTTGAAGCATTTGTAATTGATTGAAAACAATTGAAAGACGCCGTCTCGCAAACAGAGTGCTGCCACTTTATTGGCGCGGAGAAATAGCCCTTGATCAGTCCACGCTGGATGGTGTGAATATGAATGTAATCAGAGCGTTTGGTGTGGATCCCACTCTGAAGACCACTCGAAGAGATCAGCTATTATCGTCCAGCGCGCCGTGTCGGTGGTCTGACCTCGTCCACTGCGCTGTCCCTCTCTAAAAGGCTGTTATGATGGCCGCCGAGCGGTGTCTCCATGCTCGTCACGAACTGCACATCATTACTTTTACAGAGGCTGACCTGAGTCACTGCCTAACATATGGGTTATGATTCCCACAGACACACTGTGCATAACAAAAATACTAAGTTCTAGCAAGTAAATGTACTGTAAATATTGATTCAATTTGAAAAAGAAATTGCTAATACAAATGCTACTCTCCATGATATGCTCTACACCTGTAAAACTGTGGTTATTCCCACTGGTTATTTCAACACATAACCGGCTGGATTTATTAAAGAGAAAACTACACCCCAAGCCACTTAAATAGCCTGCTGGTTTAATGTTGTTATGGTTAACAGTTTTTACTTAATCCAGCACTGTTTAAGAAATGAAAAAAAGAAGAAATCTCACCCATCAACATAGTTGTATTATATTAAACGTACTACACATTGCCTGGAAAAGACAATCTATATTAAGCAACTTTCTTCTCATATAGAAACAACCAAAGACAAGGACCTTAACCTACTTAATTAATCATTTTTCCATATTTTAAATTTTTTCAACAAGCATTAGCTCTAGCTTTAACATCAAACTTTTATCACAGTATCAGTATGATCGATTCCCCATTACACACTCCCTGATTGTGTGTGTGTGTGTGTGTGTGTGTGTGCATTAACTGGAGTAATTGGGCTGTTTCACAAATTGTTCAGCTAAGAGACTCTTCGCAGCACTCAACCTAAAGTGTCTCATCTGACGCTAGTTTTTCTCATCCGTGATCTTGCAGATATACAGAGTCACCACAACGAGCCCAGCCACAAAACCTGGCGCGTGAGAGCTATCGAAATTAGAAAAACCAGCCACCGGCTTATGCAAATGACCGAATATCCCTCACCACTACAGCCCCTCACACTCTAATGCATCATGTCACTCTCAGAGTGTGAATATGAGAGTTTCCTTCTAATAACCATCTCTGAGAGGGGAAAAAAAAACAAAATCCTGCTCTTCTTTGTTGAGTCCTGAGAGGTTCACTATTAAGAGCAATAAAAAGCCTCAAGTTAGTCACTGATGAAAAAGGCTAAGAATTTAATATATCTTGTTTTCCAGTGTGGGAAATGATTTGGGATGATTGGGATGGATGTTAGCACTCAGAATTGATGAATGAAAACTGCACATGTTTGATTAGAGATGTCAAGACAAATATTTACAAACCAGACTCCCTGCAGTTGTGTCTAATTATGTTTTCATACATACATATTCAATTAAATTAACATAAAAGACATCCAAACAGCAAAAAACACCAACCCGTGAGGAAAGATTAGATTATAGTACGTTATTGTATTTTAACGGCTCTTTGTTTAACTTGTCTTCGACAAAACTTCCCCCAAATAGGTTGAAACATTTTCATCTACAATTATCCAATTACCACAGAAGATGACTCCATCATATTTGTTTATACCTGCTCTGAATGCTCAAACATTCTCACTACTCCGCTCACCACGGTGCACATTTCTCCAGACTAATGCAATTTCCATTACCGATTTTTTAATGTAGTGTTTCTGAACTATTACATTTAATGAAATGCAAGCAATTAAAGTCATTTCCATAACAACAACATGACCTACACTGTGTGTTCACCAAATGCCTTGAACAATAGTCTTTATGTGTTTCAAGACAAAAAAACATGGCCGTCAGAGAGAGTTGTCACTTTTTACTAATTTCTCCACATTATTTGAACATTATTTGTTATAACTTTGTTGTTACTTTTAGCAACAACTTTTCAGATATGTGCAGAAATGTCCATTTTACATCTTAGAGAGTAGCATCTATCAAATTAAGCAGCACTAGAGGAGCTGATTTTATCCAGAACTGTCCAGTAAAGACTGACCGGCTTGTTTTCTGCAGCTTTAGATTCCGGTAGATGACCCAGCGTGTCATGTGACCCCATCGAGGACATCACCTGTGAGTCTCCTCGGAGAGCGCCGGGCCTGATAAATGAGTCTGAGGTGACGGGCGGCTGATGGAGTGGCTATCAAAGGTCACTATGCTTGGGGAAGCTCCATTCTGCTCCCTCATTTCAATTTGGACCGACACCAACCCGTGCAAATGCTCGATAACCTCGGCCAAAGGTCGGCCGAGTGGAACCACAATCCATCACCTTTTTCAGACTCTACTTTCCTGTAATATGGACAAATGTTACTTGTTGATGGAAGAACACTGGTATAAGAAAAGTATCTAATTTAGTGCATGATGTGTGCTAGAATAGATTATATATTTCACTCTGGTATAAATACAGACAAGGTGGTAATAGATGGTGTGGGCATGCAAAGCCTGTTTTTTCTGACTTGATTTATCTTACTTATTTATTTTCATGCGCGTATTGAGTTTTATTGCCACTTTACAAACACGTGCTTTGTATTCTTTTAGATTGCTTCCAGTACAATAAAGGTGAAGATAACACCTCAGTGCAGGATATGGGATTTTCGATTAAAGAGAAAAGATTTGTATTTCTATTTTTAGTGCAATACAAAAAGCTTAACACTTTTGCTGTAGTGAGGTCTACTTATTGTTTGTTATCCCCTTTTTTCTTCACTTACGTCTTTTTCCTGGTGTGTACGTTTGTGTGTTTGTGAGAACATGTGGGCAGCGGTGGGGAACAGTGACCTGGCGAGGGGACACCTGAGCTACAGGAAGTGATGGAGTGAAAAAGGGGAGGCAGAGTGCAATTTGTATGGTTCTGCACACACCATATGGACACGGGGGACGATGACCCGAGCGCGGTCGGCTCTAACCTATGCTCACAGCCGAGGACGGTCTCGATAAAATGTCATCTTTGAAATGGTCATGTGACAAGCTGTGGCCCTGCAGTCGACACCCGTGATTGGAAGAGTCAGGTGTGGGGAAATAATGGCCTTTGCCATCTCCTTGAGTTAGAATTTACATCACAGAGAACAACTGGAAAATGTCAGCGGACAATCAATTCAAAAATCATCTAGGCAGCAGAATATAGAGCATGGCATGAAATAGAAAATGCAACAAAATGACCTTTTGCCCCTGAGAAAAAGAGAGGAAATTCATTTGCTTCAGCGATTCACTTTCGGAGGAGAAATTGTGATCGTCAATTCGTTCATGGAAATTAAACGTTTCCCTTAGGTAACGTGTCGAAATATGCGAGAAAACTCTTCTTCTGCTTTCAGTGTTTTTTTTTAGCAATGCAAGTTACACAACCGACAGTTCGGGGAGTCGGCCCCATTTTCATTTGTTTGCATTTGAAAATAAAATCCGACTGGGGGCATTTGAACATTGTTCACAGGATTTACAAAAGCACCATAAGCTATGAATGATAACAGCGCCGAGCTGTTCGACAAAAGCCGTTCTACAACGCCCGGTTGAATTGTGCCCGGGTTCAGAGCCACAGGCCTGCAGGGAGCAGTGTGTGTGTTCCAGAGCTACCGGGCTCTGATTGTTTGGCTTACTTCTTTACTTCATTAATGCACACGGACCGCTCACAGGAACTCCGGGCAAAGCTAATGAGCATATTAGTTTGCTCTGGGGCCAGTCACTGTCTTTTGATCAAGTTAATATTGGTCAAAAATAGCTGCAAAAGGACTGAGAAGAGAGGGAGATTTTTGAACTTGTGACTTCTTTAAACCAAACAGCTTCCTCTTTTCACCACTTCTCGCCTTAGTAGATTAAGTGATTAAAAACCAGGAAGCTGAGGTGGTTATCTTTGTAGTCTAAAGCAACATATTTATAATTTTTTTCTCCAAGTGAACTAAGCAAAAAAGTACTTTCCTTATGTATGCCCTGCAGTGAAAAAAAAGGCCCCGTGTTCTGCTTAATGGTGCCACAGTTCATTAGCATGTGATTTTGAGCTGAGCTTTTGCAGTAATATTCCGGTGCATGAGTGCACTGCCTCAGATGTGCTATTTCGGGGCGTTATGCCTTAAAGTGATACACAAAGCAGATCCCCGGAGAACGCAGCGCTCACCGGCTGAAGCCTCGTCCGCTGAACACCAACCAGCCAACAAAGGCGGCTCAACCTACCCGGCTCAACAGGATCACACCTGAGAACCCCCAACGAAAAAAGGTGTGCTAAGGCACAGCGTAGTCAGATGTGTGATAGCTGGGATGCTCACAGGGATTGAAAAAGGAGAACTGTAATATGCAGAAAAGCTGGAAAAAAAGTCAACCTGTGACATATTGTTGAGAACAGTGATAAAAGTCATTTAAGAACATTCTTAAAATGTAATGAAATCATGAAAACAATAAAAAAAAGTCTTAACTCTGGCTCATCAGCAGGAGAGGTAATGAAGTAAAGGTGCAGAGTTACATCCAAGCCATTTTAAATGAAGGAGCCATTATTTTTATGGAAAGAAATCCTCTCAGTGCTCTGTGCAGCTCTTCGAAGAGAGATGACTTGAGGGGTTTAATCAATGCCTGAGGGATGGGTTTATGTAGACCAGGAATAAATGTTTAATAGATGCTGGATGAGACTCTCCTTTGATTCGGCTTGGTGCTTACTTTATGTTGTACACCAAAACACGAGATAATAGTTTCAAACAAAGACACACGGGTCCGGTGGATCACAGGAAAGACACTAAACCGTCAAACCTGCAGAGGATCTGCTTCTGTTACTCCCAGAAACTGTTATCTGATTTGTTTGCTTGTTTTCCTTTTAACGGCTCTTTGACACGAGCTGATAGCAAATATGTTAAGAGAGAAAAACTTCTTTACAAATCATCCCACGCACTGTGCTTCTCAAAAGAGCAACATTGCCATAGGTGGGAGAGAAAAACGCGCCCCGAACACTGTGCAGAGTGCCGAGCCAAAACATGATGGATCTATCTCAGCTACTTAAAAACACATCTCATTAATAAAAGCAAAATGACTAATTACTCGCATAGCTTTTGATTCATTTTACACCCACTTGCATTCACAGCTAGGTGCACACGAGTCCACCCCCACAGTCACACGCATACCAGAAGTCTGCTAACGGGGATGACCACAAAGCAGAGCAGACTGTCTGCATCATAGCTGGGAGTTCGACACATACTTGGTTTATATAGTGTGGCAGTTTTTTCTCAGATTCTAACAATCTGTCACACAGCTTGAAATGAGTGAAATGGCCGGGTGAATGCAGTTATGGAGCTGTAAGACTGTGAAGAGCCACACAGTTAGACACTCAGATTTAGTTCAATTCCTTGGTGCATATTTCACAAAACCTGGCTGAGATAAGGAGGCTAGACACAGATAGTTCAGCCAAAAGAACAAGCATGCAGTAAACAATAAAGGGAGACAAAGAACAGACTCAAACCCTCAAAGGTTTGTCATCCAGTTTTCTAAAATCATCGCGGATCAAACTGCGTTCAGAGTCCATCGCAGAAATAAACCGAAGCACAGAAACGGTTTGAGACAAAAGGACTTGTATGTGATGATAAATGGGGGTGAAAAAGCACATGAATCTGGCCAGGATCACAGGCATCCATCCCCCCACCTGTCAGAGAGTGACTAATTTCGAAGTGCGAGCCGGGCACTGGCGAGCTGAGTGCCTCGGGTCAAAAGAGCCACTTGGGTTACAGAGAGGTGCTCGGCACTGGCTGGGAGATAATGACTGGAAGCCTACATGACACACAATGCACACCACCTCGTCCCAGCAATGGAGCCGCTCGTATGATCAATCACACCAGGAGGCATCGCTATATTTTTTATGTCGCGCAAATCGAAAAAGTAGTTGAAGTAACTCAGTTTCCTCCTGTGCAGGATATTATAAACGATTAATGATCCTGATGGGACCTTCTGGAAGGTGACACTGTGCTGTTCATTTACTGTGGAATCTGTGGAATAAATAAAGGAAAATAGTTTAATGCTGGTGGTTGTGGCAAATTAATGTCAAGCTTTTATGAAAACAAGCACAAATGCTCCTTTTTGTTGAATTCCTTTCTGTCGTTTATGATCGATATGACCCAGATTTAAGGCCCTGTTAGTTCAGCAGCTGTTAACGTACCACAAACTAACCAGTTGGAGCAACAGTTGTTGCTAAACTTATCATTTCTTTTATATGAATGATAGCAATTCATACAACATATTAGTTTGGAAACCGCATGTCTTCTGTGTCAAACATTAAAGTGAGTGGAGGGTGAATTTATCTCCTGGTAATGGAATTTAAAGATGAAACACTCCAAATAACATAAGGAAATTAATATAAGGATGAAAAATCATTTGAACATCTGAGTCTGCAAAGGTCTGAACCAATTAACTGACTTGAATCAGATTTTTATATCTAGATATGTTCATGGAGAATTTGTGAGACAAGATTCAAAGATTTGAACTAGTTCCTCAAACCATTTTTCCACAATCAGGAACCACTGGTTCCCTTAAAAGCTGCCAGCACTGAAAACAAATACAGATAAAAAACAGATAAAATGATAAAGGTCTTCCAGGTTGCCTTTGGGAGAACGAAAGAGACCCTGCTCTGCTCCATTGTTCCAGCAGCTGCAGAAACATGACCCTGATAAAAGAGTCATTAGTTGAAGACCTTTCCTAATTCCTCACAACAGAGCTCAAACATTTAGAAATGGAGTCAGAAATGAAAAGAAAAAAGATAAAAACCAAATTTTACCCCAAAAAAATAGCGATAGAGCTTTTTGGCTTTAATGAGCAAAGTTAAGTCGGTAAACTAAATGAGTGCAGAGTGCCATGAAAGCAGAGGAATTAATCATGTTTTTGGACAAAAACACCCAGATAATATAGTCAGTTAAGTTGTGAGTCATCCATCATGTTGTACCATGTGAAAAGCAAACTTTGGCCACCTAACACTGCACAAATATCCCAAACAGGTTTGTGTTTCGGCCCAAAATCATGTGGATTTTTTACATCACCTGCCATGTTAAGCCTGTTATGACCAAAAAAAGCTAAGAAAATGAATGCACAGTATTTACTTTAATTGGGAAAAAGCAAGAGTCAATTTGTACCTGAGAAGATGTGCTTGATGGAGGGATTTAGGGTGTCATCAGACCATGACACAAATGTTAATCACCTTTATAAGAATATGTGACTCTATGTGTAAGGAGGCACTGTTCCATTATTTATAAGGAGTAGGTCTAATTTCAAAGGCTGTGCCTTTCACTATACTTTCCGTCTCCCCTCTAACACCTTATTAAAGTGTCAAAAATTGAACATTGGAATCATCCACCTTCTCTCTGCTCTTGTCAAGCAGCATTTTGAATTCCAGACCAGGCAATCGCCCTGTTGGAAAAAAAAGCATCACTGATTTTGACCTCAGATTTTTTCTTCCTAAATTGGTGAACAGATTAGATTTCATAAATATGTTAGCTATAGGATGCAAACCAACAGTAAAAGCAGATGTTTTTTTGGATTTTCTTAATGTACCCGGCACTCGGCATGGCTGAAGTCCTGTATTGTATCATGTTTTGGTTGATATTAAAGATAGAAAGTAAAAGTCTTTGTCCAAAGTCATTTATCTTTCATTTGCCTGCCGAATTAAGATCGACTATTCAAAACTATTACTGTAATAAATGGCTCTCGCTGTGGTCTTTAATGACCACTTAACTGACTTTTAGCCGAGATTCTTCTTAGAAGTCAATATTCTCACAGCCATCTGTAGAACAATTACATGAGCTGTGCGACTTTGGATTTCAGTTAACAAGTATAAATATGTTGTGGAGAATATTTCAGGGAACATTACTGCTATTTTATGCGACTGTGGGCGGGGGAGCGAGGGAACGGTGGCCCTATCAGTAAGTTTTTGACACTGTAATTGCATATAGACGTTTCAGGTGAGAACTTTCCCATCTCAGCCGTCAGCACCGTTCATTAATAATCCTTCCTGCGTTGTGGTCACGGTAGCAGGCGTCTGGAACCTTTTCACTCTGGACAAGTCACCCGTCCATTACCGGGCGAGCATGCTCAAGCTCAAATCTAACATTTTAAAACAGCAGTTAACCTACGACGGGGGTTTTTAGACCACGAGGGGTCAACTTTAGAAAAACCCACATGGAAAAAATGCACACAAAATAACCAGACCAGAAGCTGTTTTAGTGTGAGGCAACAGTGCTAACTGCTGCACTACTATTTGAATAATCACCATGAGGAAATGTTTTTCAAAGCTGGACATTAATGGCTTTTTTTTTTTGCCATCGCGTGAGCCAAAAACGAAGTAAAAAAACAGGCACCTTTTGGAGAAAATGATTGCAGCCTTTTCAGGCTGCGTGATACTGCTGAAAGCATTGGAGCACAATCTGGAAAGAAGGTCATGCATTTCTTTAAGGTGTAAATGACTTCCTCATGCAATGATCTGCAAACGTTGCCCGCAAAATGTGTTCAAGCTGTAACCAATTACGGTGGTAAAATAGTCATCATATGATTAGAGCTACTGCTCATTTTTTAAAAGCTGATAAGTAAATTCAAACGGCCAACTGAAGGACGTTTAAACTCAAAATTATCCATCAAAGTGGGGAAATTACTCGTCAAATTCTTCTCGCGCCGCACAGCTTCTCTCATAACGTGAGTCTAAAAATGAGAAGAATACAAAACGGATCTTTTCTCAAGAGAAAACTCAACTCAACTCAACTCAACTTTATTTATAAAGCGCTTTCAGTCAGCCAAAGCTAAAATCAAAGCTAAGCTGTACTGGTCATTTGAGCAGATCATAAAACACAATTATCACCACAACACAAGACAAACTCAAAGATAAAAAAAAACAGTAAGAGCAAAAAAAAAAAA
>CAJRST010037777.1:1593671-1611685 GCA_907169785.1 Menidia menidia
GGGGGGGGGGGGGGGGGGTGACTCCAACCCCCAAATCGTGTCTGACACGAGGTTAGCAAACACACAATGAGAGCGCAGGGCTATTTTAGCATCAGACACAGAACACAACATCATTTAAGGCAGCTAAATAAGAGCCCTGCGTCCCCCGGGTTCCCGCGGGTGGAGGCCGGGGGCTCGTCCTGACCGGGGAGGGGGGGGGGGGGCCGGGCCAGGGGGGGGGGGGGGGGCTGTTTCTCGTCTCCTGCCCGGGGAGACGTGTGTAATATAGAGACAGCAGCTGAGAAAACATTTCAGTGGAGACAGGCTGTCCCAGCCTACCGCTCTCCAACAGCTGGAATAATAAATGTCCTGATTTAAGACGGTTTAAATCTAGCTCTGTGGAACTCAAATAACCTCACACGTGAACAAAAATGTCGGTTCGCGTGTTTATCACTTCTGATTATGTGTAAGATATAATGAAGTTTTTTTAAAAAGGAAACGGAGCACCTGAACAAAAATGTGTTTGATAAATGACGTGTACATGAAACTGGACCAGAAACTGGATGTGCCCCCCCCCTGGTCAAATGGAGCCTAAATTGTGGTTTAACTATGATCGTGTTTATCTTTTTGCCCATCAGCCTCAGTGTAAGATAAAGTACAATTCATCACCTTATCAGATAACCGGCCCCAGGTCTCTCTCCGAGCACATTTAGAATTCCATCAGATACCAGGGAAATATAACAAGCCAAGCCCTGAAAGTTTGAAGGAAAAAAAGGTCAAAATAAAGATCTGTGGGTCCAGAACAACATTGTGAGTTTTCTAATTTATAAGTTGTATCCCTATCGCCTATTTCAATTATCACGTTTCAGTAATTCTCTTAAGTAAATGCATAACCTGCTTTTAAATGAGGTAAAAACGACAGAGTTAGCCACTTATAGCATGAAATGTGTGAAAAGCTTTAATACTGAAACGTTTTAATGAGTTAGCACCTTGTTAATATTTTTTTAATGATAAATCAATATATAAAGCTGCACAAATGTCAGCAGATTGCTTTATTGTGGATACAAACTCTACACTAACCAGCTGGAAAATGGACTGTAATGTTTTTTCATGAGCCAGAGGGAAAACACCACTATATATGAAATTATTTACACATCAAATGTATTTACATGAAGATGGTTATAGCTAATTAAGAACATTCTTGTTAACTGTCATTTGATTAAATCTATGGCAAAAAATAAAATAGTGCATATTGTCAATAGAATTAATGCCATTTAGTGTTCTTGTATTTATTTGGCTTTGTTTTCTATTTGTTTGCAAAGGTTTTGCAAAATTTGCATATATCAGTCAAATGTACTTGTTATTAAACGGACAAACAAACCTGCACAGAGTAAAGAAGAGACGGATAAAAGAGAGCTGAACTAAACTGTAATTAAGCTACAGAAAATGGATTTTTCACACTTTGCCCTGATGATCAGTTTGTCTTTTTATACAGAGTGTTGTAAGTCTAGCTGCTAAGGAGGGATGTCACTGAAAATGAAAACATTATCTTGTAAGAAAGAAGCTTTTTAAAATGATCTTGGAAGGCTAATCTCATCTGTGGGAACTGGACCAATGAGGATGGATTGGTGGACAGACATAAACAGATCTTAGTATTTTATTTTAGCATGAATTTGCATATTGTAATATAAGGAAAAGCTCAGAATTGAGCATATTTGGGGGGTAATGTGGCTGTGATATGATTTTGTTGGTGCTGAACCCATCTGCAAGTGACACAAAAATCCATTTTAGGGATTTCTGCTTGCACTGGTTCATGATAATCAGCAGAAGTGTCTTTGGTCGGACATGACAGTGGCATCCGGAGTAAAAATACAAATGCAGCAGGTTGTGAGAGATGAAGGGTGAGGTGAAATGTGGAGATATTTACAGTGCTAGGAGAGTGGAAATAGATGGCGGGGAAAATCCACCATCTGGCCGTAACGCAGGAGTTAGACTTTCATTTCTCACCATTACAGACCCTCATGTCTGAGACTTTGCTGAACTCCGACACTCACTACTGTCATTATGAGAATGAGCAAATGTCTGGGAAATAAACTCAGTGTTTCACATAACAGCGACATCTCAGCAAGTCGTTGGGATTTAAAGCGACCGTATCTGTGGCTGTTAGCGTAAATAAGTACACTTGTTAGTTCCAGTTGCACTCTGTGTCATTTCCTTGTCACTTTAATAGAGATGTGTTCTTAAATCCCACTGTTTTAGCGTAACTTCAACAGATCCGAAGGCATCTGAATGCTGACGTTAGTCATCATTTACAGTGGTTGCACTGAAATCAGGCTTATAATAAATAAACCCTTCACATCGATGCTATAGTTGCTCGGTTTTAATGCAGTCAAGGCTGTCCTATTTGAGATTGTGTTGCCTTGAGCATGTCTCGCTTTGCATGAGCAGTCGGAGTCATTTAGTGTCTGTGCATGAGGCATATTTCAAGGCCATAGGCAGGTGATCTTATTGCATTGTGTTGACACTACATTTGCAGACAAAAATCCTCAGAGTTCATATTACTTGTGTAATATTTGGGGCTGTTCTGTTGACATTAGTCTCCGAGTGAGTGCATATTTCAAATGAATGCACAGATTGTTGATTTTTTTGGACGGGCTCATATGGATGGAAGAGGCTCCTCCTGCCACAGAATTCAAAACCCATCAGGATTTGGGCCACGTCTGCTGCTTCGGCGTAGCCAAAAAGCTATCCTAGCTGTTAGATTTGCTCCATTCGTGAGTGACACCCTTCCTGAAAATCACACCCCCTCACATTAGGAAAAAAAACATGTGACTCAGTGATGCTGAGGTTTGTGTTGGAGAGCAGCACATACCAGCACGCATCATAATCTGAGCTAATTTCAGAGTACAAGCCTTTCTGTGTTGCGAATCCCTGTGTTTTTCAGACTACGCTGTACGTCTCTGTTGTCTTCAGGCATATAAACAGAAGCCTTGATAGTGCACACTCAGCAGGACTTTTCTCGGCTTTTTACAGTTAGTCGGTTTACTGCATCGAACAAGCTAAATGTTTACGAGTCGTTGTAAAGTCCGGCATTAAAAACGAAAAACACGGCACAGCAAAAAAACAACTTCAATGTTGATCACAGGATGATATGGACACATGCTCGGGCAGTTGAGGGGCCATGCAAATTTAAAGGACCTATCAGTGAGGTGGTATTAATGGGAGTTCCTCTAACAGGGAGCCTCACTGACCTTGGTCTTATCTCTACAACCTCATGCATGATTGATAAATGGAAAATGAAACTGGAGATAATTTCCAAAGCTGTGGTATTTTGTCACATTGACAGCTGGAAATTTCCACAAAAACAAGCATAGGCTTGGCTTTGGCTGCAAGAACTTTTAATTTTTGATGACTTCCAGTGTTGGAGAGGGAGTGGAAGTACCAAACAATGCCTGTGCTACTCCTCAATATATACTCCTTCTTCCTTATAATACAACACTTGTTATTAGATGCCGTCTATATACATCATGGATTCAAAATACATTATACTTGGATTTCCACTTAAGCCTGACATTTGTCTACAGTCTCACCCATGAACTATCAGATTTAACCCTAATATGAGCAGAAACATGAAGCTAAAGCCCTCCAGTGCTTGTTATCAACACTACTCTCATACAACCGACTTGTCGCCATAGAAATGAAATCTCTCAGTTTTTCCCAAAATAGCAGCTGCTGAAAATGGAGTTTCTGCCTGTTCATGTTGCCACAACATACGGGACGAAAATGGCTGCTACTTTCATTAACGGCATTATCACTTTTGAACCGTTGATCAATAATACTCCCAACAAACGAGGCTGTCTGGAAATGCTTATTCATAGATTCTCCTGTTTCTCACCGAGCTTTCTCAGATTGCTGATAACTTCAAGATGAATCACTACGCAATATTCTGTTGCTATATTAGTAGTCCATTCATATGACTAACCGGAGGGTTTGAAGGGGCTGAGTGCAACATAAAACCAGGGGGGAATTATTTTTGTGTCTTAGCCTACGGTCCGTCTGTGAGTGATGATTACCCATGTAATTACTTCCATGAAAACAATGTGCAGTAAAACCATGTGCAGTGAATTATTTTACAATAGCAGACTGAGGTGAACTTTCTGAAGAGACTTCGTAAACATTATTCTTACGGCTGTTGTGTGTTTTATTGGCTCCGTTAGGATAGGTGCGCCAAAATAGCAGTAGTGTTGGGTTTGATGTCTAATTTTTTTCTAATGTGACTGTTCACATATAGTTTTCCTCTCAGCTCACACTAACAATGTGTCCAACTATTAATTCTTTGTTTGTTGTTTTATGTTAAATGGTCTTTGAACCTGTTCTGCTCCAAGTAATCACACAACGTCACACAGAAGGGCTCCTACTTATTTGTCGAGTGTACAATCATGGAAAAATGCATTTTGTTTGAGAGGATTACAGAATGTATTTCCTGATTCTGCAAATGTTTTCAGCTGGTGTATACAGCAGGCCGTTAAGAGAGTTGAGACATCCATCATGCTCCGCTAAAGTTACAGGAAATAAAATCTGCCACAAGCAGAAATATCTCGCTTCGGAGGGTTACGGTTTGGAAAAACTCCCTTACAGTGTGTGATCACAGCCTGAAATGTCATGTGGAGGATTAAATGTCACTGCAGAGTTTTTAAGTGACTTTTCGTATATTCAAACAGTAATAGAGATGAAAATAGAAAAAAGGATTTAATCTGTTTTAGAGCGGTGCTGCACCCAAATAAATACGACATGTCGTATTTTCCTCTGCGGCAAGACATTTCTGTGGTTTGTCCCTTTCGGTTTTATACAGTAAATCATCACCCCGATGCACTTCAGAGGCATTCAGAATGCCTTGGTGCCTCTTTTGTTTTCACCTAATCACATGTGCTGTTTCTCTTTAGGCTGTGCGGTGGTGTGGTGGTTAGGGTCCAATCCCTGGGGTAACAGGGTCTGCCATAGTCCAACCAAAAACAACTGCCTATTTAAAATTCCCCCACGCGAGTGAATGTGTGTGTTGTGTCTGTTGTGTTGGTTTCTGTGTGGCCCTGTGATGGACTACTGACTGTCCAGGACTCACCCAGTGACAGCTGGGACAGGCTCCGGCCCCCTGCAGTCCCCGGGAATTTATCTACATATATATATATATATATATATATATATATATAGTTCGAGCTTTTCATGTTTAATGCACTTTTTATGAAGTAAACTGAAGAATGCAAGTAATTGCTGATTTATTTGTTTTATTAAGACACTCACTTTTCTTAAATTTTTCTTTAAATAATGTCTTATGCCATTAGGCTCCAGCAAAAGATTCATGTGGGTGCAATAAGTATGTGCTGGACTCTTGGCTCCACCCTATGGGCAGGGGGATTTTTTGGTTTTTAAGATAAGTTCTTTAAATGTTTGCAATGTGTGTGCTGATGTATTTTTGTCATTTATGACATTTATTTTTGTGATTTATGACTGTTTTTTTGTTGAAATGTTAATCGTGTACTTTATTTCCTCCCTAAACAATTATTTTATGCATTCTGTGAAAACATAAAGCTAAAAAACAGAATATGAATACTTCCCCTGAACAAATGGAACCCAACTTTCATCCAGTCTTTGCAATGAACTCCTGATTAACTTTTAAGATTTGAGCTGATATTTACATGTGAACAGTTTTTCATGTCACATGCTTCTTCCTACATTTATATTTCCAACAACTGATTCTTATACTGATCTGAAAAAATGTGTCACTGATTTGTAAACACGCCGTTGCACCATCATGTTTAATCAGAAATGAGGACTGCATGAAAACCTGAACCATTGAAGGAATTGTGACAGATGAGAGACAATGTGTTTTTTTGCTAACTTAAAGCTTTAAATTGGGTTTCAACTGAACAAATAAATAAACTGTTAAAAGTCAAAACTCTTATGTTGCCATCGGAAATACTTTTATCTCAATTATCCAGTTATCAGGGAAAACTCATTTCATGGTCATGTCCTTTATAATAGTCTATCTACTTGTCATATTCGTACTCTTATCAGCACCTTGCCTAGTTTTTGCAAAATATTTACATATTATTAACCCAACGAACCCTATTGCTCCTTCCAAACTGATAATATTTGGATGTCTTTTGCAGCAGCCACAACGGTAGGTATGTTTTTCATTTGCCTGCTCTAATCTTTTTGGCATTTGATATTAGCTTTTCAATGTATCGTATTGTGTTTTTGCATGGAAAAGTTGCTATGAAGCTCAAATCATGTGTATTTTGTTGATTTGATACAGTGCCTTTTGCAGAGAGGAGATGTGAAGCTTTCTTTAACCTGAAACTGAGAAAAAAGACATCAACTGAATGCAAAGTTAGAATAAACTTAATTTAAAAAGGAATATTCAGCCATAGGTTATGGTCAGAAATGATTTTTTAGGTTGATAGAACTTTTTTTTAAAGAGGTTGGTTTTTCAAAACTCCTTAAAGTGGTTCAAAGATTCAGAGAATATGGTGGAATACAGAAATGACTCCGGAGAGTTGAGGCCACGACTACAAAGGCACAATCGTCTTTTTGTTTTGCAGTTTGAACACTGAATGTGTAAAGGCCAAGACTGAAGGATTTTTGGGGTCATGAAGTGAAATTGGAAACAAAGAAGTTTAAGGTATGACTCCCCTGAACCTCATTAGTCATCTAGACCTGTAGATTATTGTAATTCTTAAAAAGAAGGATAAGAGCGATGGAAACTTTTTGAGTTTCTCGTCCAGTGCAGCTTGAATAAGATGGGAAAAGGTCTCATTTGAATTAATAGTACTTGTTAAGAGATAACGGATCAGCAAATCAGTTCATCTGCATTTGGCAATAAAACTCAACAGGATAAAAAAAGAGTCCATTTCTGTCCAGAGGCGAGAAATATTCAGTCAGTTTGAATGAGAAGGTTATCACATCAGTTCAGAGGGATTTTCATCTTATCAGATTTATGTGATATTTAGAAACACCTCTTGAGGATGGTGGATTCAGGTGATTGTATTTTAATTGGATAAACAGATTTGAGTCCAATCAGCATGAAAGATAAAACAACTATAGGGCAGGAAGTGATTCAAGGACCAAACCAGAAGGGATAACTCACACTCAGAACCACATCGACTGAATATACTGAAGTTTAGATTTGTTTCAGATACCCACAAATAGCAAGATCAAGGAAAAAAAGGATTAGTCACTACAGCACAGTGTCATTTTAAGATGTCTAGACACTGAGTCCATCACTTGTGTTTTTCAGTTTGAGATTCTGGACATCCTGTTCCGCATTTCACTGCTTAGATTAATACAGAGCCGAGTAAAAAAAGAACTGGCTGTTCATCAATGGTTTAAAAAAAGAGCAAAACTCGGTGAAACAGAGGAGTTCAGAACAGAGCAGGAGCTGGTGAACTTTTTGGGGTCCTTGATTGAAGGGATTGAGAGAAAAAGGCATGTGAGATGCAATTTGCAAAAAGACAGAATTCTGAAAAATGAGGAGAGTAACTCTGTCAGGGGGAATTTTTTACTACAAGATATCAATCTCAGTAATTTACATGACAAGCAGGATGATGAATCTGCTCTCAGATTCAAAGTTAATTAGCGAAAAGTTAGTCCAACTAAGATGTACAGAAGGTAGATTTTTTTCATCGGAGCTTTAAAGTGAGAAATATTTGAAGCTGGGAACAAATGCTGCCTAAGTAATGAGCAATCAGATCTGCAGTGAGAAGCAGGAGAAGTTTCACCAGGAAGAACCATCCATCTGAGGGACACCTAAACCTTTTTCTGCTTCACTGTCACTCGGTTTGATTAGGCTCAGGCACCAATGGCACTTCAGAGTTGAAGTGGCAAAGAGATGGCTTTGAACAGACTTTATCAAGTGCATTAGTGTTAAACCAGACATCGAAAAGCTTCAGAGTGAGGCTCAGGATACACAGGACATCCCAAAATCTCACCCCCAACTGACTTAGGACTGAAACATGAGATTCTTTATTAACCATTTCCAAAAGGCTATTACACGTTCCAGGCATATTTCATACAGGAGGAAATCATATACTGTACTATGAGATTATAACTGCTGTTTATTAAATGTAAACAGCATATCTCCAGAAGTACGCCAGCAACTGAAATTGGCATTACATTTTTTTTAAATGTATTTAAAAAAGAAACAACCGAGAAGTTTTAAATGCAGAATAACATTGGTTCCAAATCCACCCCGGGCCAAGTCATTAACAGCTTTAATAAATCAGAGGTTGCAGAGCCTCAGGCTGTTTCTCTAAAATGTTTGTCTTACACCTGCTAGTTTCTACTGTCTGACACTCCACTGCTCCAGTTCTTTACCTTTCTTATTTTTGATGGCAGATTTCAGCTCCCTTGACAACACGACACTTAAAACGTGTTTGGGAGGAAAGCAACAACACCCAGTAAGGTGTCGGGACCCCAAGTTTTACTGGAGATACGGTCCTTTTTTCACATGTTCGGCTTTCACAAGAATTATATTACCAAAGAGCTTTTTCTGTGCAGTTCTTTGTTCGTTAAACACAAATACCCGAACACTGAAGAGAACCTTTGCAAACACGCCAATCTTGATTTTTTGTGCCCTCCACTTTTTCCAGTGGTCTGCTCAAACGTTTGACAACCTTTAAATGTCTCGACCACTGAGATCATGAACCACCTTAACAGCTTTATTCCTCCATATCTGATCATCCAATGTTAATTCAGATCACAGCAAATTTTACACATTTAAAATCCACTTGAGAAACTAATTTTAATCAAAGGGATGTCAGTAATGATGGGTGTGTTATAACACTTTATAAAAGCCTTTTTTTTAGAGTCGTTTTAGAAGTAATGTTTTGACAGTGACTTATTTCTAAAACTGTTCTAGACTTCTTTCTAATCAGGGTGCCAATAATTCTGTGTTATTTTGTCTGGAAATCTTTGAAGTGTGATTCTATTTCTGAGTTAGTGCTCGAGAGTTTGTGTAACCATTATTAGAAGTAAAGGCAATTATTGTTGCTGAGGTCTGAAATATCCATGATACTATTTGCTAAATCAACCTCTGAGATCATGTAATCGACCTGTTGACAGACCAGTGCATTTGAAGTGTGTGCACATTATTCAAAGCACTTCAAATATGCAACACAATTCTGTTCTTTTTTCACTTTTTGCATTTTATTTTAATTAATTATTATTATTTATTGATTAATTAATTAATTAATTAATTTATTTATTTGTTTATTCATTTATTTATGTATTTATTTATTTTCTTATTTATTTTTATTTTATTTTTCTTTCTTCATTCATTTATTTATTTATTATTATCATTATTATTATTTATATCATTCTTTATTTATTAATTTTAAAAAATGATTTCTTTATTTATGTTTGTTATTTATATTTCATTTTACATTTATCTCTTTGTCCACAGTCTTTCCAGTTCAAGAGCTTTCCTTTCTGGCTTCACAGCATAACTATTCAAAAAAAGAAATCATGCTGGTGTCACCCGCTGTTAGCTGGACCAACATTTGTCAGCCTGAGTTGAACAATTCCACGTTTGTGTTGGGGACTGACTCTCTTTTGGAGACATCCCAGGTTGTGTTGTGTGAAGTTGTGTGTTGAGCTGTGTGTGGAGTTGTGTGTTGGGGCACATCTGGGCTCGCTTCCCTTTTGCAGCAGACCTCCCGCCTGATTCAAACCCGATGTATTTTTACGGCTCTAAAGATTCTGTGTTGATCTGTCGTCTCTCATTCTGGCGATATTTCAGGTGTTTCTTTGCTGGATTGTCTCGGCGTGGAACATCCCTTTGACTGGAACAATGGGTTTGATCCTGATCTGTGCTCCTGTGAACTCAAAGAGAATAGTGGCAGCTTCCCAACATCTGTAAGCTGCTGTGTGTAGTAGTGTGCTCGGTTGTGTTTCACGACAGTAACAACATTTCTGCTGTCGGCTGGGGCTAAACGCTGGCAGCAAACCTGTGGCTGCACTAGTTTACGTTCAACAAGATCTCAATAGTTGAGTCATTATCGGCTGGGCTGTGGACTCCGGATCACCAGCTGCTTTGTTTCCTACTCTCGGCATTTATGTGTGAAAATATGGAAAAGAATGAGTTACTGTGGCCTTTTGAGTGACTTAACCCTTTAAAGCCTGATCCAAGAATAAAACAAAACAGAAAATTACTTTTTTTTTTGGTTTGAAGTCTTTGTTTGGACTTTTAACTAAATATGTAAAAAGAAAAAACAGAAATACATTTTTTATATTAATAATTTATTACTATGCGATGAGTCAAGATTATTTTTTGTGTAGTCTTCTGCCCCCTATTATCAGGTGTATCTGATTGTGTACAATAGGATTTTGAGCAAAGTTTTTACCATTAAATTATGCTAAAGGTGTCAGACGCAAAACATTTCAGAAACCACATGTATCAAATATGATACATTTGGCATTACAGGGTTATTATAAGTATAAACTCTCTTATGTTTGAAGAGTGGAGCTGTTTAAGTATGCTCTCGTCTTTTGTGTTTCCATATGTGTTTTAGCACTAGATGTGTCATAACACTACTTCCAGACTTTTAAAAAAAGCCATTCTTTGGGTCCAGTCTAATGCCCTCTTGACTTGAAGTGTGTAATGTAATCCGTGCTCATTTTGTGTGTTTTTCTTTTGAGCTACATTATATCATCTGAACAGGTCCATGGGTCAGCCATGTCAGTTTCATAGAGGTCATCTTCATGACACCAGAATGGAAACAAATTGAACTAAAGGATTCTTTGAACACAGATTTACACGCGTTGTCATACATCAAGCAGACTAAAATACGGTGCTCTGCTTTACAAAGAATGTCATCTAATGCAGTCATTATTCCATTTTTCCATTTACCCGATAGTTGTGAGTTTGCTGAAATCCATAAATATGCTAACAGTGGATGCTACATCTGCTTCTGATAGCTCCAGACAGTGATTCTTTTCATCTGCTTCTGGTTTATGGTGGTTTTTTTGCGTGTGTCTGCCATGAAACACTTCCTGTCTATATTTTGCCACTGCTTTCATGACAGTGGTTTATGAGTTTGTGGAGGTTATTAAATGTTCTACACTTGTTGCACTGTTTAGCCTCTTATGGGACAAACCTCTTCTGTTCTTTATAGCCATCTTTGACTTTGATATGTTGCCTTTGCTTTTTACTTTGCTCTCATTGGGCTTTTGTGTAACCGCTGTGCTGCTATCCATCTACTGTGATCAGTTATATATGATGTTTATATGATTTCGGTGAAGTAGAGATATATAATCGGTTTTCAATCAGACTTTTATGCATTTGTTACAGATACTGTAGTTTTTAACAGGTAACCCAGAGAACCTAGCTAAGGACACATGAAAACTACTTTGGGTTTATGAGTTCTATTTGTGTTCTACATTTTTAGCATGTTTACTTTGTCAGCTTTAAATTTCCAAAAAGGTGTCGCAAACATAGTCTCTCTTTTTTCAAGCTAACCCAGCAGATATGAGACCATTAGCTTGACAACTGGCTCAATCTCAAAATTGGGTTTTGTAGATTTGAATCTACCCTTAAGTGGTGGATACCTCCAGGATCTGCTGTAAAACCTTTATTTCAACATGACCTGTAACTCTTCCTTTCTACACAACTAATTTACAAATGTTGGGTGTCTGACTGAGAAAAATGAACTTTTTACACACTTTTTCTGAGGAAAAAAAAAATGGAGCTGTCTACATTCTCCAAACCCAGCAGCGATAGGAAACCAGCTCTTCTTCTATCCACACCATCTTTTCTATTTTTTCTATTGTATATTTTCCTTTTTACTACCCCACCCCTCCACACATACACACACACACACACACACAGACACACATATTTCCACTTCCCTGAGACGTGGAGCAGCATGTTGCCGATGAGATGATCAGTCAAATGATGATCGCAGCAGCCTGTGACTCAGAAATGATGGATAAACGAAAACCTGAAATACGTAACTAATTATCTAAAACTACAACTGTGACTAAGGCTGGGAAAACTGAGGCGCCGTAGCTTTCGTCATCAGCCGCTCGGCAGTCTGACAGCTCGATCAGTCTGGTTGTGCCTTTTAAGCTCCGGCACCGTTTGCCTGATGGCAGCAGTTCAGAGGATCTGTTTGGAGGTTCGGAGGGGTCCCTGCCCATGATCAGTGCTCTGTTTCTGCCAGAGATGTTTAAAGTACTGAAGTAGAGGAGTGGAGTAAAAGTATAAGTACTATATAAAAAAAATTACTTTAGTAAAAGTAGAAGTATTCTTTCAACACCATACTTAATTGGAAGTAATGAAGTACTCAGTTTTTTCCTACTTAAGTATTGCAAGTAGAAGTATTTCAAAAATTGCTACTCAAGTATCGAAAGTAAAAGTATAAGTAAATGTACAAGTAAAAAAAGCAGTAAAAAGTGTGATAGATATTGTTTATTTTATTTAAAACGTGTGAAAGGCCATACAGGTGTTTACAAAAAACAAAAAACTACATCTGCATTAGCAATCAACAGCACTTCATCTGCTATTATTTATTATTCCAGAGTCAGAATCCTGAGCTGAGCCTTTATGCTAGCATGTAGCATACAGCTAGCCAGCTAGGTTAGCTTTAGCTAACGTTATCATACAGCTAGCCAGCTAGGTTAGCTTTAGCTAACGTTATCATACAGCTAACCAGCTACCTTAGCTTTAGCTAACGTTAGCTGTTACGTCCTGAGTGGGAGAACTGAACTAGCGCTTATTTACTAGCTTCTTTCATTGTATTTTTTTAACTTACCTTGATATGGTTCGTCAGATTAGATGGGGAATTTTTAAAGGCCATGATTTCTCAATATTTCGGGAGGATTAAAAAAAAAAAAGGCTATCGCCCAATGAGGAGCCAGCTTCCCAATCCCCGACAGATCTATCTATCATTACGTTTACATTTCAGTAACGAGTAACGATTCAGCCCGTGAAAATCGATGGGAGTAAAAGTATTAAATTAATCAAAAATATGTAGTGGAGTAAAAGTAAAAGTAGGGAAAAATTTATCTACTCCAATAAAGTACAGATACTGCATTTTGGTACTTAAGTACAGTACTTAAGTACCAAAATGCAGTAGCCTATCTGTACTTTATTGGAGTAGATATTTTTTTCCCTACTTTTACTTTTACTCCACTACATATTTTTGATTAATTTAATACTCTGGTCTGAACATCTCTGGTTTCTGCTTAGGTCTTGGATAGAGGCGAGGGGAACTCAGATGACCCCCTCAGATGCTCTAACCGTCCTCTGCAGGACTCTTCTGTCTGTCATAGGGGATCTGTTAGGATCCCTACAGCGAGTCCTATTTATTGTAACTCAAAATTAATTATGCACAGGTGTTTGGGGCTGTATTCCTCCACGTCAACCTAATCGGACTGCTTTCATATTTATTGCAACAATCTCCCATTCAGTGATGTTCTCAGCACGACTTGTTTTTATCTGAGCAGCATTATGATGTTTTGCACTGCGTTTCCTCATCTGCGATAAACCTAAGGCAACAGCTTTCAAGGTTGTCTGAAAACAGACTTTTTTCCCATTTGTTGCCGGAGATATTACAGTTCTGGGAGATTTGTGACCTCTTAAGATGTCACTCTAATGAGTTTAGTTAATTAAGTTACAAATATCTGCCGGCGCCCTTTTCTGAAGAAGGTTTCCGAGCTTGAAAAGAGTGACAGACTAAACACATAAAGTACAAACAAATTACTTAAAGCACCAAACAAAGAAAGAATCTGATGAATTCGAGCTACATCCATTTTATTCAAGGTTTTGTCTGTTAAAGACGAGTTGAGGACATGGCTGCCATATCTCTAAAAATGTTTCTAATAAAAACGCATGAGGGGAGAATTAGCCTCAGTTTTTAAGCACCAACTTGACAAGCATATAACTAACATCTGGATGGTAATTTTACACATCCGCAGGACAGTTTACAAGCAAAGTGCCTTTGACTTCTCTTCGCATGAGTCAAAAATACTAATCGTTTCTTCTTGATGACAACCAGGAGTGAACTGTAATTGATGCAAATCAATTAGAGCAACCAATTTCCAGATTACCATCAAGAAATCGGAAAGAGTGTGAAATCCATATTAACTCTCCGCTTATGTGAACATGGAAAATGACATAAATACCCTTTTTTATGAAGCAAATCTGATGCGGGAAAATCAGAGATGGCAGCAAATATATGAAACTATCATAATGAGTGCTATTCCAATTATCATTTTTCAGAATTTATTAAATGGTAGACTTATTAGATGCTGGTCTAAGTACAGTAGAACGACATTTGCAGTAGACAACATTATTTACAGAAAAAAACTTGCCTGAACAAATGTATCAGACATAAGAGACGAAGGAGAAATGAAAGCGATAAAGTGCCTCCAGTAATGTTACAAAGCAAACACGGTGCTAAATGAGCAAAAATCATATAACATAAATAATCTGACATGTTTTATGAACTCTATTCGACATTCCTCTCTTTTCTCTGCTCAAAGCCTTTTGTTTGTTTTTTGTTTAGCTTCTTTTAGTGTGGGTGGAAGTATTTTTATTCTTTTTGACGCACAACATTACTGACACAACCACTGATCCAGTTCGACTGCCATCGTTTGATAAGAAATAATCTATTTTTAATTATAGTCTATCTTAATCGGATACATCTCCAGTAACACACTCTGTTGGCAGCAACATTGGGAAAATGCCGGTTTACCGAATTTTTTAAAAGCACAAACAAAACCTAATAATTTTCTGCCAGAGCAGACATGATCTGGATCTCGTTGCCAAAGGCACAAACGGTTTTTTGGTTCAACAACTCACCCCTCCCTCCCATATGCTAAGAGATCTGCTCACAGACATCCTCTCACTGTCAGAAATCAGTAATAACTCGGAGTCAAACAAGGACGGATCCTCACACTGCAGCAGAAACCTTTGAGACACGGGCAAACCGCTACAAGCTGTCCATTATCATCCTTTGTGGCTGGTTTCACACATCTTCAAGCACACTCTGTGTTTACAGGGTCGATCACCTGCCTCCTACTCAGTCTGAGTAATTGGAAATGACAACTGTTACATATTCCATTTCCAGCAGAGAGGAAATTTGGTTAGTGGTTGTGTGCTTCAGTAAATACTTATTGCATCAGCGGGGTCCTTTGCACTTCACATAAGCAGCTGCTCAAATGACCTCAAGATGGTTCCGCGATGATTTTATATTGCAAAGTGTGTCTTATGGTAGCCAGTAAAAATGCTCAGAGGAAATTAAGGATGCACGGCATATGGAAAGAAGATGGCTGCGAGTGTGTCTTCTTTCAGAGGTTTTACTTCTGCCTTTACAGTCATTTTACCGTATCCAGTGAAGCAAAAATGCTCATTGCAAGCTCTGAAATGCTCATTTCGGTGCATTAGTTAAACTTTGAACGCCACAAAAACACTTCATATTTCACCAGTGACTCATGATGCCTCAACAATGGGAATGCTGTCACCCAGAAAAGGTACTGAAGTGCTCTATGAGGTAGAAAAACTCTAATAACCTTAAGTATCAGGACAAATTGATATGCATTTGTACATTTCTAAACTTTAGGAATACTTATCTCAGTCAATGGACACCACCAATCTGTGGAAACTACAACCAGATGTGAGGCCAGAACACGCCCAGCTAAAATGAATCCACTGTGGAAACCTTTGGCTGAACTGGCTTCTTATTCCCGCTGTATACTTGGAATTCTGTGGGATTTGACATAGATCTGCCTTTATTTTCAGTTCAACATGAAGAAATGTCCGTCATCGTGGAAGACAAAAGCAAAAACACGAATTTTAACTTCATTTTTTGGTGCATCTTTAGTATCTCTGGGTTCCTGGTATGGCAGCATGAGTGTTGGGTGTGTATTTAAAGGCACTGTTAAGTGTTTTACACATGTAGTCTTGATATTTATTACCAAGGTGAGACTTTGAATAAATAAACCTCTAAGTAAGTCTTCTATTAATCGTGGTTGAGCGTACAGTTTTACATGTGTTTTTTGCACATTCTGCAGAAAATGTGACCTTATTTGTGAAGATGTCAACCAAGTACTAAAAAATATGTTAACAATGCATCTTCCAAGATCAAATTTTAAATGTCAAAGATATTTTTTCAGTCTGAGTAGGAGTGCTCTGTTATATTGTCATACCTGCAGTGCACTTACCTAATTTAATTTGGCTCTGACCTGAGGGTTGTTTAGTACTCTATGTAAAACTTGTAGCTTTCTCTAGTGGTGTATCCTGAGAGGGATGATGGGAAATTCTAGAGGAAGTGGAATAATTTAATGGATATTGTGTCAAAGCAATGCAGGAGCTACAGACTTTGGCTCAAATAGACAAATTTGGCAAATTAAACAGTGGACAAGTTAGATGACAGAGACTTTTAAGTATTAAAACAACTGTAATAGCAAAAGTAGAGATGATTTTTACAGTGCAGCCCTGCATTATTTTGTTGTGTCTTAGCACTGTTTACTTTTAAATTATGCAGACATTGAAATAACAGCAGTGAGTTAAATCAATATAAACATTCTGTTGTCTAATCAGTGAAATGCAAATGATAAAAGAAAATGAAAAATAAATATTAGCAGGAGCCCAAGCATGGCATAAATAAGGAATGAGAATTCATGGAATGTGCTATTAGAAAGCTGTTAAACATGAAAAACCGAGTAGTTCAGCAGCCAATTTACGTAAGCTTTGGTGGACACTTTTAGAATAATGAAAGCAAAGCATAAAGATTGTGTGTGTCCGTGTGTCTCTCTGCCTCCCTCAAATGGGATTAAGAGCACCACACAAAGTGAAGAGCAGAACTGTTTGTTTCAATTAGTGATGCAGAGCCATTAACAAAATTAATGAAAAGTGTTTTCTTAAGTCTTGGTCGATGTGAAATTTAGAGGAAGAATGTACCCACAATTAGTGCCCGAGTAAATAAGGAGATATTATGAAATTGTGTTTGTGGCAATAGAAAAACATACTAAATACGTGAAAGTTTACTGAGAATAACTTCTCTATTCCATGTCTTGTTGTTGATTTATTGTTTTTATCCTTTACACTGAATATGGATTTAGGTCTGCTATGAAAACCAAGCTGAGTCTATATGATAACACCAGTGTTTATACAGTTGTGCTGTGAACTGTAGTTTATGAAAGGATACAAGATACTGGTATTTTTTCATCAAGAGAGTGTAATCTGTCTGTGGCATTAAACAGAAGACATTGTTTTACTGCTCAATCTAATGTCCTGTTTTTTGAAACAGGAATAAAATCTCAGGCACATTTCCTGTGACTGCTATCCATGTATTACATGGAAACTAAGCCTGGAACCCTTATTGTACATGACCCTATTTTTACTGAACACCATTTTTGATCACCAATTACAGAGGAACACAAGAAAAACCATTAAAATGATTTATCAGATGGAACATTTTCACATATCCGGTGATGAGAATGCCAGAGTTGCCAAGGCAGCAAAGAATAATTGTTATCTGTTTTAAGCAGAACCGATCATGGATTTAATCTGATTGTGTTTTTTCTGTGTGTTGCAGTGGGAATCCAGTATTGTCAATCCATATTTTCATCATATTGGTGCCTGTTGTGTACCTCACATCTTATTAGACATGTTAATGCCATGCACAAAGACACACTATGAACAACAAAGTCTCTCCACTAACCACAATCTTATGTAACACAATAGTTGAACGAGTCAGACGCATTTCGGTTCTCTGTACCAATCTACGACAGCATGATAAGTGAAAAGCCAAGCACTTCAGAAGAACCACTCGGATTGGAATTGTATCTAATCTTAATATCAGCACAAGATTAAAAAAACAGCACAACAACAAAATGGTCCGGATCTCATCTTATTCAAATCTAAATCAGTTGTTCCAAGACTCAAGATTCACTGCTAAAATTCATTCTTTGATTCAAGCATGAGCTATCTATTATTATTATTATTATTATTATTATTATTATTATTATTATTATTA
>CAJRST010037777.1:1611695-1744616 GCA_907169785.1 Menidia menidia
TATTATTATTATTATTATTATTATTATTATTATTATTATTATTATTAATAATAATAATAATAATAATAATAATAATATACACTGTGAATGACATGTTATCATGCACCCACACATAGTTCTTCTGTTTCCAACACCTTACCGTTTAGCCCCTTTTTGAAAAAGACATTTAGTCTTCATGCCTGAGAATGAGATAGCCTTCAGCACAAATTTTCCTAAAATGCAAATGTTTTTTTTAGAATTGCTTTGCATTCCAACAAATTGTCTTTCATAAACCTAAATCAGAAGTAAATGAATAATGAATGCTGCATGAGGGTTCATCAGGGTTCCCGGTTTGAATCCCTCGGGGCCTTTCTGTGTGGAGCTAGCATGATTTCCCATCCATGGCTACTCCAGCTTCCTCCCACACTCCAAAAACATGCATGTCAGGTTAATTGAACACTGATTGTCCATCGGAGTGACTGTGAGTGTGTGTGTGGTTGTTTGTCTCTGTGTGACCCTGTGATGGGCCGGAGCCCTGCCCATGGTGCACCCCCCCTCATGCCCGGTGACAGCTGGGACAGGCTCCAGCCCCAGGGATATGCAGAACAGCAAACGGATGGCTGGATTAACCAATTGCTACCAGTGTAATGAATTGTAATGCAGGTTATCAATTCTTTAGCCAGTACTTCACACAAAATAATAGGCTTTGCCTTTCTAAGCTTCTGTACGCTGTACAAGATATCTGTCAAAGAGGATATTAACGGAGCACAAGAAACGTCTTTAATTACATTTTGTAAAAAGTGAAACACCACTCAGATCATCTGCTGCTCTTTCAATCATTTATTCTATCCTTGAACCAATTAGGGACTTTGTGTGTGGTCTATGGGAATTCTGCTCTAAAAGTGATGTATTCAAATGAATACGTTTTAATATATTTATCAATCTAAGGTGACCGTCAAATGCAGAGAACAGAAAACATTGAATTAGAAGCAATATACCAAATCCCCAAAGTGGCATAAATGTAATACCGACACACCTAAATGAAAACCTATTTTAACTCAGGTGCTTTTTCCTTTCTCTGTATTCTAGTTTCAATTTATTTGAAGATTTAGAATTCTATTCTTTTCAAGAAATGGCTCCCTGAAGCGTGTAAACACGTAAGTTGTTTTCAAATCAGAAAGAACTGATTGCTTATTTTAATTAACTTCTGTTTTTTTTTCCCCATCAGCTCTCAGAGGCCACAAGGGAAGTCAAAGTCTGTTGTGTTCATCCAGTAAAGACCAAAACATGTAAAGGAGGAAAATATGGGCTGTGGAGACTGTGGTGCAGTGGTCCAGAATATTTAATGTAAACAGGGGTGCCAACCACTTAATCCTGGAGCAAAATGAAAAGAGACTGAACTCATGTGGGGGGGGGTTAGACCCTTGAGTTGTGACTATGCATGATTATCAAGGGTGATAGAGCTAAATGTATTACTGAGCCTCAGTTATTTATGAGGATTAATTGTAAGGTTTATAATAAAACAACAATCAAATCATGTTATTGTGGAGAACCAGATACTGAAAAAAACACTTGGGGGTTTTCTTTTCTTATCGAAGTTTTGCTTTATGCAAACACCAGGTGGAAACAGCCGTTTGAAGGTTTGCACATAAAGTAAAGCTTTTTTTAAATAAAGCAGCTGTGTCTTATAGTCAAAGCTGCAGCAAAAATACATAAATTCTCCTTTAAATTAAATCTGTGGTTAAGAAAGGCGGGCCATTTGCTATTAGTCTCTCACTGAAGGTGACCCGTCCGCCTTTAATCTGACCACTCATGCAAATGAAAAACTCTGGTGTGGCACAAAATGCATCAAATTGGAGAACACAATTCAATAAAAGAGCATCTAGAACTTGTTTTAAGCCGGACAGCCGGGATGTGTGTTTTTTTTTCCCCCGTCTCTGGCTCATGGCTGCTCATGCAGTGCGGGGACTTGTTCAGCTGTTAAGGATGACCACAGACACAACACCCTTGGGTGAAATGATTTCTGTGTGGGGTGTGGGCTGAGGTATACTTCAAGCTGTGACCTAACTGCAAAGCTACCACCCTAGCAAATTACATGTTCAATCAACATTCATCATCTTCCCATTGCTTATTTTTTTGTTTTTTGTGTGTACAAGGTTAACAACACAGCAGATAACACAGATACTGACAATCAGACAATCAGACAGAATCCTCTGTCCTTTTCTTTAAAATAATTTCTACATTTCTGTCTTAAACACTGAAACACCTACATTTTGCTTTCTTATTCATTCTTATTAATGACACCAGTACAACCGATTAGGCAGATGACCTACACACATTTTATTATATGCAACATTAGACTGAAAGCGCTTACCTACCAAAGGGGTCTTTGGGAGACTTTCTCCTCTATTTGATAAGTGCAAGAAGGCAAATAGCTGGTTTTGTCCTTCAAAAGTGCAGCTCTATCCTTTTCTCCGATAATGTGAGCTTTTTGTATGTAAAGCCATTCATCTGTGGCGCGCGGCTCCCACATGAGAGCCGAATGATAATGTATCGCTGCTGTCAAGCAGAACTTTTCATAATAGAGGAAAGCTACGGTGCAGTGACAACTGAATTCCTTAAGTCATTTTAAGTTATGTTCAGTTTGTTTACAACAAAGACGGAGCTCTCTGGTATGTCTTTAAATTGTTCCTGATGAATGTGGCTGTAGCTGAACATTAAAGGATGCTTCCAAGCTGCCTGGTGTTTAAACAGTGTTGGGTAAGCTACTTTAAAAATGTAATCCGTTACAGTTACAAGTTACCTTGTTTAAAATGTAATTGTAGTGTAACTTTTTCGATTATTTAAAAAAAGTAATTTAACTAATTACTTTTGATTACTTTTTGATTACTTTAAGGTTTTAATGAGTATTGACCCATGATTAATTTTAGCATGTTATTATTAGCTATTGGCCGCAGCTAGCAGTTCAAGGCTAACGTCTCGTTAATGATCATAAACAACGTAAACAAATCGGAGACAAGCGACGGCAGGTCAGTCGTATCCGGATACAACATTTTAGTATCTATACTTTTTTAAGTATCGATACTTTTGACAACCCTAGTCTGAAATGTAGGACATGTCCGGGAAAAAGAGGAGTTGGGTAGGCTAGGTAGGCTAGGTCATAGACATCGATAAACGTTTTTCATGCATCAACACCAAACAGTCAAATATTAGTAAATCAATACGCTTCTTCTATCAGTGAGTTGCATATTTTGCAAAGGTTTTTCTTTATATTTTTTTAAAAATGTAACTAAATTAGTAATTCTTAATATTTTCGGAAGTAACTGTAACTCAATTACATATTTTCTCATTGTAACTGTAACAAATTACAGTTACTCTTTTTTTGTAATTAAATGACGTAACGTCGTTACATGTCATCCGTTACTCCCCAACACTGTGTTTAAACACATGGAGAAATCCTCTGGTTGTTCACAGAGTCCTCATATCTAATAAAAACTGCTCTTAATAAGGACACAGCAAACGCCATTAATGCTCGGTCTGATGGATGAGCTGCCGGCTGGAATGTGAAGCCGCCCCTGCCTTCGCTTTGGTTCAAGAAAGTGCCATTCCTCACGGGGGAGACGTGCTGTGATTGAAGTATTTACGACGGGACAGAAATGCGATGGCATGGAGAATGCCGGTGACAGTGACGCATGATTGAGCAGATTACTGCGTACAGGCTGCCGAGGAGCCCTTTGTGTGGTGATGCCTCACTTTATTGTGCCGAGGTTAAAAGGCTCACCTCTCGGGGAGCCGCGTTTCTCTACCCCCCCTGCTCTTTTTGATATACCAGTCCAGTGAACAAAGACCATGTCAGCAGCACAGTCAGACTCCCCCCCCCCCCCCCCCCCCCCCCCCCCCCCCCCTGACAGTTGGGTTCAGACTAAAAATGTCCTGTGACAGGACTCTGACCAAGAATGATAGTGAGACAGTTTCTCCAACATATAAATGTCTTTTAGTGCACGATACAACACACCTGCCTCAAAACACTGATTATAAATCTGTCCACCTAATACTCCCCATGGAGGGAAGTGCTCTCCTCTGGGTTTGGGCCTGATTTACTGGACAGTGCTTTTAGCAAACCCAAAGCTATGCTTTTCCAATCGTCGTGGTTTTTATTTATTGTGAGGTGTAGCTTTGCTGCACTTAAATGGAAGAATCTGCAACATGCCTCTTCTTTTTTCAGAAACCGTTTTAAAGATTTAATGAGGAATGATATCTCACTCATAGCACGGTGTGTTAGAAAATCTATTTTGGGTAACAGTGGGAGTGGCTCTGTTTAGGTATGTTCACCTGTCAATACAGGACACATGATAGCCTTATGTGTACAAAGAAAGGAGTTTTGAAACTTATTTTGGAGTCCTGGAGTAAGCAGAGAGGAAAAAATTTGGATGATCTAAAGGCATTTGAATTTTAAGCCCCTAAGATGTAAAGTCAACAACTGCTGCCGTTAATTTTATGGGCTGTTGATCTTGCGTGGCGTAAAAACTGCTTTTGTGATGGATTAAAAACAAACCCAAAGAAGACTAAATCAATGCTCTTGAGTGGACAAAGACTGATGAGAAATACTATGAATTAGAATTAAAGGGAGGACTCATTTTGTATGGCTTCCAAATTCTCTTATTTTCTGAATTTCAGCAGGTGTGAATCACTCCAGCTGTTTGGTCAGTGGTTTGACCCGACAGCTTGGAGAGAAAAAACAACACATACAGCTGCACCTGCTCTAAATTTGTCTTCATAGCTGGTAAAAAATATAGCGTCCCATCTTTCCTATTTATGCCTCTTTCAAGTTTATGCAGTCAAGTTGCAAATTATTCACTTGGATCAGTAATAAGAAAACTGAGTTTGAGGCTAGTTTCAGATCAGAAAGGTTTGCTTTATAGATGAGAATTAAAGCTATTTTTCAGTGGTTATGTCTAATCAACATAGCTACAGAATAAGGACGTCTAAAATCACCATCAAACAGCAAAATACCAGTTCAATGCGGGGCACCATTTAAGGGTGACTGTAGCTCAGGTGCCGCAGCTGAATTGGAAAGTGGGCGGTTTGACTCTTGGTTTCCCTGGAGTACATGTCAAAGTGTGCTTGAGTGGGACAATGCTGTCACAGATGTGTCCATTTGTGTGGGAGGATGTAATAGAGAGAAAAGCACTGCGTTGCCTTAACTCTGTACAGACTCAGACCTGCTGTATCCGTGTGAAAGTCAGAGTGACTGTGGCTTGTGAGGTGAAGTGCTTTGAGTGGTAGACTGGACTAGAAAAAGTAATATCTAAATGCAGATATTACCATTTACCAACCCTTAAAATCCTGTGTGACAACTAACTAATATCACCACCATTGGACAGACCATATCAGGCACATAAGTTTAACGAGTAAAATGCCAACACTTCACAAAAGCACTCGGAAAAATATGTTACTTTTTTAATGTCGCCATAATCTTTTGAAGAAAAACAAGCAGAGTTGAGAAGGTTCTGGTGTAAAAGCCTCAAAAGTGTTGTTGGTTCCTTGTTTGCTTTATAAAAATAGCATCAACTGGTAAAGTTAAGAAAAAAAGTGTTTAAGATGAGAAAAAAAATCTGTAACCTGCAGTTACTCTCGAGCTTAAGAATACATTTGAATCCCGCAAGTTTAGAAGAGGAAAGAGCTTCAGAAGCTCACAAAATCCTATCTGCACAAAACCACTGACACTTTTGATTTGTCGTCTGCTTTAGACGACACATTTATTTTTTTCCCATCTCCTGTTTTTGTGCTGAGCTGTTCGCTCAACTCTCCAGTTACCACAAAACGCTCCGACAACTGTCACCTGCACGACACTCGCTGCTCAGCTGAACTTTAAACAACCCGACGTTACGCTGCCATCACAGCAGTGTAAATAACTTTGCCGCGAGCGCTGACAAACCCGAGTGCTATCACAGAGTGCAGCTTTTGGACAGCTGGTAATAGTCTGTAATGTCCTTTTTTTGATTTTGGTCATGATAGCGCAAAGTACTGTCAGTTATATTGGACATGCTTCAAAACTTGGATTCTATGTTTGCATGTTACACAATAAAATTCCTCCACAAAATTGTTGCCTCACGTGAAAAACTATTTGTGTACATTATAATCATTACAAACTCCAGATCATGTCGTCTGTTTGGAAAATAATATCAATACCCCTAAATGAAATGACATGGCAAACCATTGTTAAAATAACCTGACAAATAAACGCCCATAAAAACTTTTAAAGCCTGTTCAAAGTTTGAATTTAGATTGCTTTAATTCTAAAAAAAGCTCCTGTTTCAAAGCCACCTTTAACACCGTATTTCACACTGAGTAAATGAGAGTCTTTCACACCTTTCCTCCGAACATAACATGAAAACATTACTTCCATCCTCAGAAAGACTGAATTATTCAGATGAGAGGGAAGCATCTCGGATTGTTCTCGACAAATGGAGGTGGCGTTTTTATGTGAGTATCACTCTGTGCGGGACACCTGTGTTTTTGGTTCGTCTCATGTGGCATAAAGATGTAAAACGCTATAAGAAAAAGCCTCTGAGAACGTTACTGACCTCGTATGGGTTTTGCACAGCTGCAGACACATATCTGTTTGCTCAGTTTTAACGAAAGCCGATACAGTATGATGTATAAATATGTAATGTCAGGATATAAATCCTGCCACTGGCCTCAGCTGTGGCTATCACTTTATGTCCTGTGAAAAGCGTTGGTCACCAGAGAGGACCGGTGCTCCTTACTCTGGTCGTGCACGCTCTACCACAGCTGTGCGGCCATTTCCTCAGCTTAATGCAAAGCCCATATGAAATGCTCTGCAGTCATAAAAAAGCCTCTGCAGAAATTAAAATCAGTGTCAGCAGACTTTAACCTGGCACACGGTGCTAGCCATGACGGCTACAATCAGGTTTTTCCAGAAAATCAAGTCTATTTTCTGAAAGAGAACTAAATAAATCACTGAATATGAGTTAGACTCAGCCCGATGCTGAATTAATAGACTCCATGGCAACTGATTTATCAAAAGCACAACCATGTCTCGCTGACCTGTTTTTCTCTTGAATAAAAATAATTCCATCTTCAAACATCACTTGCACGCTTTCGAATCATCATTCTGAGATTTGCCCTGCGTTTTGAGCTAATATTTTCCCGTTTTTCCTGGTTCCTCCACGCTTCCTCGGTCTCCTGGTGTACCTGAGTTAGCGGCTTTGACAATTGCCAGACATGTGAACTCCATGCATTCAGGTGTTTGTCACATGGAGGTGGCGGAGACTTAAAGACAGCAGCAGTGACAAGAAGAGAGCAAAGATCACACAATTCCTGTGAAGAGCGAGGAAGAATCATCACATCGCCGCGATGCAACCTGGTCCTCAGGGGGAAAAACGTGTCATGATTGTGATTCTTAATGATAGACATGTCCTCATAATCAAATCAAACATGAGGAGGAATTCATTTGAACTGGAGTTGACAAATTTAAAGCTGAATACACAATAACAAAGATGCGCCCATAAGAAAATAATCCTTATTTACATTTTTTATTTGCTGATTTTCTTAGTGTTTCTGGTCCAGTGTCTTTAAACTAAATACTTCCGAATTGTTATACACAGACTACTTTTTTGCTATCTTAAACCTACTTTGGGTTTATTTCTATCAAAGCATCCAGCTGCATCTCAAATGACAAGAATATCACATAATTTACCCAATTTCATAGAATCACCATTTAATGTCACATGTATATGTTTTATGAGGAAGACTCCAGGAAACACAGCACACAGAGACAAAAAAAGGACTTTTCTTTTCCGTTATGCCTCACATGGGTCAGTTCTGTTGCCGTGGTGACCCCTGATGGAGAAACCGGAAGGCGGAAACAACAATCAAGAATAACGTGCTTTGGCATTCATTCATTTTGATGGAAACTGTTTGTCTTGACACCCTCTTGTCATAACCATGTCAATCTAAAAACAAAAGACGTGGCTTTGTCAGTGGCAGACACTGGCCCGGTCCCTCACTCTGCCAGACTATTGTAATATCCTCCATCCCAAACATCTATAAACATGCAAACAGACGACTGTGCCCGTGCCTCCGCGGTGTTAACTTCACACCCCACGGTCGTACATATCAACAGTAATAGATTAACACCAAAAGCAGGCTGTGTGGCAGGGGCAGAGCAACAGCCCACCCACCCTGGAGGTGTTGAAGCACAAAAGCCAGAAGAGTGAACCCTCGTTTTTCGCAGGGGTTACGTTCCAAAAACAACCCGTGATAGGCGAAATCCGTGAAGTAGTAACCTTTATTTTTTTTACAATTATTAAATAATGAAATGCTCCATATTACATTTAAACCAAAGAACAAAGCCTTTTTACAGGCCCAAGCATTTGTTTAACAATTAAAAGTACTGTAGAAACGTTTTATTTAAGTAACTACTGTACTGTAAAATAATATTTTAATCATCAATACAAACTGAAGGCTTCAAATTGCGGAGATCAGCGCCGTCCGTCCTTATTAAAACTATTCCTGTTATTTTCCTCCTTCTTTATGGAACAAACGGAAGATTGATTAATTCTGTAATTCCTTCCTTTAGCATGTCCAGAGGTTTGACTTTTTCTGCAATAGCTAGCTTCTTCTTCTGCCTTTCGGGCTTTTGTCAGTGAAGAACGTTGTTAACAATACAGGTTGTAGAGAAACATGAAATTGCAAAAGAATTGGCAAACTTAAATTTAGCAAGCAGGTAGAGAGGAAGCTGTTTAGCCAATCAGAATGCAGAAAAACAACGCACAATGCAAATCCGTGAATCAGCGAGACCGTGAACGGTGAACCGCCATATAGTGAGGGTTCTCTGTACAGAGCATTTATGACTAGAGCTATACATCTTCTCTGATCTGGATAAGAGAAACAAACAAGATAACACAATCCGTCATGCTGCCCGGGTGTTTGTCACCGCTTCTTCTTCTCTGCTCTATTTCTCAAATTGTGACAACTTGTCAATGATATTTTTGGCCCCAGGATGTAGCTTCAGGTAATTGGTTCCTCACCTCTCACCCGGCGGGAGGCTGGGGCCAATATTCCACGACATGCCCACAAGTGTGAGGTGAGTTACCGGGGGTCAGTGAGCCCAGAGTCTTCGGATTTAAAGCAAGGTGTCGGGCTGCTTATTATATTTTGACAAAACAACACTTCGTGGCAGCATGTGTTGCTACCAAAATATATTACAATTACGATGAGGGTTCTGGGATTTAACTATTTTTCACAGGTGTTTTTTAGTAAAGTGTGTGTCGAGGGAAAGGTTTTCATCTCCTTCCAGTTGTATTTGTTTTTGAAAATTAATGGCCGGAGCCTGGGATCTGACCGAACACTTGGCGGGTGAGTATGGGCTGCTCTTACTCCATCTGAATAATGCATTAGCTCTCAACAGGATGATGACAGAAACCACTCTGCCAAAATCGTGTGTGATGTGTTAGCAGCTTGACTCTGGGTGACAGGATGCAACCTGCTTTTGGAGTTTGTTCTCTTAGTTGTGAAGCATGGACTGGGATTGTTGAACATGTGGTTCCGTTGTTATTCGTTGCTGTTTAATCTTTTTTTTTTTTTCCTTTCCGGGCTCATGTTTTTATGAGTATTAGTAAGCAATTAACATCCAACACAACTCTTGATATATATTTTTTCATTACACAGCCCAACCCACAGGTCCAATTTAATGAATCTCCGTTTGCTTTGGGGAATTACAGCGGAAATGACAGCGATCTGCATCTCATCCCTCCCTCCTAATCCCTTTACAACTTTTGGACTGACATTCACTGACCCGCACAGGCCTGTTCGCGTTTCCTCAGACACACACAAACACACACAGACACACACAAACACACAGACATCTTTTCAGTTTGTTTTGCCGAAACACATCTCTACATGTCAGCTGCAGAGAATTATTCCAATCCTCAACGTTAACAAGAAACCCCCCTGACATGCGTGGCATTTTAAAACTGTGTTGTGTTTTTATGTAAAACACTGCATATAACCTCAAGTTCCTTTGATGACTTGTCTCATTTTCTGCAACATGCTCTCCTCGCTTCTAAGTTGTGACACACTGATGCATGGTAAAGATTTTTTTCTGCTAACAAACAGCCAAGAGGGAACTCATAGGGCTATTTCTCAGTATGCCTGAGGACATTTTCATAGAGAAACCTTGGAAATGAAATACAGTTTTTATCAAATGAAACGCTATATACCTTAACATGCTTTACCAAGTCCAAGTTAGAACTCTCCTCCAGTCCAGCATCATTATAAAGACCTTGTTTGTTATTAAGTGAGCGTAGTAAAATAAGGATTGCAGTTTGGTATTCCTGCAGGAGGTGCATTAGCTACTGATGCTAAATGACAGCTGGATTTGAGGACGTACTTCTGGCCAGTCGTCATTTCTGGGGAGCAAGAAAGTTTGGTCACTGGAAAAGAGAATTTCGAAACTTCTCTACTTGATTATTCTGAGGGAGATCTCCAAACCGTTATGCTGAGGAACCCAAGCACGAAATCATGCGAGTCTTAAATGAAAAGAAATCCATGACTGAATCCTCGTTGTCATTTGTATGATGTGTAAATATGGACAAAGACCAAAGGCTGAAAATCCAATAATCGTACAGTAGACAAATATTTGCCAGAAGTGCCGTTGACTCAGAAATGGTTGGCAGCAAAATGATTATACTATCAGAAAATTCAGGAATTTTAACTAGCTGTTGTCCAGCTGTGATAACAGATGGGAGAAAAAACACTGGCTGAAGGCATTTTGTCTTCCCTTGCATCCTGCCAGTTTTGTTCCAGTGCCCATTTGTCAACAGTGATGTCCAATCGCTCAGTGCCAGGCGGACAAATCAGCAACTTGTCACTTTCAAAATGACAATTTGAGTCTCAGTCAAGTTTGCAACCAGTGTGTGCCTCGCACCCACTCACCCCCTCAAAACAAGCACTAAAAATAAAGCCGGCCAATCTGAAACCGCAGACCTGCATGCAATCAACAAAACTGACCACATTAGAGCTCCGAGGTGACTTTGAGATTGAGGACATTTCTTTTCATTTGTCAGAGGCAGTAATGCATAGTTGGATTGTAGCACTGACAACCCTCAGAGGGAGCTTATTGGACGGCGTGACCAAATGTCAGATTCAGCTCAAAGCAAAATAATCTAAAAACCTGGAGTGTCTGTCATGGTCAATCAGCCATGAAATATAAGCAATCTGAGATGAACACACAGTGGAGTTAATGCACAAATTGAAGACATACAAAATTCTACATGACGCGAACCTCATCTCAAAGCAGATCTGGTTGTTGTTTAATTAAGGATGAAGGCATCATGTTATTACCACATCACTCATCCCAAGAAGTCGTTTAGCCGGTGTCGGTGTTTCATGACTCATGATTGTCATCAGAACCTGTAAATATTCAATGATCCAGACACAGTCAGTCCACATCCATCTAGCAGCACACCAACAAGATGGATGCAAACACACAACAGATGCCAAAGTTGGTTATCTTAAGAACTAAATGTGCAGTCTGCCTGATGGCGCAGCTTCTAATCGGCCATCTTGTTTGAAAGTATCATTGTAATGTGAGTGGCTCAGAGGCATTAAAAGAAACAACAAGCACATTACCTCATCCACTGTGCAACCGCTCAGAATCAATTTGTTTAGTCTGTTTAAAATGGCAACTATCAGTAATCATGATCATTGTTGGAGCCACAAAAAGGAGACTGCTTCTACCTTTTCTTAAATCTGAAGATAATTCCCAGATCTGTAAAACCTCAATGACAAACATAGGGCCAAACGAGACTTTTCATTGATATGAAACTAACTGATAACTTGAATCTTTTTTTAAAGCTTTGTTTTAGTTTTTAGGTCTGTTTTTGTCTGTGTTGAGGACAAGAGATAAAATGTGAAATCAAATCATAAAAAATTAAAATCAGAAAGTATCAGCAGTTTCTCTGGAGTCACAAAAGGTGTTGAAATATCTTATCAATAAGAATGGTGTTCAGAAGTTTCCAAGTCATACTCCCACTGTTAGGTGAAATTCATTTCAAGGTGATCTGCTGAAGATTAGTAGAAATTGAAGTGAAATAAAACATCCCCAGGCATCCTAAGAGCTTCAGGTCTACCTTCAGCAAAGCAGGTGTTTGTTTCATGAGCTAAACGCCAAACATGGAACCAAACAAGGCTCAACCTATCCAGGCCAATGAACCAATGACTCGATCATGCTCTCATCCACATGTTTAACCCTTTAGTGCCAAATGTTTCATATCTGATACGTACGGTTTCTGAAATGTTTTGCGTCTGACACCTTTTGCATAATTTAATGGTAAAAACTTTGCTCAAAATCCTATTGTACACAATCAGATACACCTGATAACAGGGGGCAGAAGACTACACAAAAAATAATTTTGACTTATCACATAGTAATAAATTATTAATATTGAAAATGTATTTCTGTTTTTTCTTTTTACATATTTTGTTAAAAGGCCAAATAAGGAATTCAAACAAAAAAAAAACGTAATTTTCTGTTTTGTTTTATTCTTGGATCAGGTTTTAAAGGGTTAAGTTCAAGAGCAGAAGTCCAGTTAAATGAATAAGTCCCGGCTTGCTGAATTATTGTATAAAAAGGAAAATTGTAACTTTTGTGTTGAAAGATTCCCCTCGGTCTCTACCCAGCGCTTGTGATGGTGGTTGAGGGTTGGAAAGTAGATGGACTGGTAAGCCGGTTGGCTCAGCACACTTGAACATGACAGACAGGTAAAGTGCCTTCATCACTCTGGGCACTGCCCCAATCCAACAGTCAATCCCCCCCTCTTATGAATGAGAGGCAGAGATACTCCACATCCTCCACTTGAGGCCACAGTTTGTTTCCCACCTAGAGCGAGAAAGCTCACCCATTTCCAACTGAGGATCATGGCCTCAGACTTGGACATGCTAATCCTTTATGGATATTTTACTCTGAATTTCCCTTTTTTCTCTCTATTCAATTGTTTCAATTCTCTCACGATATTCTGATAAATGTATTCACAATACAACAATGATCTGTGTAACAAGTGGATATTTCTTTTTCCTTATAAAATGAAGATCTACAACTTTGGCCCCACTCATCTTTACTATGCATGAAATAACAGATTTAAGTGCGGCAGCCGGTGTGCATACTAAACAGATATCCAGAGAAAATACCACCGGTGTCATTTTTACGACCCCTCGCTGCCCTGAATTTGCTGTCACGAGGGGCTCCTTTTCAGAGAGAGCTGTGCAGAGACCTTTAGCGAGGCAAGTGCTCCAACTTCAAAAGCAGCAGATGGAACAAGATTTTAAAATGCCATACACCAACATAATTCACAGCCCGACCTGCCGAATTACAGCCATCCACAGTCAAAGGGGAACCCAGGCCACGTCTTCATCTCAAACCGAGTCCGGGTGATGAAGTCATCTCTGGTGAGATTCAGCGCGAATAATCGACCAAAGTAAAGATAAATACTCATTTTTGCTTAACCACTCGAAAGGCGCGTGGACACTGTTATTTAACTGTTTTACGACTGATTATAGGGTTTGCAGAAGACAGATGACACACACAAACATCTGTAACTGGCAAGAGGAGAGCTCGTTTTACAAAACAGAAACATAAATCCACGGAGCACAAGATGCTCAAAATGCATGTTCAATCACTCCCCATTGTATTTAATTGACTCATATTTAAATGGCTCATTATATGTATAGTTCATTTTGACAGAGTGTCTTTAAATGGTTGGAAACCTCCGTGTTAGCTGTGTCTGAGATGGTTAATTTTCATATATTCTATTCAGATTAACTTGTAGAAACAGCACTGTATTCTGATTTATTGTAATCAGTATTAAATCGAGTTAATAAAATCTAAATTAAACAGTTTTTCAATTGACTGACCTGCAAAATATGCAAAACAAGTGACACGTCCCCACAGGCGTTTCCCTTCATTAGGTCAATTATCAGTGTTTTCATCTTTAAAAATGATTTACTGATTAACATACCCCATTTCTTATGATTTTTTCTGTTAAGTGGGAGTCAGAAGAAATCAATAGCGTTCCTTGAAGTGATGTTGAACCACTACAGGTGTCCTCAGACTCCTTTTAGAAGCAGAACAGACTCCATCTGGAGTTGATTCTGACTTTCCTGACAGCTTTTGTATCCTCTCCTCTTGACTTCAAGTTTGGGAATACACATCTTTTAAGCTGGCCTGTTGATACTGCTAGCAATTATTTTTGTTTAAAATGTACACAGAATCAAAATAATTATAACTCTTTCACAAGTCACTGACTATATGGCGTTGTGATGCTGACCCCCGAATATAAACACACCATTTCCACAAGAAAAATAAAGATTTGAATATATTTTCCAGGTTTTTTCCAGGTAATGAGAAGTTGACTTTACATTTAAAGTATTTTTTAGGTAAAACACAACAGCCAATCTCCTTCTTCAAGGACTCCACTGCGAAGGTGGCCGTGGTCACATGGAGGATTAAAGGCTATGCCGGGGTGAAGGTGGGGTCAGGGGTCAGGAGAGTTCAGCTGGAATTAAATTTATGCAAATGTAAAAGCGGGTGCCAAACACTCACCCGGACTGTTGATTCATCAACTGAATTGGCTGAAAATGAACGCCGACATGTGCTGGCGGTCAATACGGACCCTGCGAGAGTCCAGATGATTGATTTGCTCAGTCCCACTACATTTGATTAACTTCTGTTTTCAGTTTAGAGATGGACATTCAAAATCTGCCCTGTGTAATGAAAAGGGAGAAAATGCAATTTATTATGGCTGTTATGTGCTGAAATGACCACAGGCATCTCATGAAGCTGTATAATCCGCTGTCAACATTCATCTTACAGGTAATATCCTTTCCTGCGTCTCGTGTCATAAGTGGCAAACAGGAAGTTAAGTCATCACTCCATCTTTCATGTGTCACAGAGGGATAAAGATACAGTCCACAGAGAAGCCTATTTTATTTCTGAGCATTCAATTATCTGAAAAACAGCCCTGATGATAATGGCATTGTACTTGTTCAAAATAGCCCTTTCCCTATAAGTTATTTTGTTTGGTGCTGTGAAATGGGAATCAGATGAAATCACAGCCATTCTTGAAAGTAAAGTTGAACTCTCACATGAAGAAAGAAAAACCTGAAAGTGTCCTCAAAAGCCTCTTATACTTTCCTTTCCCTCCAGCCAGAGAAGCTACTCTGCAAATAGCTGATTGCACGACGAATTGCATATTCCATTTGAATATGGTTTGATCTTTTCATATCTGAAAATACCACAAAAAAAAAGAAATGCGCATGAGCAAAGAACACACTTACTAGAACCTTTTATATCTGAACATGTTTTGATTAAAAAATTTAGGACCACAAGATGCTTATTTTTGCTTTACTTTTATTGAAATGCAAACATTATGGACAGGTATAATTAGACCCTTGCCCCCAAAATCAGAGTCACAACTTCACAATAATAATTCATTTCCTTGTGCAAAATCTGGTCCAGCAGAAATGAAATGCTGCCCTTGAATGAGGCTGTAAATAATGGATGGCACAGAAATGATATTGTTAATAGATCATTTTGTTTATCATGAAATTAAAAACCTCAGTAGGGCTGCAAACAGTTTGACTTAACTTTTTCTCTGCTTCTTATCAAGCTTTAAAGAAGAACTGATACATATTGCAAAGGTAAAGCATCACTTTTAACAGCGTCTAAACAGTAAAGATGTTTGTTCAATTAGACCACTTTGTTATAATCCTAGCAAACAACATCAATGTTCAGGAGTTGCTTTAATGTTTACGATGTTGTGTTTTGTTCATGCATGTGTTATTCAGAGCATGCTTCACTCACAGGCTTTGTGGCATGGCAAAAAAATATATATAAAAAAGCTGAAACAGAAACTTCTGTCCTTAATGAGGCTAGTTTCACAGAACAGGAGTGTGAGTATCCATGTGTGATCATGAACATCAGAGTGAGGAGACACTCCAAGAGTCACAGCTCTGGAGCCCAGTCTCCTTTAGTCTGGTTACAGCTGCACCCGGGCTGAGCACGAGTCGGTTTCTCAGTGTTTTTGTTGCATAATTCAGCATCTCATTGTATTGATATGTGATTTACTATTCATGTTTGGCTTCCACTGAAAAGCCAAGTCCTACCGGCCTGGTTGTCTAATGGTTTGGCTCGAAATTCCATTTAACGTGTGATTGCAGTAAAACAAACCGATGAGGATAACAAGGTGATTTTCTCTGTTAGCAGACATCCGTATTTTTGTTATGTCATGCATTTATTCAGAGGCATGTGTTCTGGAGATCTTCTATTTCAGCAGGGACCTCAGATGAGAATATCAATGGCGTCCCTTGGATCCTCACTCATTAAAACATCACTTTGTTTAATAGGAGCGCCATCAGATTGGTCCACGGACCATCTCTGCTTTATGCAGAGATGTTTGCCTCGGTAAATTGCTTTTAAAATTCAGCTGGTATCTTCTTCCAGTGAGCGGTTACCAGTGGAAACTCAATAGCTATTCCCAAAAGATGCTCCTGTCAAAACCTGCATCTAAACAATCATGAAAATGACAATCATAATTATTTGTTTTCACAGCATTCACTCACAATCTGCTTTTAAACCAAATTGAATGAAATATCACGGTTGGAAAAAAACTAAAAATGTAAATCGTTCCACACTTTGATGTAGCCCATTTAAAAGAAGAAAAAAAAAACAAGTCAGTTTATGCATGTGGGAACAGAGCATTGACTGGGTTGACAGTCAGCATATTCTGCCCGCTTTAATAAATGCAGATAGCTGTGATTTACATGTGTAGATTGAATGGCAGAGCGGAAAATAGGCTTGTCAAGGTGAATGACATGTCATATTTCTGTGTGTAATTCACAGCAAACAAGCACCCGAAGCATCATGAGAAATTAACATTTCCTTCTCGGAAACTGCCAAAAACCAGACAGAATAGATAGTCAAGTGTCATTTTTAAGCGTCACCCGTTTTGTCACCGCACGGTTCTAAAGCAAATATGCAAGAAAAAGTCACCTCACTTGAAAACAGAATGTGTGAAAAAACGTCCGTGTTTTCTAGCTGTTCGATAATGCCGTCGGACAGCTTCTCTGTAAACGCCCAGATATGGCATGACAACACAATCTGTGCTCTTTGATTGCTGGATCAACACGGTGTCAGCGGTGCAACAGTGCCATCTATGATGTTACTGCAAATGAGACCGGTCATCCGTGACTCGGTTATGACTGGACCGGACTCCACCGTTTCCCAATCATTACCGTGGCAATGAAGAATGGTTTGTTCACATTAGTAAAATGACTGTTTTTATGCCTGACAAAACCCAATGACATACAGAGGTGCATGTAATGTGCTGGAACACCATTAAGTCTTGGCAGCACATCTTAATAATCTCCAGACATTGCCCCTCTATTTCCAAAAAGGACGTTCACCCTCACCAGCCTTTATAAAAAGCTGCTATTAACCCTCTGATTACAGCGGGAATGGTCTGGGAAATGCTCCGAGGGGACTAACCCCACAAGCAGTTAAAATGCCTTCAATTGTTTGAATTTGCATGCTATGATAGGCAAAAAGAATTGACCATCATTGTCATTCCCTTCTTTTCATGGCTCTAAAGTTCTTTAGGTGAACTTTCCGATAATGAAGCCTGAGCAGGGTGGAAAAATTGCTTTTCCACCCCAGCACACAAAAGTCTGTCAAACTCTGCTCCCATTAGGGAAGGGCATTTCTAATTAAAATAAAGTTACATAGTGATGTAATTAAAGTCAGAATAATGATACATACTTTAATTATGAAGTTAACAGAAAGGTCTTACTGATTAGATGCCCAAATATGGATGAGATTAACAAGATGTGACATAGAAAAATAGGCAGGGAGGGTGCTGCTCCCACATTAGCAAATTTTCTTTCTCTGGGTTTTATAAGCTTACAAGGATTTGAGGGGATATTATTCATTCAGTCCTAGAACAGTGTGAAATCCCTTTTCATGTAAATTAAACAATCAAAATCAAATTAATAAACACGCTGGAAACGTGTCCCTTACTGATTTGCTGAAATTCAAGTGGAGGAGAACAACTGGAAACACATGCAAATACATGGTACAACAGCCACCCTCACACCTCAAATCCCACTTTTAGAAATCCAATTTCAAGTCTGGATCAGGATTTACCATACCTTTATACGATCAGTGAGGAATAGAAAGCAATTATCACACTTTCGTTACAAAAAAAACAGGAATAACAAAGCATCCGGCAGAAGTCCCTTATAAAAAAATGCTTAGTCGATTCCACATCTGTCATTATCACATCCCTGGAAACAAATCAGAGCCATGGATGCAGTTTTTTTACAAAAACAGACAGGAGACCAGAGCAGGATTCATCTGCTGCTCCTCGATGCTCATTTGCCTCCCCGACTCTCTCCCGAATTTATGACGGTACTGGAACCAAGAAATAATTGAGCCATTGCTGTCATAATGGGATTTCAGGGTTTGGTTGGGGGGGTAAAATGTTGCCCACCTCATGACAGCACAGAGCAAATCCTTGACCAAAGAATGGGTTTTGCTTTCATTCAGGGCCCATAACACTCTGAAATCCAACCCCGTTTCCAGTGGTTAGAAAGAACTCCATTAGGCTCCAGCAGATGTATTTTTCGCAGCTTCGAAACCAAAGACATTTTTATAAGCGTACATTTTTGCAGTGCACGCTTTCTGCAGAATGACCTTCCCTTCACACAGAGTCCAGACTGAGCAGCAGCTTTTAACTCATATTCATGAGGCCCGGGTTTATGGGACTCATAAGGAAACCTTCATCCAGGAGCATAATATGTTTGTGTGAGGGATATAAAGCACATAATGTGCAATAAAATATGTCCTTTAATGAACATTAGAGAAAGATTGAAGCATCTACTCAGCCTTAAGTATGAGGCCCATGAAAAGTGCTAATGGCAACTTCCTGTACAACTGCTATTACAGAAAGTGATCTGTGTGGTCCCTGCTTCCTTTACTGCTTTTCCAATAGTCTGAATACATATAAACCCAAACATACATGAGTTGTTTTTCACTCGGGCTTCCAAGAGTTAATTAACGCAGAATGGATCAGGCACACGTGTGTGAAAGCACAAATAAAACTGTGAAAATCTGTGATTTCCCACGCCGGGAGCAAAAGTTTGCCTCTCAGTTTCGTCTGAATCTACTCCATATTGTGAGCGTGGCTGGAACTTGATGGATGACAGCGGTGACGGAGCTGAGAGGAGCGCCGGACAGGGCAGAGCCTTCCACCTGAGCGGCCAGGGATGGCTCGGCCACATGCTGCCCGCATCATTACGCCGCCTCCGCCCAGACCCCAGGTGCCAGCCTGATGGATGGCCTCCACCAGGCCAAAGAGCCCAATGGAGGCGTCGCATCCAGGCTATAGCCCGGCCCATCCATCTCCAGTCCCGAGTAGAGAGTCGTGTTACAGTATGTCTTATCTGGGACCGCTCTGCTCAGCTTTAATCCCACTCCCTGATTAAATGGCCTGCCGTGTGCACTGAGGGCAGGTTTCAGTATTGTCCATTAAACTGTCGGTGACAACCAAGACGAGGAGAATGGAGGAAAAAAACAACATAATAATCATTTAAAAATTACCTTTTTTTCCATTTTTTCAATTTTTTCCATTCCACTTTTTTGCTTTTTACCATAACATTAATTGTGTTCAAATCTGTATGGGGTCTATGGGACCAGCAATACGACACGGTTATTACTTAGAATAATGTCTAGTCTACAGATCAGAAATGTGTGGGTGAGGGCCACTCAGAAGAGCCTCACGATGCCCACGGATGTAAACACACTGGTGGCCCTGAGGTCACAACAATGTAGCTCAACAACAAAACAGAAAACAGTCTTTCAGAAAACACTATTATAAAACACAAAGAAGAAACCAGTGTTTTTGTTTAGGCTTTGCTGGAACAAATTCTGAAATGTTTCACAGTAGATTTTTGTTCAGTTTACTTTATAGCACGGCGAAACACATAACAGATTCTTTAAAATGTTGCATTTTATTGCATTTTTTATCTCATGGCCATCATAGTATACAGTGTCCTTGTGTAGAAGCAGACCTTTTCCAGTTTTTACTGTCTACCACAAAAGGCGTTGCAGTATTTTCCCCCACTATTTCTTCTTTTATTGGCATCTGTCACCACCTCTGTGATTAAAAGTGATGCGAGTGAGCGAAATGCTAATGATAAAAGCAGTGATTATTCACTCTTGTCCAATTTGGAGTTATGATGTTAGGCAGTTTAATATGACAGATACCCACTTCCCTGTTTGTGACCAATTCCCAAACTGAATGTCTTTGAAGCGGAAGAGTCCACGGTCCAAACTCGATCTAACTGCCCCATTAGCTTAAATAAAACATTTGTGTAGAGGGTTCCTGCACAGCCAGGTTGGACTGCTCCCTGTGACTGTGTTTGCCAAAACGAAGGCCGAAGATTTCAACCATTCATTTCAATTTCGTGCTGATTTTTTTAACACACAGAGTGGGAGACGAGTGTCCCGCTGAGAGCCATTCCTTCTATTTACCCAAAAGTGACATCCTCCACGTGTCTGACACTGAGTATCTGTAGCCAACACACAGCCTGTGAGGTCATTTCCAGTGCATGACAATTACTGACGTGCCATTTCTGCATCCACAGGGAGGGAGCTGCAATAACAAATGGATGACTTGCCGCCTGCCCCTGTGAAAACTCTGCGGCTGCAGCCAGATGCAGCAAACAGATGCACACAGCTTGTCTGCTACCTCGCCGCTTCAATAACTCTCATTACGGTAATTGTTGTTTAATGTTTTCATAATCTGCTGCTTACAGGAAACTGTTTCCCTTCCTCTAATGCCATATCTGCCTCCTCACGGTCCCATTTCCTATGTTACTTTTTTTTTTAAATACGTTTTTAAAATGGCCATAATGAATCGGAAAACGCCTCGACTGGCGGCTCTCCCTGATTGAAGAAAGTCTGAGGCAGACTTTTTTGGTATGAATGAGCAACAGAGTCATCAGAGAAAGGCCAATGGATTCCTGATATAATGAGTCACTCGCTCGCAGAGCTGGCACCGCCGCGCAGCATCTGGCACTCGGGCGGCCGTGCACATTCGTGGCGTTTACTTATATTTCACCTCTGCCGCTACTCAGAATGAGTGATTGTCTACTCAACCCGGCTCTACAGAGCATTTCCACCCAAAATAACACTAACTCTGTCCGACTTCCACACACACACATACAACTCTTTATTAGAGGTGATCAACTCAAAAGTAGAAGGAAGATGACAGATATAAGTGAATCTGTAACTGATTATGCTTTGTTAATAAGAGGTAAATTGCTATATGAATATATTCCATGGCTTTCATTTGGTTTTGAACATAAGAAAGCTACATTGACATCAACATATAAGTTTTGTTTTGTTAATTCAAGTTTTTGCTTTTGCAAAGAAGTTCTGTTCACAAAATAAATTATGAGATGAACTTTATCTCTCTATAATCTTCCAGTGTCAGTTCCAATAAAAGTTATCAAATCACTGAGCTTAGAAATGAAAACAATCTTAGAAAACTCAGATGTTGTATCCAGGAGACCCCCCGAGTTTGCCATCAGCAGTAATTATAAGTGACCAATCCATCTGTGAATCATTCTTTTCCTCTAATTATCTCACATGTGCTTTCTGCCTTCCTGTGACATTTAGCAAGGGCCTTTTCAGAAAGCCACAAGGTGGGCAAAGATGCCATTAGGTGATAACGTTCATTTATTGTTGGGCCCTCATCAGCACATTTTCCCGCCTTGAGGCATAAAATACAATCCACGCTGATTAGCATCAGCCCCATATCGGGGGAAACATAATAGCCCCAGTCTGAAGGTGAAGCTTTTGAGGGCACAATCTTCCCTAAACAGAGACAACTGCCACAGATTTCTTGCAGTTAGAGGATTATCTCCCTCACTCTGCATCCTGAGTGTTGCTCTCACGGGGGGAATGGAGTTGCTTTTGTATTCACATGATATCATTGTGTAATTAAATCATTACGTTACAGGTTGTCCTTCATACTTTTAGTTTGCACCTTGATATGCTATGGCTGTCAAGGTTTATTAATTGATTAAATGACAAATTAAAATGAATCCCGAGCGCTGTGATTGTAACTGAAATAACCCGCTGGGCTGTTTGTCCTTGGCCATGAAACAATTCCAAGTTTGTTTTGACTTCCACAGTACATGATATCCAGAATGAGACGATGCACAGAATCGAATACGCGACACACCTTTTTCTACAATTACCAGACTGACTTGTTATCAGATGTAACCCAAAGCAAGATTAAGTGAAACAATTTAATAATGGAGCTGATTATGTAAGAGAAGCCACCCCCCAGCAGTTGTTAGTAGATGTAATGGTTGGGACAGCTAATTAGTTGGGTTGGTTGTCCTTGATATATATAGCCTTTCCTATCGTTTCTTAATCAGCTAAGAAGCAATGATCCATGTGCAGACAAAGCCCATTTAATTACAAAGCTGGGATCGTGACGGCAATGCCAAGCCCTGAGACGGGTGTTTAAAACTCACACAAGATTGTCACATTTTCTACGTTGATGGCTCAGATAATTGAGTTGCACTTAGACACATCATATTTTTTTCAAGACTCTCAAACCAACATGTAAGCGATTGTTCAGCTGAAGTGAGGACACGAGGGGGGGGGTGCTCAAGATGTGTGATCACCAGGTTAAATTAAGTGTGAATAACAGAAGCAACACAATGTAGTGACAAACAGAGGAAGATTTAATTACGTAATGGGGAATTTATGTAATTGATCAAGAAACCAATAGGCATAACTGTTGATCCCATACAGGTTAATGATTTTGGAAGTGTATTTGATTCAGTGTAAACTGTAGTATTGCATACACACGGGCTTAATTTTCTAATGTTGCACAGATTGGAGTTTGCTATTCCCTGAAAGCAAAAACAAACAGATGGCTATCTGCCTGGGAGGGCCCGAAAAGAGCAGAAATGGAGAGGTCGGGAGGGACATCGCTTCGATCGGCAGCAAAGAAGACACCGAACACGAAACCAAAGGGATTTATTGACTAAATCAATAAGCAGAGGAACTACTATGAACAGGTTATGACAGATGGCCACACACATTCACGCTGCCCCATCACGTCAACACAAACATCACATTTTGCTGTCGAGCTGCTGTCATTTTGGAAAAACCACTATCACATATGATGTGGAAAAATATAATTAAATTTGTCTGGAACATCATAGAATCCCTACCTACAGTCAAAGTCTGGACTTTGTAAAATGTAAATGAAAACTAAACACGAATTTCTTCCTACCGTAACAGAAGAAATTCATTATATGCATTTGCTTAAATAGAGCATGGAGAAACATGCTTTAACTAATGAGATAAAGTGAAAACAGGTCAGTGACACAAAAAGAGCCCCTTTGAGAAGCATGGTCTCTCAATAATGAAGCTGCACACGTGTTCAATGCTCTAAACTAGCCTATATTTACTCTCCAAATATGAAAGACTCCATATTTTAGAGAGCTAAAGACTGTAAAGATAAGTTTAAATAGGACTCACTGGAGGCAATTCTGGGTGTCCATGATCTTTAGACACTCAGCTGCCACTGAAAGCAAAACACTGATTACTCCGTGTTTGAAATGGTGTGGAAATGTTTTTATATGAAATAGTAAAATGTAAATCAGTCTAACCATCCATCCACATGCTAAACTGTTCATACCTGGTAGGATCCCGGGGAGCTGGAGCCCATCCAAGCTGTTGTTGGGGGAGAGGCGTGGTCACAAAAACAACCACTCACAATTCACTCACAAGGATGATTTGCAATCATTAATTAACATGCATCTATTTTTTAGTTGCAGGAAGCCAGATTACCAAGAGATAAATAGTACAATATTTCACTTTCCAGGCTCGCTTATGAATAAAATGTTGTTCATTAGATTTGCAAATCATGGAATCATGTTTATATTTAAATCTTAGATGGCATCACATACATTTTGGAAATGGCTTTGTTGATGATTATGTTGAAAAGCTAAGTTCATTATAAAATGACTAGCTAAAGTGTAGCTGCTCAGAATATTATTCATATGCTTCATCATTTTGTGTATTCGAGTACTGTGACATCAGTGTGACTACGGAAAACAAGCTCATTTACAGATAAAGATATTGAAAAATATAGAATTTGAGGATAAAAAAGAAATGGAAGTTGCCTTACATGCATTCTTACCTACCTTCACAACTCTCAGTGCATGCAGTCATCTGCATGAATACTTGATTCTTTTGTGTTACTCGTGAGGTCACTTCCATCTTTCTTGTTGGTGGAGCTTTACAAGCACAGCTGTTTCCCCGCATTATCCAGAAGCTATTAATCCACAAGCTCCCATGAAGACGAACTCCAGAAGTGAGGGAGGATCCCAGCTTCTGCTCACACTGCACTTTTCAATAACAACTCCAAAGCCTTTAAGAGCACGTGAAATAAGATTTGATTTAGTATTCCACCTTCTGAAATGAAAAAGAGATAAATTAACGGGAGGGCGTGTGATGCATGATAAACCTCCTCCCATTTGAAGACAATGCATTTAGCCGACAGGAGAACGGTTTGGATGATGGTTTGAGATGAAATTAGAAAATGGCTGACGAAAGCAAGCAGGCTTGTTTTGGTGTTGATGGGGGAAAAACAGTCGGTAGGTTTGGAAAAGCAGCCATTTCCATCCAAGACACAATCTTTAAGACGTTTTATGTCTTCAGGCTCTTTGTCTGCAGCTGGTCCAAATACAAGGGCATCACTGAGCAAGAAGACAGCCAGTTTCTCGGAAAAAGAAAAAAGAAAATGCACTGATGTGCAAATCCTCCAGTTGGCTTAAATGGGATTTTGTTGCATAATGTTGTACGTTAAAATCATGATTTTATTACAGCGGGGTGACAGTCTGGAAATAATTTGAGTTTCTATTTAGAAAAGAGAAAAACAGAAAATAAAATAGGAGCATTTCTGCCAATGATGTTAATAGCATCAGGATCTGAATTTAACGTGACATAACACCCCGTTTTGAGTGGAGGTGTGTCTGCAATTATCGAGTGGGCACGCAAACACCTTGGATTGTATATAACAAGCCTTTTTCCAGAGGAATATATTAATCCCAGAAATAACCAAATTAAATAGAGAAGTAATTGTAAAATAGTACTTTCCAACACTCCATGGCACAACAACACTCTGAGCTCATTGTAAATGCTAACGTAACAGTGACTGATATATATTCCATCCCTTTTAAAATGTCCGCTCTCATCCTCCGACTTGATGAAGCGTTATTTGTTCAGGCTATTATTAGTTCTCGGCTTAACTTTGATCACTTACTCCAAAGCTATTTCTCAATAATCTCTCGGATGACATTGAGATATTACACAATGTGCCCCTCTCTTGCACAGCCTCAGCAAAACAGTGCCAATCCATTTCAGAGCCCCCGCTGCAGCCTGCACAGCCAGTTATTACAGATTACTTTCTGTGGCATGTGGCTCATTGGAAGGTAATGTGGAGGCTATTTGAAGAATTATTTAAGATGGAGCTATTCACCTTTGATATCATGTTCACCCTCAGGACCAGAGGCTTTCGGAGGACTCTAATAGTCTGTTACTTTGATATAAATCTGTCTGACATCCACACCTCTCAGGTTATTATCTTTTTGAGGTACAAGGACTTGAATTGTTCTCTTTCGACTGTAACGCGGTAATTTCTACTAATCATAACAGGAGTTGCATCAAGTGGAGCAGGAGGACATACAAGAAAGAGTTCAGGTCAAATCCAAGAAGTTTAAGTCCATATTTAATGTTTTAACCTAATTTTTTCCCACTTGAAAAAGGTTAAATGACTTTTTTCCCAACTTGTGTTATGCATACATAACTAATGTGCAGCCTCTTTAAATAAAGGGGGGGGGGGGGGGGGCATCAGTCCTGCCCCCTGCTTTTATCAGACAAGCAGCGATAACAGCATGTTTCCCCTTCTGAGTTTTAAAATAGCCTTAATTAAAAGCAACAAATTCAATTAAGATGAGCTTAAGATTAGCATATGCTAATTACAGCAATAAACAGTAGGTAAGCATTGTGTGCCAAAAAAAGAAGAATGTTATAAGGAAAAACATAAAAGGCCCTCAAGTGCTTTTCTGTTATCCAAGTCTATACTTTGTTCTCGCTTTTGTTCTGGGAAACAATAAGTTTCACGACAACACCTACACGCACAAGAATAATCAGAGTGTAAATATCACAAACTCAGAAGGATTCAGAGGGCTGGGATTTAAAGATGTTATCTTTTTGAGGTTGACATTTCTCCAGAGTTATGGCATTTTATTTCCCAATCATTAAAAATGAATTACAGTGCTCAGTTTTGGTTAATAAAAAAAAAAATCAGCATTTCACTCTGACTTTAAAAAACTAAATTCCTGGCACTGAAATATGTTCTTGTAACATTTTTAACATTTTTATGCTGCTGTTGTCAACTTTCCATGATTATCAGCTTCCTGGAATTTTTTTATCTATTCACAGCCACATAAATGTCACACGTTAGGTGTTTGGCATCCCTAAATACCAGGATTTTAAGTGTGTATGCGGTGATGTAAAAGGTGAGTCATTATCACAAGGTGTTAAATGAATGGATCCGATCTGTGAGGTCAAATGAAAGTGGCCCAAGGGCCTGGACTGGTCAACAGATGGTGTCCGGCCGCAGATGGTAACGTATAGCCACGTTTTAATTCATTCAAATAAATTAAACGTTTGCTCTGGAACTGTCTCCTTTCCGGAGATCTTGACATGATACAATGGCACGGCTTCTTTTTATTTATTAGCTGCTTTTATCCGAAGACGTTTCCAGGTGGGGTCCACCATTTTGTCACAACCATGCCATAGTCTTGTTTTTGTACCATAGCCATGTTTTTGTCATAGCCTTGTTTTGCCATTGTCTTGTTTACTTTGTTTTGATACTTTTGCCACAGCCATGTTAATCTTGATTTGATACTTTGTTCATAGTTTTGTCACAGCCATGTTTTGTCACAGTCTTGTTTTTCCAGAGTCATGTTAATCTTGCTTTGTTACTTTGTCCATAGTTTTCTCACAGCCTTGTTTTGAACTTTGTCTGGACATCCACTCTTTTTGAGTGTGTTTTTGTTGCAATAAACCCTGTTTTCTGAATCTCTGCAACTGAGTCCTCCTCCAAGATCCCACTTCATGACACTTCCTTATCATCTGCCATTTTCCCAGATGGTATTTTTGATCGTCTTTTGGTTTGTGTTTTACGGTCTGCAGTTTAATAGTTTAATCAAGTGAATTCTGAGGAGTAATTTAATTAATTCTAACAAATTATTGCCGTAATGACTTTGGAGGTTTGGACTTCTTTCCTGGGTAAGAGAAAATACTGTAATTAGGTATCAGACGCAGAGACCTCAGGATAAGATGTTCCTTTGTTGTCACTCCCGCACCACCTGGGTGGATATACGAGTTTAATTTTTCCTTTTCCACAATATAAAAGTAGGTTGCTGTTTAATGGAGTTTCTTCACTTGAAAAATTACATCTTAAGCCTTGTTAACTAGTCACACATGTCCAGATTATTAAGCTTCTTGTGTGCTGATCATGTTGGATATGACACAAACTTCTTATTTAGATATTTTGATATTTCCTCCAACTTTTATCCCAGCAATGAATGCGTCTGATTCTTTCATAAAGCTTTTATTATGTCAGTCTTTTGATAGGCTAGCCATACTGAGAAGAAATCCCTACATTATGACATCATGACACTCATTACATGGTCTTCATATTTCCACTGTGTAACACTTTATGATAAAACACAATTTCATTGCTTCTTTTTCAATTAGAAAGGCACATTAAAATGCTCTCCTCTGCCCATGGCTGTTCTCTCATTCTCCCTTTTTACGTAGAATTACTACCCAAACATTCATCAGCCACTGTTGGCTGGTTACTTGAACAAAATTAGGGGAGATTGTTGTCCAGAAATGAAGAAACTCTGGTCACATAGACTGCATTTGTGAAGTGGATATAAATAATGCTTGTGTCTAAGCTCAACAAAATGGTCACTGTTCTTTAATTAATGATATGATTGATTATTTTAGTAATTTGAAAGTAACATCAGTGAGCACATTTTAACCTTATGCAATAATAGATTCATATTTGATTAAATTTCAATATATTTTGAATTAAGATAATATAAGATTTTAAAATATTAACTTTGGCATTTAAAGCTAAGAAACAAAAGTTCTCCTCCACATTGTTTCTGAAGCATATAAGAATAAGAACTGAAGCCCTGACAGATTTTCTGATCTTTGCCTGCCCACCTGCTCTAATTCTGACCTCAGTTGGCCTTTCTGGGCTTAAAAATGCTCAAAATACAAACATGTCTCTTTGGAGTGTTGCCCACATGCTGTTTGTTCATTTGAGCATTTCCTCTTCAGAATGTTCTTCAGTCCTTGATGTGATATTTAAATTAGTGCTGCTAACACCCCCCCCCCCCCCAACACACACACACACACACACTCTCCCCCTCCTGAACAAAGAGGACATTTGCTGACCTTCTCACTATCATAACACACTCTGAAAAGGGCACACAGGACTCCACTCATGCTAACGGTGTTTGGCGTGATAAGATACTGGCTGTATTTACTTGTGTAGCAAATTTTTTATCAAGTGCACTTTAGCATAGAAAAGATTATTTTGTCTCATTAAAAACTGCTGTTGTGACATCAAACTGCTGGTTTTAAGCCGGTTACTCTCCATATCGCAGTCAGATTTAATTGTCTTTGAAATGCCGCATTTTGCATCGGACGTTTTCACCTGAGCCCTGCAGGTAAATGTTTTCTGGGGCCTAATCTGTATTCACATTTGCACGTCTGTGTTATTCTCATTAAAACACATTAATGAGGCCTCATGTTGGGGATCAAAAAGTATTGATTTGAGATATTTTTTTGATAAAGCTGCTTGACATATTTACAAGTTTGGGGTAAAGGTTTAGTGGTGAGTCAATCATTTTGTCGGTGTGCATTTAGATAATAGCCCAGTTTTACCCCGCGATGACCATTTTCTACATATTAATAACACCTTCAACCCTCTGCACATGGAGAAGTCATTGACTTGACCGAGCTCCAAAGTGCAGCTAATTTGTATTTGACTTCTGAGAGCTGGAAGAGGAAAAGAACAGAATATTGATCATGGGGGATCAAATACGGTTAATCTATATCACTGCATTTTGTTCTAAGGTGACCATCTTGGGACTTGTTGCTGATGAGGGCAATAAGACTTGTTTTGAAAAGTGTGTGCGTTGTCCCGTTGCATACGGCATGCTGCGTGTTAATATATGTGTACAGAACAATTTACAGGTTTACTGTTTATCAAAAAAAAAAAAAAAAAGGCTTTTCCAAAAACAAGTTTTGTTTTTTTCCTGTCTCTGCATTTATCTTTGCAGAACATACACTCTGTAGTTTTATTGCCCGGGCTATCTTAAGCGTTTCACTTTTTCTGACCTCACACAAACATGTCTTATCCAAGAAAGTCTGACTCGTACTCCATAGCCCCAAAGAGTTTTCATCCCGTAATAACCTCGATGAAGGAAAACATGAGATTGTGAGCAATTTCTGCTTGCAACGGGGCAGAAATGATGATGGCACAATGTGTCCTGTGTGGGTCTGCATAACAAAGAGCGTTGAGGTTTTTGCCGGATAGCAGGATGCATACTATACAACTAAGATGTACGGAACAAATTTCAGCTTCTGTGAATGTTTGAGCAGAAAATAAAGCAGCTGTTCATCGGTTGTCCTTGTACGGTCAACGAGCAAACGCTGAATGCAGCTGTTCAAGAAGATTTCACCTATTACACACATCTGCTTTAGACATGCAAGCCAGCTTGCTTTAGCAAAAGACAGTTCATATATTATTTGGAAACTTTTGTAAAGACACAAATTTGAAGGTAAAGTCCTCTTTTTACAGACACAGCATCGAAAAATGTGATTATCTTGCACACTGTGCTCCATAACACGGAACATTAACAAAGCACGTCTTTCCAACATGTAATTGTGCTGTCAGGAACTTGCTCTAATTATTGATATCACCAGAGAATTGGCTGATGTTTGGAAAAAGCTAGAGTTATTTGTTTGAGAGCGGCTAATGGAACAGTTTACCTGATGGTGGGCGGTGAGAAAAAACTTGGCCTCTGAATTGAATTTTCAGTGCTGTACATGCAGAAATATCTTTGGGGACGTAGATGCAAATGGACCTGCTTGGAATTTACATATCATAAATGTGCACAAGGACATGAAGAAGGGCAATGGCCTCATAAATCCACTGCTTTAAATCTGATTAAAGAAACTAAATCAAAATCTAGTTATGCCTGGACTTGAAATATAGCTGGCCCTCAGGAAAGAATCGACTCAACTTGTGACTTTAAAACAATGTTGACATCTGGTCTGTGTCAGATCCTTATCAAGAATTTCAAAAATAATCTTAAATTCTGTTCTTATGATCTTAAAATTGACCGAGCTCATTGTGCAATGCAACATATGTTAAAAGCATCCAGACAGGGAAGTGATCTCCTGTTGTTTTGGATAGAAATTTACAGTTATCACATGTATTTCACAAGAAAAACACATTTTTTTCTATATACTTGACAACAAATCTCTTGAATCTTGTCATTTGTTGGTTCATCAGTGCAGCACAAATTGACCTGAGTTTTAAATGTGCTTTCCTTGAATCCCGCTCTCCATTAATGGCCAGCACTGCTCCCATATTTTCCCCCAATTCCAGTTTCTCATCAGGATCAGCAGATTAGATTTTCTCATCCTTTTAAGCAACACACTCTGGCATGGTTTGTTTTCACAGACAAGGTCGGACAGGAATCCTGAACACGTTTCGACACTTTGAGAGTTGACGTCTTGGAAAGTCAAAAATCCTATAAATTATTTGAGCTCGTTGCGCCTTTCATCTGTTATTGCTCCTTGAAATCGTGAGGGGATCTGTACGTTTCAAACCAGTCAAAACCAGAGCGTCACAGGCCGGGGTGCACTCCGGCTTTTTGGCTCTGTCTTTTTCCAAACGCAAACATCAAACAATCCCGGCTTCCAGACGCCACATAAACAGCTCGTTAAAAACAAAAGGGCACGCCATCGCGCCAGTCAACCCGAATCCCACCGAGCAAACAAACAAACACAAAACAAAGAACTCTCATCCGGGAGTGCAGCTAGAGGGAAACAGTCTTTGGTCATCAGTTAGAGGATTTCAGGATAACGTGGTGACAGATCCTGAGCCCTGCAGGGGGAGAAAATGAATAGTTAAAGCCCCAAAGAAATATTGCATGCTTATAAATAATGATTATACTAATAATTATCGTTGTTATCTTTTTTCCTTGATGCCTCTGAACTATTCTGCAGAGTCTTACGTGATCTGTGCTCAAATTGAAAGGCTTTAATTGTGAAAAACTGAAAACTGAGAGATGACTTTTGTTCATAAGCTCTTTTTATTTCACACGATCAGTACGAGGTTTTGTTTCCTCCTGGTTCAGAGGAATAAAAACTGAGCTGTTAAGCGGACATGAATGGCATTTGAGTACTCTGGAGCCGGGTTTACTTTACTCAGGTCAGCTCACAGAGGCTGTTCCTCTCCTGGGAGGGAAGTGTGACCAAAGGCGATTGGCCTCACCTTTTTAAGCTTGGTTAACCACCGCTGTATACTCTGTTATGTCTTGTGTAAACATTTACACTGTTTGCACCATTGAAAGTTGTTGAAGGATCAAACAGGGGTGCTAATGGCGTGCTCCCACTTTTAATGAGCTGTTTGTCTACTGAGGATGATGGAAATGTTTTCCCTTCTTTTTTCTTCTCGGCAGTCAAAGTCTGGCGAAGCAGATTTTCTAAATCTCCAGAGTCAAGATTTTTACAGAAGTGGAGATCCCACTTGTGCTCGTTCTCAGGGGGAAGCGTTTGCTCGGCTTAGCTTGGTCCCAGCAGGATGAATGAATGGATGAATGCATGAATTATTCTATGGACCAAGGCCCATTACTAATATCACACATGTGCCTGGTGTTTAACTACATCTGTGATGATGAAAAAAGACAAAAATAATTCGACCAATGCTTAAGTTAAAGTATTTGCCATTGTTCAGTCAAAAGTATTTCTATCTGAGTCACTAATTTATTATATTCAACTAAAACATCCCTGACTTGCAGTGCATTACCCTTTTTATTAGCTTAACATCTTCCAAAAAGAACACCTCCCTCCAACGTTCAATGGAGTAAAATCTTTACAGGATGCGGCTGTTTTCTTATGTTTTCTAACGCCCATTATATCAGCAGCTTATTTGCTGTTTGAGTCCACAGACTTTCAACAAAAGGACAAGTATTCTTCATCAAATTGTTCATGATGCAATTAAATAATTGTACAATTTCTCTTTCCACAAAATCCCTTGGAGACCTTATATGCTGGATGCCTATTCTTCAGATTTTATAATTCGAGTTGGCCATAATTAATGTTAACAGCCAGTTAATTTTGACCAATAATTTTAGTAAAAAGTGTTGCTGTGGCAGCCATGGAGAAGAGACAACAGCAGCCTGACAGAGAAAACAGGAGTGCTTAAGAAACCGGGAGGATTGATGGGACCAGTGACAGCAGGTGAGTGATTACCTCACAGGAAACAGAGACTTAGCCCCAAGAATATGAAACTAATGACACAAAGTCAATAGCAGAAATAAGCTAAAACTAAACAAACCCAAAGACTGTAAACTACAAGAAGCTAAACTGCACAAAAAAGAGACGTAAACTCAATGTAAACATGGCAAACACTAATTGAACTCATGAAGCTGGAAGCTGAACGGTACACGCTCACAATACAGCATCCCAAAACAGAAAACAATAAAGACGAAAGTGTTCACAAAAAGAACCGAAGCAAAGCACAAAACAAAACAAAAGACCAAACCAAGTCAGCAAGAATAAGCAAACCAGAGCCTCAAACAAACACCAACCATGTGATGAATGAATTTAGAATAAGGACAACCAAGCAACGGAAAGAGAAAACTGAAACCCCAAGAACAGAAAGTTCAACAAAAGACTTTTGGCAGGTCTTGAGAATTCCAGCGATGGGACAGACGAGCCTGAAATAGCTGTCCCCTAGATTTCCACCGCAGATAGTCTGCTGTCCTTCACCTTCCATCCGTCCCAGAGGGCGGACCGCTGCAATTATGAGGGAAGAAATCTGTGACAGATAATGGGATTGTCTCTGCTTTGAATGATTCTCATGCTTGACAGGGGACATGCAAGTACTGTAACACAACTAAACCTTTTTTTTAGACTGATGGCATATCATTTTTATCCTTAGATCGTGTTCTCCTCTGGCTCTAAAACACACAGAGGGCGACCACAGCACACTTTCCATTACAGCATCCCTGAACATTTGCACCTGACAGCAGCCGCCGGGTTTCTTTCTCGAGATGTTAAGCATCATAAGTCAGGACATGCAGCGGAGAGATAATTGCGGCACGGCAGAAAGATATTAAAATTCCATAACCGAGCAGCTCTCTTGGCCTTGTCGGCTGCCGGTTTTGGGTGATTTTCACATAATAACATCTCTTCCTGTGTGGAAGTCTTACTCACATTGCCACTGTGCATCAACAACCTGCAAAAACAAGTGATATCCAGCTGTGTGGAATCAGATATGGGGCTCAGATGCACAGAGAGGCTGCACACATCCAATCCCGGGCGGGAATTGTTTTGCCCGGTTTCTGTGCTTAAATGTGGTTGATGCAGCCATTGTGGAACGCGAACTGAAAATGGCTCTGGGGTAGGCAGCAGCTTGCTGGGTGTCCAAGCATTTGCCAGTTCCTGTTGCCAGTGACTGTGAATGTTCTTTTCAAATGTGCGTAAGCTTTAAATAAGCCTTTAAAGAAGGAGGTCACTAAGAAAAAAACATATGTTTCAATAGCAAATATCAGTTATCCTGCACTGTTGCACATGTAAATCCCTCATGTCATCTTTTATTGTTGACAATAGTTAGACTAGAGGATTTCCTTATACACATAAAATATATCACACAGATAATTTTAAATGAACCACAGAACTTGGCTTGCTGAACATCGCCGTCCACCCTAATTATTTTCTCTTTGGCAGTTAGCACCAAATGCTGGCTGCCGCCGCATGGTGCTGGTGTGCAGCAGAGATAGAAAAAAAAACAGACAAATAACTAAACAGGCCGTCCTGATTTGTTTAATCAGGGATCCACTGTGAATAGTTACTTTGGACAGCTGTTTGAAAAAGATGCATTACTAATGGTTTTCTTATGTTTGAAGGTAAATTCAGGCGTGCCGTGCAGCTGCCACTCAGAAAAAAAGCCCAAATATGTCACCTGACGATTAAAGAGCCCTAACTCTAAATTATTTAACCTTCTCCACGTCAAGCATCTCTGTCTTAACACATGATTTTTACACTCAGGAATATAATCAGAGGATTACGGTGCCACGCAGATCTTTCTGAAAGGTGTTTGGAGGATTTGAAAAGGGGGAAAGCTAATGATTATGTTCCCTGAGCTCCACAGATATTAACTGACACCTCTCAAATTTGGCAGTGATGCAGTGAAAGGCTAGTTTGTAGCTGTTTATCGCATTATGTCATCCCCGTTTTGTCACTTTTGCTGATGAACTGGAGCAGGAAGCAGGCAAAATAATTGTCATTCCCTCTGAAGCTCGGTGGCTTTCCCTCACCTGAGTCTTCCTGATGAGAGACTGCAGAGCTGGACAGGCAGGACAAATAGCTGCAGCAGTGATTTGGCACCGCATCCCTAAAGAAGCAAAGCAGCACAATGCAAATCTTCCTCCCGGTTTCTGCAGGTAGGCGATCTGTCATAACGAAGTAGCGGCCGGTACTGAGTGGGAAATCGTAGAAAATCGACAGAATAAGACGGACTTTAATTAGAGTTGGCTTCCCTGTGGAGGTAGAAACACCGAGACACGATTTGCTGGAGGAACCTTGAATAAATCAGAAAGCCCGTGGTTAGACAAGGGTCAAGAACATTTCGGGAAACACAGATACTAAGTTTATTAAAACTTCTGTTTCGCCGTTGTCAGGGGGCAAAAATTCTCCCGCTGTGACTTTGATGGAGCGTGACCAACTAGGAGAAGAGGAACCTGAGGAAACGACTAAGCTCAAACACAGCTTGGATACTCGGCTGCCTGAAGCAAAATCCCGACTAAGATGGATGGATGGATTTTTCAGTGGAAGTAGTTCAACAGGTAAACCCTTTTATTCATTCTAAGTTCACACTTTTCTGAAAATATCAACTGACATAAGACATACGACACAAAGGCAACAAGAGCCATGGTTCTGCTCGAGGTTTCTGCCTGTTAAAAGGAAGTTTTTCCTTGCCTGTGTCGCCTAGTGCTTGCTCATGGTGGGAATTGTTGGGTTTCTGTAATTAACTTCAGAGTAGGGTCTGACCTGCTCTGTTTGGAAAGCTGTGAGACAACTGTTGTGATATGGCGCTTTAGAAATAAAATTGAATCGAATTGAAAGTGTTCCAATCAAAATGGGCCTTCTGAGTGAGGACTTCCTCTCAGATCACTGTTCATTGGTTTGATTTGCACACAACAGCTGTGACTGTCAATATGGGGAAGCATCTGCTGAAGATGAAAAATTTAAGGCGGCAGTGTCTTTAATCTATCCGAGACTTTTGTCAGCTGCTCAGCTTACAATTGTTATCATTCAGACAAATACACACAGATGTAAGCAAGCATCCTCACAACACCCCGAGGAGGAAAACAGAGCATCATAGCAGCCGACTTAAACGGAAAGATGGGAGACGTGGAGTGCATATGCAAAAAGAAATCCTCAGCTCTGTGCGTTTTTGAGTAATCACAGAGCACTGACAAAAACGGGATCAGGCAGGGATATTCACGCTGAATTAAAGTGAATGTTTCCCGAACACCTGTCCTTTGTGCTACTTGTGTGTTTGTTATGCGGGCCGGAATAAAGCGTTACCTGACTCTAATTCTGACTGGTGGAGCACATGAGGAATGAGGGGGGGGGGGTTTGAAGTCACGCCTCTCCGCTCTGACCTTGTTTACGGCCCTTATAGCATCTGCTGTAGGGTGACCTGAAAAGATGGAAGACAGCCTCAGACATCCTTTATGACGAAACAACATTTCCCAATTTCAGGATTAAAAGTTACGTTTTTTTCGTCGACACAAGGTCTATTCAGGGACTTCAGAAAGCCACAGGAAAAAAGACTGCCTCAGATTGTGCGTGGGCTGGTTATATAAAGGCTCTTCTTTGCTACTGAATATCAGGTGAAACTAAAAACCAGTTGTGAGTTATGAAGTGTACAGTATACATATAGTTTCACAAATTTATGTTGATAATAAAGACAAAATAAGTTACTGTATAATTGCTGTATAATAGGTTAAGACAATAGGGACCCATTGGTAATATCCACAGCTGTATGTAAATATTTAACTACAAATTTCTATTAATGAAACTATCTGATAACATACAAAATGTCCAAGTGAGAATAATAATAATTATAAGCAACTTCCAACCTTACCTGTAGAACTGAGGGATGATTTGCATCAAATCAGTAAACTGCTGATCCCCATTTATTATTATTATTGGCTGAATGATCTCTGCTACATTTTGAGCAGTAGATTTTTTTTACATTCTGCAAAAATGAAAAAGAAAACTCATCTTTCGAGGCATACAATGCAGTCTTTTAACCTTGTCTGCATGCTTGTGTTTGACAAAACAGCAGTTCTGAAAGAATGTGCTGCTCAGACAGGTGGAAATCTACATCCTGGACTTCAGCCGACAAATCACAGAGAGCTACAAAAACATGGGAGGCGTTGTCAGAAATTTGGCATAAGAGTAAAAGAGTTTATGCATCGAAAAAGGTGGCAAACCAGGTCATAAAGTACACTTATAAAATGACTATGAATGCTTATGAAAGCCATCTTGCACAGTGTTTCCACCCCGGTAAACAAGACAAAAGAAGTGGTTGTGAAAGGTGAGAGCAAATAATTTTCCAGGAAATCACCAACTCCTCTGCAGTGGAGTCCATTCTGATCATCAAGTCTGAATAATCACTCTCCATCTCTTCTGTTTTTTTGGGGGGGTTTTTTGTATCTCATCACCTAAAACACATTAAAACATCTGATGGACATTATCTAGTTTTTAAACTTATCTGGCTCTTGGTTTTCAGGTCTGGACTAAATCACTCTGACAAACATAGCATCTCCAGTGTGCCGTAAATCATCGCAGGATACAGTTCTGGCTCCATCAGCAGGACCTCGTCTGAATGGATCAGCTGCTGTCAACTCAGGGGAAAAATCCATCGGCCTTCTGCGATACCGTTTGCTGTTCTGCAAAATGACAGATACTCTCAAATTGTTAGGTTGACCAATTTGCTAATCAAGCCTGGTGGCAGTGACCCCAGCAAAAGTCTTGGAGATGATATTATCTTTGAAGTACAGCGTGTATAAAAATGAATTTGGACACAATAATATTTTACGGTGGGGGGAGAGAGCACCTTAACAGTGTTGAGTGGGAGTCTTTCTCCACCAAAGCTCTTTTCAATTCACCGTAGAGACATAGAGTAAAAATCATGTTTAACAACCACTCATTCCTCTCCAACTTACTAAATTCAGGACAGATTTATTTCATGCAGAGACATCTGAGAAACCACTCTGTTCTTACCTCGCAAAGCATCAATTACATGCAAAATATAATCCATCATCTCTGTCTGAATGGGAGTGGCGAGCTAAGGCTTTTCCAAAGAGCATCACTGCCATCTAGTGGCTTTTCTGAGCAACAGCAGCAAGGCCTGCAGTCCTCCATTTAATGTCTCCCAGATTCAAAGGTAAAAATGGGTCATAGATTATGTACAGGTACTTCTAGATACTCAATTTACATGAACAGATAGATAGATAGATAGATAGATAGATAGATAGATAGATAGATAGATCCGTACTATCTATCCGTACCGTTGTTCGTCCGTTGCAGCGATACTTCAACCAGTCCGCCATCTTGGATGTGGCAGAACTGCCCGTAAATAAAATTAAATAAAACGGACTGAACTCACAAACAAACAAAGTGTTTTAAGTTAATGCACCTTATTCACCCATTCACACACACACTAATATATCTGGTAAATAAATAGGCACAAAAAAAAACGTACGTAACTTTAAAAGTGATGATTATACACTTTTACTCTTGATGTTTAGGATATAAGAAGGCACCAAACCAGCGTCTTTTTTTTATCCCTCTTTTGACGAAAATGTTCAAGTTCGGGGTCAGTCACACTCCAAGAATTCAGAGAGCAACATTTAAAATGTCACCTGCACCTTACAAATGTCTGCATATTTATGTAGATGCTGATGAAGGAACCATCACCAGCCACCAGGGGGATGTGGTCATGTGTCCTGTCACTTGGGCCCAGTTGTCTTGTGCAACATGATTCTTTCAAATTGATATTTCAACATGTTTTTGCTTGAAAAGTGAAAAAAAAAAACATAAAAATACATGCCTGCATTCAGACTGGGGTGGGCAGTGAAGGGTCAGAATGGCCATAAATCAGAGTTAAACATATGATTTCTTCATTTTTAAACAAGCTTTTGAATGCAGCACATGTTTTTTACAAGGCTTATTTGAGTCTTAGAAGAAAGATAACATACATTATATGGCAAAGTTCGTTATTTCTGCTGCTTGCACTGAAGACAGCTTTATGGTTGCACCCAACTTCAACTGGAGGATTTTTGCTTTGTACCTCAACACATACGGTAGAAACAGACAATGATAAAGACCAGCTTTATTTTCATCTTACAATACTAGATACAATAAAGGCTTTAAAAAAAGAAAAAGAAATCACACGGCTGATCAATCTACCAGCTGAAAGTCTTTTCAGATAGATACATTTCTGTAAGGCAAACGTGGCAACAAACACAGTTGTAATCATTTCAACAAAAATGAGTTTTTCCCTTTCATGTTGCTGTGCAGAACTGTTACCAAAAAGGGGCTGAAAATGGACTATATCTCCTTATGAGAAACCAAGCCAGCAACTATTGCTCTAGCTCTTTATTTTTCCTTCTGTAAAACATGAACATGTTTTCACATGAATATATTTTATCTATAAAAAGCATACTCCAACTTTGAAATATAGTTCTTGAAAACTGATTGTAAATTGGCTGAGATGAGGTGAAGTATTTCAAATTTACACATAAACAGCTCAATCAAACAGGGACAATCAACTACATCATTTCCAATTATCTTACGAAGTTTTTCACTTTCTTTTTTCACAGCAAAACTTTCAGTTAGGGTAAAGTTCCACGCGCTGCTTGTTGAACAGTTACTCTACTATATGATTCTCAGCTGCAATGTTACATCCACGATAGACAACAAATAATATAAACCTTTTTTACTCTACTGTTAGAACCTGTCTCTGTAAATATCTGCTCTCCAGAGCTCCTCTGACCCTCAGTCTCTCATAGAGACGAGTAGTTAGCTCTGCTGTAGCCGGCATTTAAATCGTAGTTGACCTGAGGTATGGAGCAGTCTGTGAAGAAGTTTGGGAAAGCCAAAGTGCACAGTGCGTTGTCGTCCATGGGCCCAGAGGCCTCCTCAGACTGACAGTACAGGGGGGGCTGTGTGGAGCCTGAACGCAGCGTCTCCCCTTGTTTCTTAGGAGCTCCTGAGCAGCTAGTCCAGGGTTCAGAATACAGGAGACCGCCAACTAAATGGTGGGAATCGTAGGACGCGGGATCTGGGCCTCCGAACTCTGGCTGCACCCGCACAGACATGCCCTGATAAAGGTCTTGGTCGCCTATCATGTTGCTGTAATCGGGTCCCAGGAGCTCAAAGAACTCGGCGTTCTCGGGGTTGCCTCGCTCCAGGTCCTTCAGCGTCATCCCGGACGTGGAGCTGACTTTGGAGCAGTTGGCAGGCTCTGTGAAGAAAGATGGCGGCAGATTGCGGTGCCTCAGGGGTGGCTTCTTGCCTTTCTCACCCCTTACATCCTTCGCAGGGCTGAAGAGAGCCGCCAGGCTCTTGCTCTGTAAGTTGGCCTGAACTCCATCCCGCTTAGGCAGAGTTTTGCTCTGCAAAGGGCTGGGCTGGGTCCCGGGGGACTCCTGTCTTCTCGCCGCGGTTTCTGCAGCGTTTCCCGGCGTTATAATGCCGGAGCAGCGTTTGATCTGCTTCTGCAGATACTTCCGGTGGTTAACTTTCCTTTTGGATTTCACTGGCTTGTCCAGGGCCAGTTTGATGTTGCTGGAGGCTGAGTCTATGAAGCTCAGCAAGTCCCTGGTGGTCTCTTTGAAGTCCTCGTAATTCTCTGCCTCCCCCAGAAGACTACCGTCCAGACTTTTCTCCACATCATACTCCATCACAGAAGCAGGGAAGCAGAAAGTCATGAACTGGGGGTTCATGATTGCAGTCTGAACAGCCATTACTGAGTTGAGCCCAGAGGCAACACCTGTGGCATCCACTGTGATCCCTGAACCCAAAATGTCTTCAGAGCATGACTTTTCTCCCTCCGATAAACTCTTGGTCCTGATGCTGCTCCCAAAGTTGCCGTAAACATTCCAGAGTAGAAGTGAAGAGCTCTGGGGAAAGCGAGGAGATCTTTCAGGGGGCCGGCCTAATGATGTCAGAACATCAAAGAGGAGGGGCAAGGGGGCCGCAAGACTTAACTCTTTGCTTGTGCCTGACCACCTGCAACTAAGAGGGATTTGTCTGAAATTCCCTGCTGAGCTGAAGACAAAAAACTCTGTCAGAACTCCTCTCTACTGGTTTAACTGTTTGCATGTGCTTTGAACCGCAGAGGCTTTGATGAAATGGGAGGATATTACTGTAACAGCGCGGAGAAAAGCCTTTAAAAACCTGGCCATGTGCAGAAGAACAGCCGTAATTAGAAAATAACTCAGTCATTAACTGAAAGCAAAACATAATCATCTGTCATAGATTATCAAACTAGACTTAAACCGAAAGATGGATCAAATACAATATCCCTTTTAGAGGTCCATTTCAAACACTTTTAGGCCAGTAAACTGCCATGCTTCTACTTTTCCTTTTCCTGTCTGTCTTGCAGAAAAAAAAAGGTTAATTTATAACTGAGTTACTTTTATTTATGTGCTCAGATTTGCACAGTCAAATCCCAGCCCTACAGTGGAGAGAAAGATTTCTTTTCTGTGGGAAAATCTCGGTGCCCAAACAGATGCCAGTATTTGGGAGAATCTTCCCAACTGCTCGCTTGTGTCTTAATCTGCTCATGGCAAAAGTTGATTTCTAGTGCATTCCCAGGCCAGTGGGAATTTCTGCCCTGGCCTGACAACTATTATGGGCTGGCTTTGACATAAAGCCCTACAGGGTCTAAATAGCCTCTATTCTTCGTGCAGCACTGAAAGGGAGCTTTGTGCCAGAGATTCATTAAATTGCACCTCACAGCCCCTTCGTAAAATGGGTCTCAATAATGAACAGTCGATTTAACTAGAAAAGCTGCCGGAGCTGTTAAATTAAAGGGGAATAAAGTGCGGTTCAGGCTCAGTGTGCCAGAAGAAATGTTGACCTTAAGAAATCCTGGGTATGAAACGTCTGCTGTAAACAATAACGTATTTACAGGAAGTTCCTCGACCAGCAGTGAATACAAAGGAAGATGTGTCCAACAGCCACAGCATTAAGAGGCCAGAACTTGAGGGCAATACGGGGAATTTAACTCACATTTCAGCAACATTCAGAGTGACTGAACATGGTCAATGCCTCACAACTAAAAAATGTGTCACTCACTGTTCATCTATGGACATTTACTCTGTTTAAATCCATCCCCAGGATTTTATCTTATATTTTCTTCAATTTTTAAGTGATGACGGGGACAAACAAGTCAAATTACAATACAATAAGTTCCTTAAAATTATAAAAGACCAGTCTGAGAGATGAAAATGTCTGAGGAAAGTGGAACATTATTTTTTAATAATCATTCCTTGGAAATAAATAGTTGATGACATTGAAATCACTAATCATCTATGGGCCAATTAAAGACTATGGACTGATAAAATAAAAAAAAAGTAAGGCCTTTTTAGCATAACAACTGCTCACACATCAGAGTCTATCAACCACACTGCTTAGCCACCAAACAAAACTCTTTTAATACCTAAGAAAACATGCAAGTCCAGACACTGTTTGGTTAGAATAGAATCACTTCCATGTATCCGTTACAACTTATATTCAGGATTTAAAAGTAAAAAATGTGTACTCAAAGCTGTATTAGCTCAGAGTACATGTTAAAGAAGAAAACAGCCGCAGTCGTTTCACAGCATCTCCTGATTGGACGAGGGAGCTCTGAGCTCTCTTTACTGCAGCACGATTTGGCAACGTGACATCATCACAGCCTGTGCAGCCACATCCCCCTTTTCCCCTAGTCAGGGGGTCTTGGCTTTTGTACTGGTGGGTCATTCAAATCACAGAGCCTGACGCACAGATCCCGGAAACAAGTTTCCATTGTTGGATAAAGGCTGAGCGGGTGAGAGGGGATGGGCTGTTGCACTCCAACTCAAAAGCAAGAAACCGAGTGCACAGCGGAGGAGATTTAGACTTAGTTTTTAACCTCAAAGATTTGGGGGTTTAATTCCAGTTTCTGACCACCGCCAACCACAAATCATCACCGCACGGACTGCATGTGCTCAGATATGGAGGAAAAGGGTGGAAATAAATGGAGAGAGTCCTGTTACTATCACACTCTGTCCAAGAGAATTCACTTATTCAGCAGCACCCAGCCCCAGAGGAGTGAGACGGAGGGTGCTGACCGCAACACGATGTGACACGCACAGCCTTAATCTCTTCCTAATAGTGTGTGGTCCCCGTCTGAGCGGGGACACACTCAAGAGGGAGAGCCCGAGCGAATCACATTAACATCTCTGATTGATGACGACTGTCAGGGGCCTAAAGAAAAGGCCAGAAAAATGAATGACCTCTCCAAGTCCTGAGAACCGTTTAAGGGGGGGAATTTAGTGGCCGAGTCGCCGTCATTCTCCGTGTGTAGCTGCGTTAGTCTTTGATGAAGAGCGGAGCCTGTGACAAAAATGTTAAAAAAGCCAGGTTCTGTTTTTCTCAGAGAAATAAATAAGCTCACATTCTACAGCAGGACGTTTCCCGTCAGCTCCACGAGGTCAAGTCGGAGAAGTTAAAACGGGAGGGTGGAAACACTAAAAAGGAATGTGGGGCATAAAAAAAAAGGAGTGGCCAGAATAGTTTAGAGAGATTTATAAAGCTGGAAGATATGGTATCATTAGCATTTAAAATGTTTTTTTCTTTTCTATCTCAACATTCTCATGACATTAAACTCTTTTATCTTGACATTAAGGGAAATAAAAGTGACTTCCACGGGAGGTGCAAAAGGCCTAAAAACCCTGCTGATTTCTGTATCATCTCACCGGTTCACTCTTAACCTTCCATCAACCCCGTTCACCCTCCCAAACGCCACAGGAGTTGTATTAATAATATTACTTGCAGGGGGCAACAATCTGAATCTACGGGCCGCCTTGGTGCCACAGTTTAGAGCTTTAGTGGCAGCCAGTGAATTAATGCATCCCACAGGCTGGTCAAGGGGGGGTAAGGTCAGCAATAACCTCCCACCACTCACTTTATTGGCCTCCTCCGATTGGGGTTTTATTAAATCTCAAGCACATGCGATTGTTCTTGCCTGGTGAAAATGGAACTTCCAGGCCTAAATTTATCCGAGTCTGCTTAACAGAACAAAACTTCATCCATATCTGATCAAAGCACAATGCAAAGGAACATGTCGGTTAGCTTCTAAATACACAAGACTTATAGGGTGTAGAAAGAGATGTAATACCAGGTTAATACTGACAGTCCAAAGCAGGATGTAACAAATCTTCTGTGAAAAATAAATAATGTTTAACATCAAACTCGTTGAAGCGTATCGTTTCAAAACCAGACGTTTTTTATTTTTGGTGTCAAAAGTGTCTCCTGAGATTTAAATGTTAACACACACATGAACAATTCCCCTGAATAACAACAACAGGAACTAAATCTGAAAGAAGTTGAAAACCAGTCAACTGGTGTTTTCTTTTGGAGACATTTTGGTTTTATGATTGTTATTAATACTTTTAAATTACAAGACCAACCCTTGTTTTCACCAATCAAAGTCAAACTTTTTGTTTTGAAGCCCTTGAAAATGTATACTGCATGAACAAATGGAGTGTGCCCAAACAAATGATAGTTCCACATCAAACAGAACAACCTGAACAAGATAAAGTGACCCAGAGGGGACAAACTTTGGTGTTACAGTGCAGCGAGGACTGTGTCAAGTTAAAAAAGAACGATCAAACTGGATTTCATAAACGTCCACGTTAGACTAAATTCAGCCCTTTCTGGGGGAAGGTCCGGTTATCTTTTTAGCTTGGCTGATCCATTCCTTAAAAAGCGCCACCTCCATCCCCCGAGCGGCTCGGACTGAGGGTGGGTCCAGCTCATTACTGTATCGGAGGTCCAGGTGATGGGCTCCATCGGGAATCTGAATGGACACCAGAGAATTGTTGAAGTTGGACTTAACTCCTCCAGCCGACCAGGGGTCCAGTCCTCCGTTGCTGAAATTCAAAAAGAGATACGAGTACACTCAGAATTGTGCAGAGAAATTAAAATCTTTTTTAAAAGAATGTTTTTTTTTCAACAACAAAAACTGATACAACTCTTATAGATAACCCAACCTCCTCCATCTGTCTCTTCACCTCATTTAACTTTAGATGATGCTGCATTAAGAACCTCAGCAGTGGAAAGTTGCAACTTTGATTTCTGCTTTACTGTTAACATCAAATCTCAACATGAGTTATGTAGTTTAGTTTAGTTTAGTTTTATAAGGATCCCCATTAGCTGCCAAATAAATGGCCTATAGTCTTCCTGGTTTAGTTCACCTAAATTAAAAAATGTTCTCTTAGTACTTCCTACTTTAAGTATTTAAGAAAGTAGGAAGTACATTTCACTTGTTCATTTTAGTTAATCATAATACTGAACCTTTAGCCAATTTATTGTGAAACGTATTTACACATTTCACAACTTAAATATTTTTTTTCCACTGCTTCATCTTTTGGGAAATGGATCTTATCATTCTTGCTGCATTCAAATAATGTGAACAATGAAATCGTTTTATGTTTTTTCTGGGCCACAGGTGTCTGTCCTTCACAGTTCCACCACCGTTAGCCAGTCTTGGGAGAAAAAAGTCCTTTCTAACAATGACAACACATCCATCCTAGCTGTTGCTACCTGAAGATGATGTTGCTATGAGACGTGATCTCCTTTCCCCCGTAGACGGCCACGGCCCAGTCGGCCCGCGGCCTGACGCCAAACAGGGAGTTACACTCATCCGAGAAGGCCTGGAAGTTCCACTCCTCGGGTTCAAACATGTCCTGCACACCGTCCGTGCACATGGGCATCACCATCTCCGTGCAGGCCTAGAAGGAAGGACCATTCATTCAATTATCAATACCACACACAGAGACACACAAGGACCAACAACCACACACACTCACACTCACTCCTAAGGGCAATTTGGAATGTCCAACAACCTAACATGCAGGTTTTTGGACGGTGGGAGGAAGCCGGAGAGAACCCACAGACACAGGAGAACATGGAGACTCCACCCAGAAAGGTCCTGGTTCCCCCAGGACCCCAACCCAGAACCCTCTGGTCCTGGTTCCCCCGGGACTCCAACCCAGAACCCTCTGGTCCTGGTTCCCCGGGACTCCAACCCAGAACCCTCTGGCAGAAAAGTCCTGGTTCCCCCGGGACTCCGACCTAGAACCCTCTGGTCCTGGTTCCCCCGGGGACTCCAACCCCGGGACTCCTACCCAGAACCCTCTGGTCCTGGTTCTCCCGGGACTCTAACCCAGAACCCTCTGGTCCTGGTTCCCCCGGGGACTCCGACCCAGAACCCTCTGGTCCTGGTTCCCCCGGGGACTCTGACCCAGAACCCTCTGATCCTGGTTCCCCCGGGAGTCAAACCCAGAACCTTCTTGCTTGGAGGCCACAGTGCTAACCCATATGCCCGTATGAACCCACACAGGTAAAGCTCTCTGCCTCCTTTTGTTCAGCAGGACAGGCCTGACCCCTGATCTGCTTTACACACCTGGTAGGTCCAGCCGAGAGCTCCCAGGCTGCTGGTGGCCGTCTGCGATGTGTTGAGACAAGTGGAGCTCCCGGTGTAGTTGTAGTAAACTTTGGCAGCCTCAGAGACTCCGTGCAGTAGCTGGTGGTCCGACACGGACGAGTCGAAACCCAGATACTTGCACACGGCCTTAACAGGAGAAAGCATTTTTTTAACGCAAAAGCAAGAAAGAAGAGGTTTTTTGAACAAGAGGGGAGCCTGAATATCCAATTCCCTTAGATCAAAGTTGTTTACAGGGCTGACAAGTCGCTTTTTTCGTCGCCCATAAAGTGTGTTTCCACCCAAAAGAAAAAAAAAATGTTGTGGCACCTGATTTGCATGAGAAATTCCCTGGAATGAACTTGGATTTATTGCTTGGATCTTGGCACTAAAGAAAAAAAAAAAAGCAGCAAAACAACATCCATTCATCCAAACGCAACAATCCAAAGGATTTAAAATTTAAAGGTTTTTCTCTGTTGTTACTCCGGTTTTGTTTGGCTCCGGCTGATTTCTCTGAATTAACAGCATGAATGATAAATATTTGCGTTTCAGCTCCTGTTTGATTTGACGGCGTGTTGTTATGGTTGCAGAGGCAGAGTTGGCCGTGGCTGTTGTTCTGCGGGCTTTGTGAAGCGGTGAAACTGGGCTCTCTTGTTTGGAGGTTGGAGGGGAGCTCCACCAGTGTGGAGTTTGTTACTAAGGCTTTTGTTTATGGGCTGGGGAGGAGTTGGTGGTCGATGGATGAGGAGGGCCACAGACATGTCCAACCAAAGATTTATAATGTGAAAGAAGAAAAAAAACACTGCAATAGCTGCAAAGCATCTTCTCCTTACTTTTCAAATAGGATTAGGCTTATACATTCATCTCTGCCAACAGATTTCCCTCCTCTAAGCCCTCAATACTCCGTTCTCACACTCACTCCGATAATCACATTAGCTTTGTCATTAAAAAAGCTCCTTTTTGCACCCACTGCCTAAACCGCTTAAACAACCCATAGGGGTCGCATACATTAAAAGGCGAGGAGCCAAAAAAAAAAACCCCAAAGTGGCCATTTAGTGTTTATTTCACACGATGAAACACGACGCTCCTAAATCTATTATTCAGCTTTGTAATAACAAATGAAAAAATGTATGACATCGGTGGCAGAATGAGATTCCTGAGAGAGCTGGAAACGTCGAGGCGGCCAAAAAACGTACTACACCAAGTTAGTCAGCCCGGAAAAAGCCTCCGTCACCCACTCACTCACAGGGAAGATGAGAGCCACCCAGAAACTACAAAAATCTGTCACTACCCAGCTGTACTTGGCTGGTGTCTGATCAACAGTGGTGGAGAAAGTACTCATACAATGTACTTAAGTAAAAGTACAAATAGACAAAAATGTACTCAAGTAAAAGTCAAAGTACCACATTATTATTTTACTTAAGTAAAAGTAAGAAAGTACAAGCTTTTAAAACTACTTAAGTATTAAAAGTAAAAGTACTTGCCAACCATAATACCTAACGGCTTATATAATGTCATTAAGTGCACCTATCGTATTTAGTTTTAATAAATCAGTAATGTACCATTTTAATGAGCAATGCTGCAGATAAAGCATGTTTTTATTGTGTTTACCCCCTGTGACAGTTTAGATTTAGATATTTTATGCAGGTCCTGCGTACTGTGCTGCTCTTCTTGAGGGAGGGCCTGATGGTTATTTCCCGCTTTGGATTGGTTCAGCGGACTGATTCTGCTCTCGCCATTGGATACTTTCAAACTAACGAACAAATAAAAAAAAAACGAAATGCGTCTTGGATGTAACGAGTAACGAAACGCTGTATAGAAATGTAGTGAAGTAGAAAGTACAGATACTTACTGTTAAATGTAGTGGAGTAAAAGTAGAAAGTATCCATTATTAAATCTATTTAAGTAAAGTACAGCTACACGGAAATTACTTGTACTTCGTTACTTCCCACCACTGCTGATCAAGTGTCTAGTTTTTGCTTTAGCTCCACTGCTATTGAACTTTAGTCCTGCAGAACTGCTCACAGATGTGATGGAGTGTGCACGTGAGGGAGGAATGGTGGCAGACCTGTTCCCGCTATTCCAAAGAACACCTTACATGTAAAAGAAAACCCAGTGCTTATGAATATTAATGAAGTCAGTTGACAGCTGTTGTAAACAAAAGCTTGGAGGAGCACAACAAATACTCGTAACACGATTGGCTCTGCCGCGCATTCAAGGACAGGTTGTCAGATCAAATTAGCTGCTTAACCAAAGATGAGAAGACATGGAAAAATAAGACACATTTCCACCGATGGAGCCAGAGTTTTTTTCAGGGGTCTTTTTTTTTTTTTACATGGCATTACAACCACATTAAATAGAGAATCAGAGGAGATATTAAAAACAGCCCTGGTAATGAGACAATACTTTTGTTACTAAAGAGGCTTGTGTTGCTTTTAGTGTTGGTGATCTCTGATTGGTTGAGTATTTTTCTGTCATTTTTTTTAAAGGTTTTCTGTCGCGTTTGTTTCATTTCCACACTCCACAAAAACCTGTGAAATACATTAAATACAAGGAGGCCTTTGACTGGGACAAGAAGGCAGCCAATCTCAGTTGTAAAATATTAACCTCAATATTTTTTTCATCTGTGGATCTCCTATTCACAAACAGAAACATCCACAACACGGTACAGATGTTTAAAAACCACAACACCAGTGTAAAAGACCCCACGGAAAAAAAACAAACACGGTCCATATTGATAAAAGCTCGGGGTAAATAAGTTCCAGGTTCTGTCCGGCTAAAGATGTGCCTTTTGAAGCTCAATTGTGGTGATTATTTATACCTGGATAGGCCACCGTGGCAATGGCTGCAGGAAATTGGCTTCGTACGGGTAGTCCACCATGGCCAGGTTCACCCAGGTTTCTTGAAGCCAGCTCTTGAAGATGGCGACATCAGTCGTGGTTTTAAGAGGGGAGCATAAGCTGAACTGTTCAGACAGCCACTGAAGACCAGACGCTGTCAAAAAGAGAGAAAATTAGTGGTTTTTATTCAATAGGGTTTACTGAATTGCTTACTTCTCTTTGATATGACCCACTTTTAGCTGCCATAACCTTATATCTCAGGATTTTAGGAGACTTTACCTGATTTATCCGCACAGTTTAAACCAAAATTAACAAAATTCTTCTAATTCTGAGACACAGAGGAAAACTAAAGTCAGGTGGATTTCCCAAGTCTCCTTCAGAATACAACAAGGGTTTTAAAATGGATCCATCTGAGAACGTATAATGTATACGTCCAGATAATATGACAATGAGTCGCTCCTCCATGTATACTCTTAAATATATATATTTTTTAAAACATTTGAAAAAATCCCTTTAATCCTCTTTTCCCTGATTAACAGTTTAAACTCATTTGTGAACAGTGAATTGAAGGGTCAACTGAAAGGGAAATACGTTAAGCTGATTAAGCCATTAAGCCTCTAGAAAATGACTGGACAATAATCAATTAAGACATAAATGACAGTTTATTCATCTCTGACAAATTGAATAAAAGTACCTATAGTAAGACAGAAATAACATGTTTTTTGTTTAGCTTTTTTTGCAAAACTACATAAAACAGCTTGATCGAAACTGCTGAACAAGTTTCTTGCAGATATATGAATTCATCATCCCAGCATCACTTACCTGTTGAAGAGACATTATTAATAGCTTTCCATGACTTTCGGATGTTTACATCGCAGTTAGAACCACTTCTGCCAAAGTCTTGTGTTACTACTTTGTAGAAGTCTCCACATGGCACCAGACCAGGGAACTGCAGTATTGGAGCAGAGGATGCCAGAGCTCTGCAAAACCAGAAGAAACAAAACTGGAAAAACCTCTTATACTCTGGGTACCCCTATTCTGAACACCTTAGTAAGCATCCAAATGCTTCTAGGAGGATATTTTTCAGTATTTAAAAGGTTAAAACACGCAAAAAGGGCTTGCTGGAATTGGAGAATAATGGACTAATATCTTACCCGATGACGATATGGGGGTATTTCATGCGGAACCAGGCAGAGAGCATCCCCCCGTAGGAGCCCCCCACCGCGATGACGGGGCTGTGCGTTGCCCCCGGTAACGTGCTCTTAAGACTTTGAATCAGCACAGCAAAATCTGCCAGGGCCTGCTCTGAGCTCAGGTAGTTCAGGTGTTTGCTGTCCTGCAAGTAAAGATTTATACCGTCTCCACAACTGTCTCTGTTAGGGAAATCAATATATGTATTATCACTTTCTTAATTTCTCTCTGGTAACTTTCCACAAGTGAATATTTTAAAGGTTCTTTTTCTTTCTCGTGGGACTCGTTCCTCCTTCTAGGTCTCAGAGAGGGTCTCCTTATGGTTTATCTCTGAATGTTTTGTGCAGAATGAAGGACAGACTTTACGTCTTATTTTCAGGCTCAGAGGGTATAAAATGCACCATGATTTCTTTTACTTTGGAGCAGTTTGGTACGTCATATGAACCACTTGTATGATCGTACTGGCTAATCTCACTTCATGAAGTTTTCCCTTTCCCTTTTTTCCCTTTTAATAGATTTCTATTTCTTACTTCCTCAGACTTTTGCTTTAAAATAAAATTTCCACAACAGTCTCCCAATGAACTCTTTAATCACACATTATCATTACTATAAAATAACATGGAAGAATAGAAAAAAGGTGTTTTAAATTCTGATAAGAATCACTGGTGACAAAGCATTTACTTACACTGTAAGAGTCTTGTCCAAACGGTAGGGACTCTCCATAGTAACGATGTTCGGCAAAAACCAGCATGGCTCCCAGCTCCTCTGCTTTCTCCCACATGAAGCCCTGAGGAGGCATCAGGAACAGATGTGAAGTTGAAGACTGCGTCTGGTTTAAATCGTGTAAACAGAAGTGCCGTGTTTTACCGTGTTGTTGCAGAACCAGGTGATGTCCCCCTCATTTCCCGTGTAGAATAAAATGGGCCCGTCGGGTTTCTGCCAGTGTTTGTCGGCCACCAGGTATCTCTGCTTGAAGGTGCCGTCCTCGAGAAACCCAAAATGATCGATCTGTAAACAACACAAGTCTGGATTCATCACCGTTATAGAAAATAATATTCTTGAAGTGATTTCATTGGAAAACTGAACAAATATAAGTGATATCCTTGTTTTGAGAAGCCCTGCATAATGCATAATCTTCACTTATGATTAGCATTCAAAGCTACATTAGGGACTCCTATTGGTTTCAGCACAAAGGAAATATCCTAATTAATTAAATGTAAATGTACTTATATAGAACATGTGCTTATTATAGCTTAATTACACTAAATATGAAATATAAGTTGGCATATATGGTAAAAAAAAATCCTTTTTAGACCAAAAAATTGTATGCATCAGTTAGAAAAATGACAGGGGTTTCCATTAGTCCATGCTATGGCCCTCCTAAATGACAGTCCTGATGTTGGATTCTTGGGTAATTAGCCCCAATTTGTTTTAAGAAATATTGGAGCCAGTTTTAGGGAAGCCACATTAGTTCCACTTTCATTGAGCTCTGAAATATCCTTTCATAAAACCTCAGGGATTCTGGGTATCTTTCCCTTTCAAGCATATTTCCAAAAGGCAGAGACAACGACGGCTTCAGGGAGAAGACAACCCTGTGAGGTTTTTCGGAGTCGTCCAGCCCTTGAAACAGCCCCAACACTTAATACAAAATGTTTCTGTTTTGTTTTTTCCCCATCGCCGCTCTCTTTCCTCCTTGGTGAGCACAAAGGAGGCTGCACTTTTATGAGCCAATGACAGCGGAAAGCTTCTGGGGCCTCAATGTGTTCATTGAAGCCTCGACCCCCTCGCTCTTGGCAGGCTTTTCAGGGTGAGGAGAGCAGGAGACGCTTTAGAGGAAAGTTCAGCCGTTTTGGCAGCGGAGAACATTTCAGCGACACTGGTCACCCAAAGTGTCCCGCTGGAATCCAGAGAACCCAAAAAAAACCCCACACACTCCACGGATTTGCATAGTTTAAAGTGATTTCTAAAGATTTCGTGATATTAGTTTTTCTCTATAATGATTCTTAAATTCCAACTTTAGATATTAAACGTACGTCATAACATAAAGCAACACAATCTTTTCAATAATGAAATATATTCCAGTGCAAAGTACGAACTAAAAGAGAAAACTAACCTAACCAGAAATGTTTCGAGTAGTTTTAAAGGCGAAGAAAGAACTGAATGTGGTTTCATAACATGCCCACATCCTGATGGGTGCTGCCACCCTGTGGCCTCAGCAGGCAACACCTCAATATGTGGCTTCTTTTTTTTTTAAATCAGGGCTGCACATCTCCTGAGCCATTGGGTTTGCTTCTCCAAATTTTAGGCGGCTGCTTCTGTTTTCCGGTAAATGGAGACAGGGAGGAAACGACTGAAGCACGAGCTCCGTTGGACTGCATCTGCTCATTTTAGGATGCTAAAGGACACTTCCATTCATTGTCTGGAGGCATACTGTCGTGAAGAGGATTTCCTGATGGCAACCACTGGATCTCTTTGTGCTCTCTTCACTGTATTTTTCCAAATAAACGGTTGAAAAGCCTCTATAGTTAATGACTGTGTTGAGATAACAGCAGAGCGACACCAAACTGAGCTTTAATTATCGGACTTCAAGAAGAAGCATGCAATTTCTTGTTGGTGGCAAACAGAAACCAACATGAGATAAGATTGGGAGGGTAAGAAGGGAGGAAATGGTCTTAATCTTCTTGTCATCTTGGCTGATTAGGCAGGATACTGTGGGCTGGAACAGGTGTGGAGTATTGTCTTCAGATCCAAACATTAGCTTTATTAATAGCAAGCAAATGTCACCACGATCAACTTAAGCCAGTCAGTACAACCTTTCATGTTACATATTTACTTGTATTTTCCTGTGGTGATTTTCATGCTAATCTATCAGTTATGTGAAACAATGTAGCAGCGTTTTTTAAGCTGTTTTTGACCTAAGAATTATGCACTTTGCCAATAAAAAGTACTCTTTCAATTCATGAGTAACACTGCCAAAAAAACTCTGTGACCTTATGTTTTACTACCAGTAAACAGTGCCGACTTTGCTAAATTACTCGTGTTTGCCAAGAGCTGTCTTTCCTCTGTGCAACAAACAAGGCTCCTGGAAAGTGCTGGCTAAACTGTTAAACTTCTCAGTCAGCAGGAGAGTGGGCTTAACTCTTTTACTTTCATTGAACAGCCCAGCCGAAACGCTTTGATGCTCCCTTATCCGAAGGGTCTCGATTTCTGGGGTGGAACATGATTCTCACAAAAGATTTTCCCCAGTTGGGTTTTTTTGTTGATAGTGGTCCAGACGGCTTTCTAGCATTCATGCACAAAATCTACCACAGACATCTGTGAGCCTTTGTGCTTTATGGATGGGGGCCTGGCATATACTGGAGACAACTTTTATCAATTGTTAAAGCAGATTCTTCTGACCCAAGTGGACATAACCCTCACCTATAAACTCTATGAACATAAACAAGGAGCCACCTGATCCTAAAACTGTAGCGCTTATCACTTCATTAAAGGAGAAATGATTGACATGGCCTGTTGGACAAAGGCCAATGAGTTCAAGGAGACAGAAATAACTACAAAGAGGTGGAAAATTCCCTCATAAGATTGAAAATTAACAGTGTGCGATGCTAAAAACAACCACAAACAGACAGAGTGGCTTAAAAGAGCAATAGGAAACTTTATTTATTTTTTTAATAGCCCAATTAAGCCTGATTAAAGGCTAAACTACACATTTCTGCTTTAAGGCTGATGCTCCACAAAATGATCTTTAGAACTGAAGGTGAAAAATCTTTGACGTCCAAAAACTTCCCGTTGCCTTTACTATAAATCTTACGACTTCAGTTACCTAGACGACTGAGAAACTAACATAATCAGTTATGTTGACACCAAATTGACACATAAAACAAAAACTGAGCAAAAAGAGACACAAAGCTATTACAAAAATCCTAAATTCCCAATGTAGACATGAAAAAACTTATAACATAAGACACAAAAAAAGTCCCAGAATGGTAACAAAGAGAACACAAACCTCAAAGTTAACACAACGTTAACACAACGTGACATTAAATCATCAGACACACACACAAGCCACAACTCATCACAAAAGGCAGGAAAGGGGAAATACAATGACCATAAAGTTTCTGAAATGAAGTAAGACTTATTTCTATTGTTTGTGTTTCTTTAGTGTCTTTTAAGTGTGAATTTCTTCATTGTGAGCAAACAAGTCTGAGCGGCTTTTTATTTTGACTCATGTGGACCATCACATACCACTCAACACGCAATCTGAATCTCCACGAAGTAACAATACAGAGAAAATAAAAAGGCTGAATAAAGATCTGTCAAACCCCCATGAGGTAAAGCGTTTCATATTCACTGGCCCCCGGAGACCTCTTTAGGCTGAGGGCCAGGAAGGATGGCTTCATCTGCTGGCAGGAACAGGGCCAATTGTGATGGTTTTCCCTTCACTACAGGAAGCCAGATGGAAACACCTATTGTCTCCAGACATAACACATGAACTCCTATAGAACTACGTGTAGTGGGAATTTTAGAAAGAGCAAGTGGTGCAGTTATTTGTACGCTGAAGAAAAGATAAAGAAAAGGAACACAACAGCCAATAAATCTGTGAAAACACAGTATGAGCTATATTATATATGTATATTTTGTACTAAAAACAATCCTAACTCATGAGGTACATTTTCTCTTTTTCCACAGAAGATTTTCTAGTTGATTTCCCCCACTCCACTAAAATGAGTTTTTCTGAGATGCAAATCAAAGCTTTATAGGGAAGTGAAAGAGAAACAAGTTACAGGAAGAATCATGTGAAAAATTAGACATATTCACATCAAATGAGCACGTCTTAGCTCTTTTTAAAGAGAAAGAGAAATGCTGAACTCACCTGCTGGTCAAAGTAAAATGTATTATAGCTGATGGGGGGGTCATTGGAGAAACGTAGCCCTCCCAGCCTTGTGAAAAGTTGCGATTTGAGGGCGGTCACGTGTAAAGAAGCCAAACACAATGTTGTGATGCAGGCAGCTGCAATTCTGTCAAAAAGCTGCTTCCTAACCAAAGCCATCATCCAGCCACTTTCAGAAAGTAGCCCTGAACTCGTGGGTCCTGGTCCTATGGTCAGCACGTCCGCATGATCTTAACTGGGTTTGCACCTCCAGACTTGTCGCATTTAAGAGGAAGTGAGAGTCTCCTGTCAGCAGGTCCGGAGAGGTGTTCCCACTACACTCGTGATCTAAACTCTGCATGAGCCGGGGAAGCCCACTGTCTGTCGGGACGCTTTGGTTTTCAGTTTTCACAACGATTTCACCACTTTAAAGTGTTGTGAACCGGCTGCCTAAGATGTAAACACGTTTCTTGCTGTGTGTTTCTCGCGATGGTTGACGGGACAGTGAGTTTTATGGAGTTAAAGGGACTCGAGTTAGCAATAATACAGAAGTTACCTGTACGACCCACTAATGAGGTCAACGCCAACTGGAAATGTGTTCAACGTGGACAGCGTATCGGAAAAAGGAGAAAAGCCTTAGCCTCTTTTGTTGGGATATTATTTCTTGTGTGCAGCGAATAGTACTTTAGAGCCACTGAAGTGCTAATATGATAACATGGTAGTGCCACGTAACGGAAACTCCATTTGTCACAAACTACATTCTGATAGAAAAAGTCTACCTCTTTTCAAGAAGAAAAGCTGATTATACATGTACGAATTCTTCTTGCAGTCGTTTAGTTATATAACGATATTTAGGAAGGCTACTATGCCTACTAGCAAAATGCTGGGTTGGCTTCGGAACCTGCCTAGCTATCTAGCAAGCTAGCTAGCTTCATAGACGAGTTGAGCCTGTTGGTCCGTTGCAGCGACACATCAACGAGTCCGCCATCTTGGATGTGGCAGAACGCCCCATAAACTAATAAAATAAAACGGACTGAACTCCATAAAGCAGCTTTCTACAAAGTGCTTTAAGTTAATGCACCTTATTCACTCATTCACACACACACTAATATATCTGGGAAATAAATAAGCAAAAAAAACGTACATAACTTTTAAAGTGATGATTATACACTTTTACTCCTGATGTTTAGGATATAAGAAAGCATCAAACCAGCGTTTGTACTTTAATACTGAGTGTTTTCAGCTACTAAAGCCTGTAACTCTGTTACTGTAATATAAATACTGAAATATTTAAATTTAACTTGTAATCTGTACCATAATAACCAGATCCTGAAAAGTAGATGTGGTTTTCTGGATAAAGAGCACAAACATTTACATTTAACTGATTTTCATCAATCGATAGATAGATAGATAGATAGATAGATAGATAGATAGATAGATAGATAGATAGATAGATAGATAGATAGATAGATAGATAGATAGATAGATTGTTCATCTGACTGTTCCCATAATGGGTTGTTCATGCTGATTACACATGAGGGGATGAAAGTCAACATTTAGTGTAATTCTTTAATGTTATACAGAGTATTTAGTGGTTATTTTGTACACATAAAATAAAAATTAGCACAATGTCCCAACAGCATTTCCATTGTATTTCCCATTTTTGTTGACGGGTTGATGCAAAGGAATTACCATCAGCAACTGCAATTCAATCTAAGTTAAAAGGCAATAAAGAATGCTTACCATTCTTACAAAGGGACTACTGAAAATACTAAATTATAAAAGCAAAGTGCTGAGATGTACTACACAACCAAATCTGTACATCACAAGACTAAATGTTACACTGGAAAATAAGTGTGCAGTGTATGGCGTTGTGCAACACAGTAGATTGCGGTTATGGCAAATAAACCCATAATAATGACAAATAATGGGCAACCATGCTGAACAATTCAGATTCACAAAAAGCATATGAAATACAACAAGTTATATAGAACTACATGGATACACCCCTTTAAACAATTTTTCTGTCTAGAAAGCAGCAACAAATGCAGAAATACTCACGTATATGAAAAACAAAAGGAGAAACAAAACAACCGACATTTAAAAGTACTTCAACTACCTATAATTTCATCTGATAGCGACCTGTCCGACTGTTTAAACTAAATCAATTATCACAAGCACTGCAAGTATATTAAAAAAAAATCATAATAGCGTCACAGAATACTGTAGTACTTGTACATGTGTTTCGGTTAATGTTATCTGACATTATAGCAGCAAGTAAAAACCTCTATAGGGAAAAAAGATTTCACAGTATATAATGACTGGTGCAAAATGATTCGAAAAGGAAATTTGAAAAGGTAACAATATTGAAAATGATTCTCATAGCAGAGGAAACTGTGGTGGGAGATAAATGTGCAACAGATTTTTAGGGTGGATTTGCAAAGCTTCTGTGGCAGCTTGATCAAACTTGGTAATCCCAAAAAGGTGTTTTACTGTATGTAAACATGTCGTCAGTAACATATAACTGCCAGAGATCGCAGAACCGTTTGTCAGCCGTGGGATCTGTGACAAAACACCCGGCAGAGCTGGTCACTCATGTAATACTGCTGGTGAATTTTGATGATGAAAATGGATCCTAAAGCCCAAACAGGAAAATCCTGGAAAAAAATGGAGCCCTACTCAGATTCCTGGATGCGTCAAGACAGACACTTCCTGTTTCAGTGAGGATAACGTTCTCAGTATTGGCAGCATCTTAAATAGCTTGTTCCTGGAGGGCCAAACTAAAGCTGACTAACCCCCTTGTACAGCTTAAAAGAGGCATAGGACTAGAAATGACCAAACTAAGAGGTGGCTTTATACCATCTTAGTGGGACGGAGGCATTGGGGCTCAGCCATCCAACCTCTACAGTCTACGGCAGAGTCAGGACCCAATAACCACCGAGCAGCTGAGCACCCTTTAAGTGAGGCTGCAGCAGTTCAGATAACTGATGGTTTTACCCTCGCCGGGCATGGGCCGATCATTGTCATTGTTATCCAGCTTGTTCTGCTTAGCCTCTCGGATGAGTTCACAGGCCAGGTCAAGGAAAAGTTTCTCCACGTTGTCGGACTCTTTGGCGGACGTCTCGAGATACAGCATGCTCTGAGAGTCGGCGAAGTCTTCCGCCCTCTGCCTGTGAACCTCCCGCTTCTCTGCCAGGTCTATTTTATTACCTTAAAAAGAAGGGAGACAATCCATATGTCAACAAACCAAACAGGTAAGATACTAGCTTATCGTATCACAACAGATATCTCTGAGAAATTGACATGGTTGGGTAGTGGTGGGCGTAGTTAAACAGATGGAGCTGGAGGTGTACGTGTGCTCCTCCATGTGTGGGATGGATTTCAGTCCAGAATCTGAGCTCTGTATTCAAGGCTAAACCGACTGTTTTTCTTAGGAATGACAACATGGTTTTATGTTTGATAGAGCTCTCTATAATGTGTGCTGCAAGGCAGAAAAGAGAGGCTAATTCTTTCTGAAAGTGTGTGGGAATGCTCTCTTACCGACTAATATAGTCACCACTTGGTTGTTGGCATACTGCTCAATCTCCCTCAGCCACTCTGGAAGGCACCTGAAGGAGTCCTCACAGGTAATGTCATAAGTAAGAATGAGGGCATTGGCACTACGGTAATAACTCTGAGTAATGGAGCGAAATCTCTCCTGTCCGGCTGTGTCCCATATCTGCAACTGGAGAAGACGAGGCATTATGAAACCCTACACGGGTCATCATTTGCACATTTCAAATGTCAAAGTAACCTGATCTACCTTGACCTTCTCCCCTTTGATTTCCACAGTTTTAATCATGAAATCAACTCCGATGGTAGCCCCTTGTCCAGGTGGGAAAAGGCCCTATAGTTGGAATCACAGTAAAACACGGATAATAAATGCTCTCATATTCTGACCTACAATAACTTAAAGAATGCAGGCCGATGCCAACCTGAGTGAAGCGCCGGACGAGACATGTCTTCCCGACGCCAGCATTTCCTATCAGAACTATTTTGAACAGGTAGTCATAATCTTCCATGCTCATCCTAACCTGGGAAAAATACAACAACAAAATAAAAGCAACAAGAGGTTAAGGAAGATACAAGGAAGCCAAAGATTTGTTAGAAAACAGGCAAAGGACAGCAACAGGGAACCAATCAAAGATGAGGTTTGACCTAAATACCATTCTAGCACAAACTAGAGCATCTTCAGAGAGAATTTGAGTTCATTACAAATTTGTTTAGAAAAACATGAATAATTTTTCACTAGAAAAATACCTGTACATTTTTTTTATATTCTGAGATTTCAGTGCCACAGTGAATAAGTTTGTAGTTTCCAAAAGAAACAAACAACTGGTGTTGACCAACAGTTTGTTAAACACGATTTTGACAAAAAATTGTATTTCCAGGCTCATATAGTTGCTGACAAAAGCCCAACTGAACAGTACCCAGCTGTAGGATTTGTGTTTCTTTTGGCCTGTGTGCAACAGCTTGAGAGATGCATGTAAACGTGGATCCTGTTAGCAAAGCTGGACCGTTATTTGTTGGGCAACTAATAGAATAAAGCCTATCACCAAAAATCGAAATGCATAAATCCATAGCAAAAAAGCTATTTTGTTTAAAATGGCAAACTGTTGCTTGCAAGAAGGTGCAAAAAACAGAGAGAATCCTGATGCCAGTTTGGGTGCATTATTTAACCCTAGCTCGCATTTAAAATGAAACTCCTCCCTGAGTCACGTTTCCTCTTCCCATGACTATTGTTACACCTAAATACAGCAGGTTTCAGTCAACATGTAACCCAGTTATCGCATCATCTGTTGCTAATAAAGATTAATCTGGAGGCAGACTTGATGGCTAATAGGGCGAAGCTAGCAGCAGTAGCAACTGGAGCTACCGGGCGACCCTAGCCATTTTGGCTCTGTGTGGAGATGCAGGAGTGGAAATCAGAGTCCGTTCAGTGCATAAAGCCTAGAAACCATCTGCACTTACCGAAAAACACGGGGGTGTCCCCGGGTTTATAACTTGTCCGGATGCATAGGTGAGCTCGTCAAACGGGCGAAGCCGCAGCTGGGCAGGGCATAATTCCCCCGGCTGTATCCTCAGCAGCCCGTGCGATAAAGGAGGAGAGGAAGAGGGAGAAGGAGGGGGAATGCACTCAATGATGTCATTAGCTCCACATCCACTAACACACTGCCGTTCAGGGTTGCGTCTTACAGTCTAAGTTTTATTCCGGTTAATTTCACTTTTGTTTTTAATCCATAACTTTGCCTGCCTTTCCTTTTTTTGTACGACGTAACTTTATCGCTCATAATTGAGCAACTTATTCTTCTTTAAAGACCTTGCAAGTTGTTATTTGTTTTAATCTCGCCAGGGTTCTCTGATTTATTGTCCGCGTAAATACACCCGTTGTTATGCATTAGTAGACCTTTTATAGCGAGCTATGAATAGCAAGTTTTGTCCCTTGGCGTTGGTTGCTAGGAAACTGTTTAGGCGGAACCGAAGCAGCTCGCGATTGTTTTTCGCCGGACGTTTCAAGTGGTTACACACCCTGCCCTTGACTTCCTACGAGGGGTGATAGCATAGGGACAAGCGTACTCAGCCCAGAGGTCACTATAACTTCGGTTTTCAGGTTAATTTCATCGTCATGGGGTTTGTTCCAGACGAGGGGAAGGCGCTCCCTCCTCCCGGGATCGTGAACAGGAACTCGGTGTGGTTGGCCGGAGTTGGCTGGGTGTCCGCGTTGCTGCAAAATGCTATCAATCACAGGCCACCGCTAAAATCAGGTTAGCAGCTTTTCAGCTTAGACCTGCGTGCACAGACAGTGGAGATACCTCTGTAGTGTTTGAATGTTTCTATGCTTGAAAAATAAAAACCAACGATTGGCTGCAGAAATCCCCAACTGTGCTTAAAATACAATGCTAACCTTTGTTATGCTAACTTTAGGGGTTCATCGGCAGGCCCTCCTGGCCTCGATTGGCTGGTTCATTGGCTACCATATAACAAAATATGAAAACTACTTCTACGCCAAGCAGGATCGAGACATGAGGGAGTACGTCAACCTCCACCCAGACAAATTTGAGCCAAAGGGTAGGTTGTGGTGCCAGTTTCTCTTCTCCGCCTTCAGATTTGGTGTTTGCACAGACATGGTGTCAAACGTTAATGTTTGCTGGCTATTGAGAAATTTGACATGTCACAGGATTTTTTTATACATGTTTGAAAAAAACAAAACAGGCTGTTTGATGAACTTCACCAAAGTATTTTAAACGTACCTGAATATTTATATGTTTTATTATGTATGTATTTATTTAATGCATTCTCTCATGATTCTGTTTCTTATTTTCCACCAGAGAAAAAGACCTTTGCAGAGATCGTGGAGCCCTTCCATCCTGTGCGCTAAATATTGCTGTCTGCTGAGGAGATAAAGGAAAGGAAAGAAATAATTCACCGACCACCAGGCTTTGAGCAGCCTTTTTGTGAAATCTGTCATATATTGTGTGAAATTTGCCTGTAAATAAATATAAATACCTACTTTTTGCAGTGTTAAGTTTTACTGAATACTAGATGGTTGGTTTTATTATATATTTGTGATTATAAAAAAAAATGAAGAGCTATAAAGGATCAGTTTGGGCAAAGCACATTTATTTAGTTGTCACGGAGGGAAAACATATTAGACATTTAAGCTCGTTTGCCATTAGTTTGCCACTCCAATTATGTCCAGGTACTTCTCCGTGACGCTGTGAGCCTTATTGGTGAGGTCACTCATCACAGAAAACAGTCCGTTCAGATGGAAGTGGAAGAGGGCTTCGGGATCAGCGTCCAAAAGAGGTTCCAGGGCCTTGTCGAGTGCGGTCTTCTTGGCTTTGAGGTCATCTAGGGGAACCAGGCTGCTCTCCGCCGTGTTCCTGATGGCCTTGAGCATCAGGTAGTTGGCGTGCAGGTCTCTGCAGGCTTCCTCTGCCGCCTCGCAGTCCCACGGGTCCTCGGAGGGCACGTCCCGCAGCAGGCTGGGCAGGAGGATGGTCTGCTCCATGTCGCGGACGGCCGAGCTGTATCGCTTCAGAGTCAGGAACAGGCTGTTCCTGTTGACTCGGTGTGTGGCGGACTGCATGGTTCCAGGTGGATTTGGGCGGCTGCTTCTGAGCTGTGGTGGTGGACGGCAGAAAGCAGCGTGCAGTGCGAAGCCGTCCGGGCGGGCGCCGGTTTATATCCTGATCCCTGGTGGGTAGATCCAGTTGCGCAAGCACATCATCCGATACAGCCGAGGGCTACGTGAAGTCAAGCTCTTATCTTTATTTGATTTACACAATCCACAGTCAGCAGCATTGAATAATTACTGAACTGGATGCCAAAACATTTGTGAAATCATTAACCGGACCATCACGTTTGAATCAGTGGATGGCATTTGAACAAATAAAAAGCTCGTGGCTGCCATTTTTGAGACAGAATTTGAATTCTGATAGCAGTCTTTCAACTCTTTGAGTTGTGAAGTGTCTACAAAGTACAGGAATCAGTTCTTTATTGACATTCAAATAACATTCCATCTACTTGTTACATGGAATACTACATATATTAATATTATCTCATCTTGAAATATTATTTACTCTCCACTCTTTGATGCTGAACTCTATAAATGACAATGTTACATTTCTTTGTTTTACAGATAAAGAAAAGTCAGTCATTTACTAGGGAACAATTCTGTTTCTTCAGAGGGATTTTTTTTTTTTTAAACCAGTAGGAAAATAAATTTTAAATAAAAATTTTTTTTAAAAAAAAAAAAAAAGAGAAAATTTAACATAAGATTGTGTAACTCATAAGGCAACATTGTATCCTTAGTGGTTTGAAAAGATTGTGGAAAAAATTGCATGTCCTTGAGATCATGACTGCTATTCTTACATCGGGTCACTGCAGTTCAGTTTTCTGCAGGATAAGTGCACAAAACAGTTTGTGTTGAGGCTGAAAACCGTGCAGCTGTAGCTCCCTCTGACTGATTACGTTCAAGGTTGCAAAGTGTTGAAAGTGCAGCATTTTAAAATCTGTTAAAGAACTTCCCTTCATTTGGCAGTCTCATGCAGAACTAATCAGAATTTAGTTTACCATCAGCAGGTTCAATTCTAAATATTATTTCTTACAAACATTTAAATGAAACAAGCTGCTTCTGAAACATTTTTTTCTCCACAGTCTGAGAGTTCTGCACATATAGAGCACATGGGTGGGGCTGGGTGGGGGGTGCACTGCACCCCTCAGCAACCTGCAGAGATACAGAGTCTGGTCTTCCCTTTTCACTGCACAGTCTTTTGAGGCTGCTTAATGATTCCCAACTCAATTCACAGCTTTTTTCTGCTGACCGTTGATGATAATTTCCAGGACGTTGGTAAGATCCATCATCTTAGAGAGCATTTCCATGATGTCGGGGTGCTCCTTCGCGCCACTGATGAACTCCTCCAGTGTCAGCTCACCTTTGAGGGACGAGAAAAACAATTATATTATCATAATGATCATAATAAAAGGCATCAAATGAATCAAATTGGACGTTTGACGTTTAAATTCTAAATACATCTTTTGAAAAGCACATGTAATGACTGTATTTCCAAATATCTGAGGCTCACCTTCTCCATTGACATCTATTTTCTCATATATAAGAGTCACAATCTCCTCCGGAGGGACTTCATAACTTCTGGTGATATCCTGAATAGCCTGAAAGAGGAGTGTACAGTGGAAATCAGCTTGATATAATTCAGTGACATAACAAGTCAAGCATTAAACAGAAGTTAGGAGGGAGTGATAAAACACTAAAAACATAAGAACCTTTTCTCTGCCATAGGTGCACCTCATGGAAGTGGCTCTCATGATAAATAGTTCATGACCGGGGCAGAGCGGTAATAGAATTACACACCAACAGGTGAAAATGTGTCACATAATTAGGCTGCTTATGTGACCTACTTGCCGTCTGAATTAGGTTACTTTAGAGGCCTTATTTCTGCCATAGGTGAGGTACACAACACCTGGACTGGCTAACATTGACTAGTTTATCACATGACACTAAAGCATATGTTGTTTCAGAGGTGAGATTTTTGATTCAGAAAACCATCAACTAATTCCCAGTCATGCTAAATGCTTTTTCTGGAACATATATAGATAATATACCCTACCTTGAATATAGTCTCCAGTTCATCCTTGTCAATCTTTCCGTTTCCGTCTTGGTCAAAGAGCTTGAAGTACCACTTTAATTTCTGATTTATTTCTCCTTTTAGTAATAAACTTATAGCTGCAATGTATTCCACAAAGTCTATGTATCCATCCTGGGGAGAAGTAAGGACAAAGGAAACACATTCAATACGAGTTACACCAGTCAAAAACCTTTGAAAAGTGAGAATCTGCCTAATTCATCCAAAGTCTCAAAGAGCTAAGCGCTGTTTAACATATGTGTTTACTCTCAATGTGGCATATATCATTATTATATAAATTAATTCACCCGTCTGCAATATGTCAGTGTGAAATAGCTGTTTAAATAGTACTGAGTACTCTTAATTTCTAACTTTTAATGGATAGCAATGTTGGGGTTTGGTGATAAACACATCCTTGCATCTGCAATTCTGTGAAATATGAATGATTATGTTGATCATTACTAATAAGAATGTTATTAAAGCAGGACTAAAATGTAGTGCAGCATTTTCTTACCCCATCCATGTCAAAAGTGAAGAAGACTTGGTCCACGTAGCTGCTGGCCTCCTCCGTCATTCCGTTCATTTCCAGCATTGTCTTCAGCTCAAACAGTGTGATGAGCCCCGAAGGAGATTCCTTCATGAATTTAGTGTACCAGTGGTGCATGTCCTCCTCCAAGATGTCGTCCAGGCTTGCCATTTGGGCTCCCATTATTCCTTTAGAGGACGTGGATCTCAATCAGGAATCCCAATAAGAGCGTTGTCACGAATCTTGCAGAAAGCCAGCAGTGAAACTGCGACTAGAAAAGACTATAGCACCAGCACTTCTGAACTCCGACTGAGAGCAGACGCAAAGACTGTTCTAATCTTTAAGCCCGAACAAGGGATAACCCTCTAATGGGATAACAGCATAAGTCTTCCTAGAACCTCAGGACTTTGCATTCTTGATGGCGAGAGGCCAGCAGGTCTTCTGTGAACAGGAAGGATGTCCACAAGACTGGTTATGTACGAGGGGCTTCAAAAGTGGGACAAACAGAGCTTCACCCAGTTCAGTTCTCAAATCAAATCACGGATGAGGAACACAGCATGACTCTTGAGTTTGTTTTACTTCAAATTATCATGGTCTTTTCAAGAATCTTATTTTTCCATGACAGCTATTTGGAAATGCCACTATGTTCAGCAGTTTAGCAGTTTTATGTGTTTCAGATCATATTAAGCCACAACTAATATCGCCCATAACAAATCCAGGTAGCCAATCTGTCTGTATCCATTCCTGTATTTTCTCTACCAGTTTATTTAAACTCAGGGTCTCTGTGTGCTGGAGCCCATCCCAGCTCTGAGAGGCGGGAGCTTCCTGGACAGTAGCCATTTCAAAAGGGATGGACAGCAATGCTCACTCACTGTCAATGGTAAGGCCGCTTTAGTCATCAATTAATCTAACATGCATTTTTTTCTTTTGTTTATCCATAACATGCAAACTCCACAACAGGATCCACCAGTAGTTGTACTTCGTCATTTAGTTATCTTTCACTAAGAAATCATTGTCAACACAGTGAAAAGAAAAAAAGACGACAGATGACAGCCAATTCCAAATGGAGTGATCATATTTATTTTTTAGATTCATGAACTATACTACGATAATGAGACACAGAAGAATAGCAACAAAATAATTATGTTTCTTTAATTGCACCAATTTAGAATTTCCATGAACTGACAGATTAACATTGTTCCCAGAGGATTGACCATTTTAAGCTATCTTACCTGTATTAGATAGTTTGATTATTCATGAATTTTCCTGCAGAATTGACTCCAAATGACTTGAAGAATTGAAGATTGAAGATTTCATGCTATTTTCATTCCCTTCAGAGAAGGGATTGTTGATTTTTGTTTTAGGCCTGGGAAAAAAACAGTTACTGTATATCTAATCTATTTTCCCAGGGCTTTAGACAACATTTAAGTTCAGAGTAATTAATATATATATATTGTCAAAGCATATGTGACACCTTTATTACACCCATACAGGTTGAAGTGTGCACAGAAGCCACACAAATAACTACTGTTGTTTAAAGGAACAAGGCTGTAAAAGCTCAGGGTGCTAATTATAGTAAATCTGGCTTTAGACGACTGGCAGCTCTCAAAATAGGATTGGGGAAATGAACCTCCAGTGCTAGCAGCCAGCACTTGTTAGCTTGTTAGACATCGACAGGGAGATCCTGGTGTTGCATTGATGCCAACAAGCCGTGGTAGTAAGCATTTACTGCTCCTACAGAGCTGTAAAACAACCTCAACGGCTAACTGGAGCTGTCTGACTCTGATGCTGTTTACTGCAACATTTGTCCTATTTATCGTTTTATATTCATTTTATTTTAATTATCTTTAATTTGGATTTAGTTTTATTTTAATCGTTATTTTTTTCTGAAGGACAACAGTTTTCTCTAAGTAAGTTGTGTATGGTGTATGGTTATCAAAAAAATAAAGAAACTTCTTCCCACTCTACACATGTTAAGTATGCAAAAATAACTGAATCTGTGTTTGTCTGCTTCGAGTAAATGGGATATGAAAGAAAAAGAAAAATCTATAAAATCATGTGATTCCATATTGACTTAGAGGAAACTCGAGTACCCACAACACCTGACACGCCTGTGGACAGGGTTGTCACATGACCACTATAACTATAATATTTGCATTTGACCCTATTGCAAATTTTTGTACAAAAACTATGGTGAGATAGATGCTCTCCAGATGAGAGGCGCCAAAAGTGTCTGATAAACATCAGGTTTGTCGGAGCTTTTGCTCAAAAGATATTTGGTAATGAAGAGGACATACCCATTTAATAAACTATAAACCATAAACACTGATCGTAAACAGGGACTTGCTTATCTAAAGGGGTTGAAGGGCTCACAGGTCACTAAGGTAACTAAGTCAAAAACATATTAAGGTTACAAGGCCATACGGATAGCTGATACACGTGAGATTTAGCTTTGCAAGTCGGGAGTCCCAGTCATAAACTCTGCATGCTCAAACCAGGATGTGGCTGTGAGGTGAACCACGCCCTGTCTATGCTCAGCACTAATCTCCTGACATACATGGAGGGATTTCCCTGCCATACATTGATAGAATCTCACTTGCACAGCGGATTTCAGTGGGAATTTGTTTGATGCGTTCGATAAACAAAGCAGGGAACAGAAAAAAAATAACTTCCTTCCACTTAGATGGATCTTTAGTTTCTGGAACACTAGAACTTTTTCATTTTCATTCATTTCATTTCATTTCTTCTGTCATTAGGAAAATAAAAGAATACATTTCAAGATATCATTACTTTTGCAGTCATTTCTTTACTTTTGCCAAGGGACAAATTAGGGATACATTTTAGTGATCTGACTTACTTTTGATGAATGTAATACTTTGAATAGCTTAACAGTATACAGGACATACTGTGTATGTCCTGTATGTTCAACCGGGTAACTTTACTTTATAATTGTATACAGTACGCACACTAAACCTTATAGAACGGGATGAAAACATGTACTATGAGGGCTTTAACACATGAGGGTGAATGAGGAAAAATCAGGTTTGACTCTGTGTGTCAAACAAAAACAGGGAAAATATGTTACTAGCAACACAATCAGACATCTTCTTAAATAGAAATATTTTTATTGGGTTTGCACAGAAATAAAAAAGATATAAAAACATAAGAAATCCCCGTAGTGTTCTCATGAGCTTACTGCTGTCACAGTGTTTGTTTAACTTTAGCAAGCAAATGCATTCCAGTCAGCATTTGCAAATATCAGGTGCAACAGGATATTTAACTACAAACATTTACATTCTCCATAAAACAGTACTTTTTTCTTGTATACAAAGAGCTGTACACGTAATCACAGTTCATCTCATTCAAATAAAATACATTTTACATCTTTAACATTCAAACACTTACATGTGCGCAATATAATGCAAATATTTATCAAATAAAACAAGAAAAACCTGACAAATTGAGGTCATTCACATGAGTATGTGGGCATGTGGCTTCCTATTTAACTTTAAACCTCCTGCTCAACCATTTGGTAGAGCACATTTTTCACTCTTTGGGCTTAGGCTATAGCAGGAGTTTTTACTTTTTTTTATTTCACACTTTTAGCATTAAGTGTCACCCCAGTTTTCTGTGAAATAAGGATTAATTCAGGTTATTATTTCTAAAAAAAACAACAACACAAAAATAAAATCAAAGAATTATTTTCTAGGCGTAGATCATAAAAGATCAATGATGATTCACAGACAAAAACATGAGATTGTCTCATAGACAGATATGGGTCAATAACTAGATGATAATTCATAAAAAAAAGTCCAGACAGTTTGTGTTTGCTCTGCGATCAGAGCACTGAAAACATCTCGAGGGAAACTGGATCAACGTAGGTCGTCCCCGACTCCACGGGATCCTGGTCATAAAGAAACTGTCTGAACACGTTGAATACCATCTCCCTGCTCAGAGTGAACTTCTTTAGCTCTTCCAGGTGCTCTTCCGGGAACATAAAAGTCAGCCGGTACTCGAAGACGACCGAGTCGTTCCTGAAAAGAGAATGAAACGGTTATCAAGTGAAGCACATAGTAATAATAAACATAATAAAACCTCCGGCGGGGGCGTGTGTTTACCTGACAGCGTGCACCTCAGCGTGAGAGAAGTAGCGCCCCAGCGCCGGGGAGGATCTGTACAGGCCGGCCAGCTGGGTGTGGCAGGAGGAAAAATGCAAACAATGAGAAAGAATAGCTTTTACCCTCACTTTGGAGTTTCATTCTGCTCCTCTCTAAACTCCTCATCTACATTCTCCAACTTCGGTTTAAACTCCTCTGTGCAACTCGCTGTATATTTTTTGTGTAACCACGGTGATCTTAGCGTTAAGTTAAGAGTTTTATGTGCAAACAACCTGGTCTTACTGTGTCTTTTTCACATAATTACTCATGTTTACCATTAGAAACATAGCACCCAAGAATTATTTAGGTGTTTAAATCATCAGTCTGTTATTTAGGTGGATTAGTTCATATAAAAGTCTTGTGGTAGTTTGATTCCTTTTGTTAATCTTCGGTTGCATTAAGATACTGAAGGAAAGACTATGTTTTCATAAGTTTAGACAAAACATTTTCCACCCACAGATAACAGTTTTCTCCCCCTTACCCGCCCCCATGCTGCACTGTGATCTTACTAAAGTAAATCTGACAGAAATAAACATAAAGATAGTCAATTTTTTACTTTTTTCTTTTACATTCCTGCTTGGAATGGGATGTAGGGGTTAGCATTTGTTGAAAACTTTATGGATAGATGTCACTAGGCCATGCACACTTCTATTGATCTAGTTAACAGTCTAAAAAATGGAAAACATGTTAAAAAATAATCTCTTTTCATTTAGCAAGTTACTAACCTTTTTAGTCATGTCAAAGGCCTTGTGGTATAAAATATGTAACACTCAAGGCATTCTAGCGAGAATTTATCAGACATCCTGCAGCTATTTGCAAAGTAGATAAGTCATGCTTTTTTAAACATTATCAGTAATTATTACTGAGCATTAGGAGATATAAAAGTGACTTCTAAATATGGGTTCAAATTTCAAATTTATGAACACATCATTTGAAATGCAGGAAAGACTTTACCTTTTCCTGGAGCTCCAGAGATACTTGACTCTCAGTGGAAGAGAGGTTGAGCAATTTGAAGCTTCCATTAAAATATTGAGGAGTTTTAAACAATGAAAGGTCGAACTCCTCATCTTCATCCGACTGGATAGCTGTTGGAAAACAAAAAAAAAACTTAAAAAAGTCAATTTTACAAAGAAAAATTTCATGTTTTAGGATCAAGTGTAACTTGCTGCATATAACAGAAAAAATAAAACCTTTTTTTCAAAATAATGTACACTTAATTGTGTTTTATGAAAAAAGGATTAAAAGGGAAATGAGTTTGCCTAAAAGTAGCAGTAATAAAACACAAATGTTCATTAATAGAGTTTACCTGAGCACGAAGCCAAAGAGATTAAAATCACCGCGAGGATGAGGAGAAAGATGAAAACAATAACCATCCATAGTCTCACTCTCCAGAAGACTATTTCCTGCAGTTGCTCCCTTACCCTGGAAACAGAATAACCCTGAAAGCACGATAAAATGGACCAGTTAAGATGTTGTCAGAGTCTGTGAGGAAACAGCAAAAGAGGAACGTCTGTACCTGGTGAAACTTATGTTCCTCCCCCCCGTTTCTCTGGCTGTCGGCTCTGTGGTCACTGCCCACCGCCGTCCCGTTACTTCTGCCAGCCTGAAAGAAAAAGGACCAAACAGGTCTCTAACATCAATATCTAATCATTCAAGTAAGACATACTTATCATTCATGGACAGTTTGTCACAGCAACAGAGTTTCTTCTTTCTCTTTCAAAGTTACATGTTGTACGTTTTGTTTTCTGAACAACAGTCACATGCTGGAGAAAATATGTGGGCTGAATCTAAAGTAGGAGACCAAAGGAAACACCTGAAAAACTAGATCCCAACACGGATAAACGCTCACCGGCAGAAAGGTGTCCGTCTCTGCTGGATCCCGTCTCTCTGTGACCACTCCATCCAGGCCTGCGCCCTCCTGGGAGTCCATGCAATCACAAAAGAAAGCAGTTCAACACGATATTTCTGAAGATTTAAAACAGTAGGAGATAAATACACTTAGTATGAAAGTTTACTATTATGTCAAGGAATTGCTGAATAGATAGCTTTCTGAATTTAAGCTGCTAACCCAGCGTCACAGATTTGAATGGCACTTTATGCAAGCGCCATTTAAGGAGATCTTATCCATGGACAAACACCAGGGTTGAATATTAATCCCCGGGGCTTTTCCTAAACACTTCAGCTTCATTGCCTTCCAGCTGGGGTTACTGGAAGTGCTGTGGACTGCTGGCATTCAGCTCATATCCAGCCACAACAGACTGCCACTTCCATAGAAACTGATACTGGCGCACCTTTAATTCCCTATCTGCACAGAAAGGGAGCCTTAGAATTAAACCTACTTTAAAATAACTACTCTTTATTCCTGTCAGACAAACCCAAGAGTTGGTGATTATATTTGGGCTTATACATTAGCTGAAATATAACATAAAAATAGCAGTATTTCTCACATTAACCATGTCAGTAAGTTAAAAGCTGCTTCTCACCACATCTATCTCGGTCATCTGTGCGTCCATACCGGCAGAAGACGTGGGAACCCGGAAGCTCCGTTCAGAAGTTGATTATTAAGAAATTAATCGTCCGCAAGAGCGCACACAGACCCCGGAGGTCAAAGTCCCTCAAGACAGCCGCCTGTCGTCTTCCTCTTGTCTTATTTCTCGAAAAAAAAAAAACACCTAAGAAAACGCGACCATTGCGCGTAAAGTGGATCCGCTCCAGGTTTCGGTGGAGTGGAAGAACTGGTTGAGTTGGAGGCGGTGCCGAGGAGAAATAAGAATTGCAATAAACCGAGGAGGACTGACAAAACTTGTCACCTCAGTGACTAAAAGCTCCGAGTTATGCTCATTCCCCATCATCCCCCCCATGTGGTGAAATGTGAGCCGGTTTTCCCAGAAGTGTGCCGTCGGTGTTACACTTAAATACGCAATATTTAATTACTCAGACAACTGGGGATGGGGTTTTTTTAGCTGTAAAAATTTATGTTTGATAGATAAAAACAAGTGCATTTGACCCAGTGCGTCTTTTTCTAGATGGAAACGCCCCCCTTTCATGAATTGAACTTATTAAAATCCTACAAGAGAAGTACAAGATCAGTTTTATTGTAGTCTTTCTTTTTAATAAATGCTGTGTTTATAGTTCACCAACAGAGGCCCACACAGCTGAAGCTTTCCAGGCACAGATGACCACAAGTAAACATATTGTAAATGATCTTTATATGAACATTCAGTATGTTTAATGTCTTCTTTTGCATTCACATTTTCTCAGGTGCAAACCTCTGACAAAGGAGGTCTGGTCTTAGAACACCATTGATATGAATAATCTGGGACTTCTTCATTTGTAAAGGAGCTTCCTGATGTGTTTATGTATGAATGACCTGCCTTCTTTGGTTGGTTTGATTGATGATCCCTACTTGCATCAGCATTATTCTGCAGTTTGACTCAAGCAACATATAAAAATAGGTTTTCTTCACATACTGGGAAAGCGGTTTATTCTAACTTTCTTGAGGATATGAGCCACTACACAGTAGCACTATGGCCTTTATATTTGCATACAAAACAAAATGAAATATTCTTCATCAATAACGTGAAACTTGCGATCTGACTCAGAGTGATTGTTTATGATATCTGACATATATCTACAAACATTTAACTAAGATACTCAGATTTTTGCCTTTTGCCGGCCTGTCATTCAGCTATTATCAGTGTTGTGGGACACAGACTCCTGTCGTGGAAACGTGCTCTTAAAAAAGTCTTTGATTTGATAAAAATAGGAGGGAGACTGGGTGTGATGGGACAGAAGGAGAGGAAGTCTCTGTGATCGTGCTCATTCCATGAGTGGAAACAAAAGCTTGTTCTAACTGTCCACTGTTCACAGGGCAGTTCTATGAGCGGCCAGCAGAGGGCGACAGAGGGCCGGGGAGTAGCAGGAACCAGGGCCTTTCAGTCTGATTTAATCAAACAGGAGTTTGTTTTAGTGAAAGCCATGCTTTTTTTGTCATTAATTTACACCTTCACAGGTCACACTCCATCATTTTCTCTGCAGTGTGTCTCCAAACACGTCTGGCCCTCGTCTGCCTTAACCTCATGCTCTGTTTTCTCAGCTTCTGGCTTCGGTTCCTCCTCAAACGCTTCGGCTTTTGGCTCTTCCTGCTCTAGATGAGCCTTTTCAACAGGGTCAGACCGTACATCGGCCTCTAGCTTTCCACAGTCCGCATCCTTGTTTTGGGCTCCTCTCTGACCGCCCCGCTGCCCGGACTCAGCCTCCTCCATCACGTCGTCAAAAACCTGCTCCCTGTTCCCGTTTTCTTTGGGGGCTTGCAGTTCACATGGAGACAGATCGCTCCCGGCCGCTCCCACCTCCTCTCCCGCTGACCTCCTGTGCTGCCTCGTGGGCGGACGCCTCTTGAATGATAATCGTGCGCGGGTCTGCGTGGAACAGATGAGAACAGAACAGTAAGACGGTTTGGCCAACGTTTAAGAGCAGTTTTCATCATCCGTCTCGTTTTGTTCGATAACTTCTGGTGACGGTTTCAATCTAACTGGTGTTTAGTTTAGTTTAGTTTTATTAGGATCCCCATTAGCTGCCAAATAAATGGCCACTACTCTTCCTGGGGTCCTCACATGAAGAAATTATATAACATTATAAACAGATCATAAAAAATAAAAAATAAAAATCACAGTAGGAAATAATAAAAACATAAACAATAGTAAACTATACAACATATACACACAGGTCAGTTCATCTTATCATTTGCAGTAGTTCTGAAGACACAATATTTTTGAAGCTTGTTCTGTTCTTAACTGTTCGTGTGGTTATTGGCAGTGAAATATGGCTCTATAATGGAGTGTGGATTTTAGAGAGTTTGTTCTGGGTCGAGGGACATCTAACTGGTGTTTGCGTGAGAACATCAAACAAATGGTAAGCGGGGACTCTAACTAGGCTAAGGGGATTTGCATCTTTAATCCGCCATCTTGCACCAGCTTATCTCAAAACAGAAGATGCACAATGTCCAGTGAGGAACGCGTCAGCGTGTGCATGTGCCGGGCTGTGATGTCATAGCTCACTCGGCCGGTAGCGTGAGAAAGACTTTAGAGGCTTCAATGTGACTGAAGCACACCGTTGTTTATCAGTGCCTTGTGGTAAAATCTTCCAATTCTGTCTAAGATGATTAAACTACTAATCAAATGCTTACTAAGGAGCTGTTAAGAGCTGTTAACCCTGTAATACCAAATGTATCATATTTGATTCATATGGTTTCTGAAATGTTTTGTGTCTGACTCCTTTTGCTTAATTTAATGGTAAAAACTTTGCTCAAAATCCTATTGTACACAATCAGATACACCTGATAACAGGGGGCAGAAGACTACACAAAAAATAATCTTGACTTATCGCGTAGTAATAAATCACTAATATCAAAAATGTATTTCTGTTTTTTCTTTTTACATATTTTGTTAAAAGGCTAAATAAGGAATTCAAACCAAAAAAAAGAAAAGAATTTTATGTTTTGTTTCTTGGATCGGGCTTTAAAGGGTTAACATTCACCAAAGGCGTGATATGACAAGAAGGTCCTGCACACAAAAACACAAAGGCAACAAAAAGCTTTTACCTTGTTGAAGCTGGGCAGAGGAGTGCCTTCGGGGGGGCTCTCGAAGCTGACGGGGTCCTCCTCTTCACTGGAGAGGCGAGGCAGGCGCAGGGTGGGGCTCAGGGGGCTCAGGGGGCTCAGGGGGCTCAGGGGCGTGGGGGGGGGCGACGGGGGGGCGGGCGGGGGCTTCACCTCCGGGCTCTTGGGGGAAGGCAGCAGGGTGGTGGGAGACAGGGCGAGGTTGGCCTGCAGAGACGAGGAGCCACACTGAAATACAAGTCCAGCCTCAAGCAGACCACCAGCAAGTTCATTTCTGATAGAAACAGCATCACCAAACACCAAGCCAAGCCTTTCAGCACAGGATGCAGAATATTATCAGAGTTTTTATCACCTGTAAAAGTCAAAATGGGGATAATTGCCACAAATTAAGCACCCTGTCTCCTTTAAATAAATCCCATCCATATCAAGTATTTCACAGCTTTGCATGGCAGACATTTTTCTGGATACACCTGCCACCATCTTGTTTTCTCATTGGAAAACTCCAAATACCCCGCGCCCACCCGGTTCATGTTCAGATTTCTGGATCTTACCTGTACAGGTGAGAAAAGAAAGAGGGAAAACCGGCAGCCCTTTTGTCCCATGGCTGCCGTCTGTATTAACCGCTAACTAAAGGACCCAGAGTGACGGGTTAGAGCCTCACAAGAGCCTCTGTAGTGCTTCATCCCATTAGCTCGTTAATCTGAGCCGATTGTGGCATCATGGAGGCCCCTCCCCTCTCCGCTCTGCATGTGACACCAGCACCAGCACAACAGTGGGGGGCACTAAAGATTCACATACTGTACCTTCACTTTCCCGGCTTTACAAACTCATATTAGATGCAAACAACACTGACAAAATAATGAAACAGGCCAGTTTTCCCAACCTGCAGTTTCTCGATGATGGCCGAGTTCTTCGTCCTTGTTTTAAAAGGACTTGATGACATGGGTTTCTGTAAAAAAAAAAAACAGGACATCTTACTAAAAATATACACACATTACAGAATGGAAATGCATTTGTTTCGTCAAATGTACATAAGTCCTGCCAAAACCTCATTTTTTTTCACGTTTCTAATCTAAACCCTCTACAGGCCTTTCAACACCTATTATAAATGTTTTGATCAGCTTTTTATTTGTTTCCTTAAACTGTGAAAGGTGCAAGTTTGCATCTTCTCACGTTAGATAAATGCTGGGTGAGCAAACTGAGTTATAATTATTCGTAATCTCTTCTTTTTTCTTCACATTTGAATGTTTTATTCATGCCACCTTGCAGTCCATTGTGTATTTCTTGTCTATACAGTCGTTCTTTAGAAATATGTCTTAAACTTATGTGCTCCATGTTTTCAAATGAAGCCAAAGCTCAGGATTGTACAACAGTAAGTCACTTGTTGGCATTCAGGGCAGACAATGCAAAGGAAAGGCAGCATTTTCCATGTTTTTTCCATAAAAACAATAAAAACTGTAGATTTTGCTGTACATATAAAGGCTGACATGAAAATGAAACAAATCCTAGCGTGCTCTCTGGGGACTTCCCTAAAATCTGAAGGACCAAAAAGTACCAAAAGCTCACAAGAAAAATACAATTGCTCACATCCGACTCTCCAATATCGTTAGTTTGATTTTGCAACTTCAGGGAGCACGGAGGTCTTCTTCGAAATGACGACTGAAAAGGAAAAGGAAGGGGGAGAACAAAAGTTTCAAGTTTTTACTAACCATTCAATATAACACGTACATGTAATATACCTTTTGATATGTGAGTGAGCACTTTATGAGACATTTACCTCATCATTTGAGTTCGGCATTGGGAGAATATGACCCTTTAACTTTCCGGCCAGTTCAGCCACGGACGGCTTGGATGGAGAATCCTTCTGGAAGAACACAAAACAAGTTAACCAAACACAAATACAACCTAATGTTGCATTTGATCAAAAGCAATTGTGTCAAAAAACTGTAATGCTCAACCGTAGGCCAAATTTGTATTATGATAAAATCAAGCAAAACGTATTCTGTGTTTGACATCCATTATTTCATTCTTCGTGAAGACTGTGACGCCAATTATCTACACAACAAAAAACCCATCAAATCTAAATATCATCACAGTCACATGTGGTTTGCTAAGTTTAAAACATTAGTATTAAAAGCTGCAGAGCACCAATGACTTTATGAGATCAACATAATGTTTGATTTATTTCCCCTAAAGTGGAAAACGGTGGATCTTTTTAGAGCGGAGGGATCCCACCAGCATGTCTGGGACAGGAAGTGAGTCCCTGTCCAGCAGCTGGTCAGCATCAGGCTGCCCGGGTCCCTGTTGCTTTATCCTGTTATCACTACTTGGCCCTTTTTACTTTCTGTCTCTCACACTATTCCCATGACGATAGTTGCTCAGCCCTCCTCCGCACTTCCCTTTCATGACCCGTAACTCACTCCACATATCTGCAGGCTAAGTGATAAGTCGGCGTCAGAGGAGAACTAACAAGACTGGAAAAAAAAACACCGCAGGGTTGAATTTTTGGGGGTTTTCAGGTTAGTTTTTGCTTGTTTTGACTGCTAATGGGTCGTGGCCTTTGTTTTTGTATGTTTTCAGGCTGAGATGTGCCAGGACTGATCCAGGACGGAGCCGTTTAACGATTTGCATCTCAGGCTCTGCGGGTGGGGGCTCCACCCTCTCCCTCTCTGGCTTCCACCCTACATCACATTTCCATCTTTCTTTTATTGACCACTAAAAGCTCACGCGTCTTCCCCCAGCTGCCAGTTCTGTCACGTTTCCTGGGTGTGCACTCCCAGTTCCCCCCGTTCCCACCCGCCTCCCCTCGGCTCGTTCTGGCCCCCCGCCTGTGAAAACACACACAGCTCCCAATGCGTCACAGATACACATACCACATGTTAATCACATGCTTCATTTTCCCTTTCCCCCCCTTGTTCTCAACATGACCTCACCGTCTTGTTCCCTCCACCCTGCTTTGACACTCACTATCCACTCACCAGCCCCCTTTTTCCTGCGCGCTCCTTTCTGATAAACAGCAATTACCAGAGACCACCCATCCACCTCTTTATTATTTTCTAACCTCTAATTGTTAACTCTTTCCTGTCCTTTAAAAAATACCCGCCCCTTCCAGAGCGAACTGGAGTCACAACAGTGCGAGTAGAGGAAGCCGGGCTCTTTGTTTGAGCTGCTGCTCAGATGTTTTGGGTGAGGAAAGCTTGTTCTCCACTATTCCACTAAACACGCCGCAGCCTCCTTCTGGGTTTCGCTTCCACGATTTCGGGGGAAATATTTGATCGGTCATCAGCTACTCGGGGCGGATGATTTAAGGCGTGACGTGAAAATTAACTAAAGCTGAATCATCTCAGCACAATTCACTTGGATCTTTCATATTTTCCTTGTTTCTTTCAACAGTGAATTGCATTTTTAATGATCCTGCAAAGCTGAAGGAGAAGGATGTGTGTGATCTGATGTAACCTACCAATGACAGACAGTTACAGTGGGGGAAATAAGTATTTGACCCCTTGCTGATTTTGCAGGTTTGCCCACTTACAAAGAATGCAACCATCTATAACTTTAATCATATGTACATTCTAACAGTGAAAGACAGAATCCCAAAGAAAATTCCAGAAAATCACAGTATATGAATTTATAAAAATTGATAAGCATCTGATGAGGAAAAATAAGCATTCTTTGTAAGTGGGCAAACCTGCAAAATAAGCAAGGGGTCAAATACTTATTTCCCCCACTGTATAATGCATACAGGTGTTAATAATTCAAAAATTTCAAAATCCTTCCATGCATTTTCTATACAGCTAGTTTCCAACAAATGTATAAATGTCCAATAAATATAACGACTAACAATGACTTCAGACCAGTGAAGAATGTATCATATTCTAACCGATTTTCTACTCTTTTTCCTTTAAAGAGTTCAGTGTTTGGTCAAAACACTTATCAATATAGAGCAATATCACACAGATCCACACAAGTTTCTTATCTGTACTACACATGCTTCGGTCAGCTGGGACCCCACGCTCAGCCCTGAAAGAGTGGGAAACTATGTTTCTGTGTAGGAGAGAGCAGGGCAAACTATTTTTGGGGCTCTAGTCCTGGGAAAAAGCCCCAGAGCTGTTCAGCGTCTGGATCACAGCTCTGTTCTGAAGCCTCTGGGCTCCTCAGAGAGTCCCTGGATACACCAGACCACATCGGAAGCGTACTGTAATCGAGCATACGCAGCAATTGAGCATGTCAAAACAAGAAAATGACAAAAAAAAAGCTTCCTAAAGCAGTGCTGTAACATGGGATTGAAGTTTTCAACCGATCAGGCCTGAATTAAAAGAAAAGAAAAAATCAAAACAAGCATTATCAGGAAACTCTGACATCTCCAAAGAAAAGCCAACTTACTCTTACAAAATTCTGCTTTAAGCAAACAGCACTCAGTATACTCTTATAACCATACAGCCAACTAACAGCTGTTATTTATGATAAATAGTACATCTAAAATCCCCAAACTAGTCAAGAAAAACACTGATTTATGCATAATGAAGTTAAGCTACATTTAAATTAAACGCACACGTCAATGACTGCATTATGCTGCTTTATCTTAAACAAGATAACTTGTAGTGTTTCAGAGGACAAAAAATAACTTAACTTGCTCAATATGTAAACAATACCTGCACAGATATCTGTGTTTGTGGAGATGAAAACTCTACAAGTGGCTGCAGATTAAGACACAAGGTTTACTGTTTATTATGTATAATGAAGTTAAGCTACATTTAAATTAAACGCACACGTCAATGACTGCATGCAGTCTCTGCTTTATCTTAAACAAGATAACTTGTAGTGTTTCAGAGGACAAAAAATTACTTAATAACTTGCTCAATATGTAAATAATACCTGCACTGATATCTGTTTGTTGAGATGAAAACCCTAAAAAAGTGGCTGCAGATTAGGACACAAGGTTTACTGTACGACCAGAAGAGACACAGACCAATCCCACAAAGCCTGTTTTTGTCTTTCCCTTTGATTCCCATCTCTAGAGGCAGGAGAGAGGAGGCACATGACATTGGAGCCAGTCAATTTCTAACATATTGCTTGAGGTTGCAACAGTAATCGGAGAGCAGCAGATCTTGTGATCTTTCACAGAGAAGAAGATGCTGTTGGACTAAAGCTCTTAAACCCCACGGTAAAAAAAAAAAAAAAAGCAGACTTCAACAAGTTCTCTCAGTGTTCTGGCTTAAAGTCTGCAGACTTTGTTTTCACAAATCAGCAAGTTGTGCCAGGAGAAAACCGCCACAGTGAGCGGCTCTCCTCCGCTTCCACTTGTTCAGCTGCGAAAAAAAAGAAGAAGCAAAACAGGCGTTTTCATGCCTGCTCCCTTTCCAGGAAAACATTATGTGTTTTTAGAGCCTGACTTCATCTGAATATCTCACTTTTCCACTGCTCGGACCAGCACTGATTTTTCTGTTCTCACATGCGATGTGGTCCTGCACCAGACCTATGAGGTAAACCCACCCAGAGCGGGTGAGGCCTCAGGGGGGCGGGAGGCCTGCTGGAACAGGCTGGTACATGTTTACCAGCCAGCCAAATACGCAAGAAAACTAACACTCACACACCAGGAAGATTAAGATTCTGTTGCACTGACAAAAGACAGCTGCGGGTAAAGTTATGTCACACAGAAATGCAAGACGGGATTCTGCTTTTCCTTAATTAGGTTAAATTCCTAAATGCAGGTGTTCCAAAGTAACTTTTAAACTTTTTAAACCTAAGTTTGTCAGGAAAAGACGTGGAACATTTGTAAATGGAGGGCAGAATTCATTGTAATATTTAATGTAATATTTGTATATAGCACCAGTCTGCAGAGTGAATGATGAGAACCAGTAGTTGGGTGGATCCAAACAGAGGGCATCGCCTCCTTAAAAATGTTTTAAGTGAGACTTAAAGATTCCACGTGATGTTGTGGCATTAATCCATCAACAAAAATTATCCGGAAAGCTAATCGAATCTTGGCTTTAAGGCAAACTAGTACAAAGAAACATGCAAAGACTTCATTATGCTGAATATCATAGCTCTAAAGTTCCTGCAGACTGTCACAAGATCAGGAATCTTATCTGTGTTGGTGCACAAGAGAGATCATTCTCTACTAAATTGCCAATGAGAAAAAAAAACCTTTTGATTTTGTTTAATGTCGTCATGTTTAATCCGGTCAGTCAGCTCACAAAGACAGCTTTATCATGGTGTCTCCACCGTGGGGTTAAGGTTCCAGTTCCTCCTCTTTTGGGAGTTTTGGCCACTCTGAATTCACATCTCTGTCTCTTCCATGCTTGCAAGTACGAGATAAGATATGAGGGAGAGAATAGACTGGACAAGTTAGCCTAACACAAAACATCCTCCTCCAGTTCAAAGATCGTGTTTTCACCTCCTTCATTTTGTTCCAGGATGATCCAGGCGTCCCTTCACCCAGTTCCCTGCTCTGCCCCCCCACCACTAACAGCCATTCAGCTTCTCAGTGGGATTCAACCTGTCGTACATGTCAAAGTACTCTCAGACCCCGCTGAAAGTGGCATTTTTGGAGTAAAGGCAGCTTGCAGGATTCTTGTTTTCACTTCGTTATGCCAAAATAAGAAAAAAAGGATGGCCCGATGCCAAAATGAGAGGAGGCTGGTACAGCTGGTATGGGTTAAATGTTCTGAAAAATAAGCCATAAGCTCACCATGATGTTGGTTTTGGGTCATTTCTACTTCCGTGGCACGGCTCACTGTTTGAATTTATCTACAGGCTCGTCCTCCGTTTGGGACGTTACACGTTTAGACGTTTAACAAAAAGCAGGAACCTTCAGCCCGTTTGGTTTAACAGCTCTAACTTCATCAGACGGTGTGGACAGCTTCTACATTTTAAGAAACGCAGCTAATTCCTGAGAGCCAGCAGCATGGGTGGTTGAACTTCACCCGTCAGTGTGTGTGTTATCTACTCCCCACCGGCTGTATCTCCCCTCCCCACATTACTCTGACCGGAGAGAAGACTATCAGACTCCAGACAGCCGGACTCTAAGTGCACGGCATATACGGGCTAAGAGATATGCTAGTAGCAGGTGATGCTGTTTACAGGAGAAACAAGCACAACGACAAAAAGCTGTTGAGAGCTTATTGGGCTTTATGAATCTTTTGACCATTATCATTAGTATTAATATCATTGCCATTTTTCATCTAGTCTACGTGTTACTGTGTTGGCTGCCTCTCTCTTGCCCTCTCTCTCTCTCACCCCCCACCCTGAGCCATGGTTCTGCTCCAGGTTTCTGCCTGTTAAAAGGAAGTTTTTCCTTGCCTGTGTCGCCTAGTGCTTGCTCATGGTGGGAATTGTTGGGTTTCAGTAATTAACTTCAGAGTAGGGTCTGACCTGCTCTGTTTGGAAAGCGCTGTGAGACAACTGTTGTTGTGATGTGGCGCTATATAAATAAAATTGAATTGAATTGAATTGAATTGATGGGTCATAAAGGTCCAGATATCCTCAAAACAGCCCAAGCTGTCAGGACAATATGGAGGTGCCAAACACAGACCAACCCTTGCAACAAAGACAATGTTTCTATCCTACATCAAATAAAGGATCACAGGTTCCCCTCTGCTGGTATCACACTCTGGATTTCAGGGTACCAAGAGACCAAGTTTTCTAAGTATAGAAAGTTTTGTCTGTCAGTCACAAAATGCCCCAGGCTCCAAAGACACGGCAACTCTTTTCTACAAGAGGAAACATTTGCAAAGCCTTGTTTTTTATTCTTAAAACCAGCACATTCCCTCACAGTCTCACAGAATATTTTCACAGACTGTTTTATTTCATGCATGGTAAACAGTTAATCATAGGAAGACGGAGAAGTGCCACCAGTCGTCTACAAAGGGACGGCGTGCGGAGCATCTGACTAAAGCTTCCCACCAGAGACCCAAGTTGTTGTTTTTTCATTCTGGAAAAAGTTAAATGTGTTGCTCAACCATGAGAAACAAAGTTCAGAAGATGAAAACACCAGTTTTGTAATGCGAGCAGTGGGGATGTTTTGTGGCGCTTTCATCACAGAAGAAGACAGGAAAAATGACATGGAGTATGAAGATGGAGCTGATTGGTGTTGTTACCACGATCTGATCCTTTTTCATCAAAAGCAAAGTTTTTACAAACTATGAAGTAAGGAGACATCCTACTAAAAAATCTCCACCCTAAAATCTCTGACTTAGGCTGTCTTTTCTTTTGCTTTCCTTCATGATGACGCTTTACATGCTATCGGGGTTCACAGTGACTTTGTTGCTTTCTTTTGTGATTTTGGTGGGACGAGGAACTAATCCAGCTCTGAAACCAATCTAATACAATAAGGAAATACTAATAACATTGAATAAAGTTGCAAGAAGTGGTTCATAATCATATTCTGAGATGACGTCCAGCAGCGAAGCAAAAGGGGAAAAAACCAACTCATTAGCAAAGTGGCTGGTACAGACTGTTATTGCTCTATTAAGTTTACTATGCATTACATAACAAATGTGCTCAGCAGATGGTTGGCACGGCACTCCCAATGCCTCACTGCTCCAGCTGTGGGGTTGTTTTTCCATCAAAGGAAAACCACCAATCCACCAAAAAACACACACCCATACAGGGACGGTCCTCAGGTGGGTCGCGTGCCCCCGAATCTGCACCACTTTCCACTGTTAGGTCGTTTTATTCTGGTTCTAGCACGGGGAACATCAAATCTATACATTTCCAGGCATTAGTCTGCTCACAACTTATAATTTCCAATGAGGCTACAACCAAATAACTTTATTCTCCCAAAATAAGACACCATCGAAAAAATTATTTATTTTTAAATAGATCTGATGAGGAAAAAAGGAAAAAGGGAATAATTATTCCTGTTTAGATCAAAAGGTTTATTCAAAAAATGAAAACCTAATACATAGCTGAATTAACAGCGTTTACATTCTACTACTGCAGATTTTGGGGTTTTATTTTTGCTCCTGTCGTGTTTCTTTCTGTAAAACCTGGCACATTTACACAAATGCAGATATTACGTTACAGTGTATTGACGCCTCCTTTGGGTGGCGGTTAAATAAGATCCCACAAACAGAAGCATTTATTTAAGCCTCTCAGAGTAATAACATTCATTAAAAATGTTGTGAGCTCTTCCAGTGGAAATCCAAAGCTTTATTTTCACATTATACACCAGACATAAATCATCCCAGACTTTTTCATGACTGAACTCAACATCTCAATGAAACTGATGTTTAAACTTATGAGCTTTTGCTTTGGGCAGAGCTGACCAAACTCATGTGTTTGTTAGGTCTGAATCCTCCAGTTGAAAGCTCTGACTGTGTGGATAGCTTCCCCACCCCTGGTTCTGCTTTGAATTTACAAAAAGGGTGTTTCTCCATTTCCCATATAACATTAAACCCTAACAAATTATGTTAAAAGACTGAAAGAGCTATTTAGATTTTTTTTTTTTTAGAAAAAGGGAGGAGGCCACAGATCTGTGAGCCAACGAAGCAGAAAAAAACACGAGCAGGACGCTTGGAAAAGACCTGTATCAGGCAGAAATATGCCTTTAATTTCTAACTAAAGACAGTCTGGCTTGTGCGACTGACCTGGGTGTCTAAAAAGGACTCACTAATGGCATTCACTGCACACATTTGCAGAACACAAACTGACTCGTGACCGATGGGCTCCGCTTCCTTCCCTGTACACTGTGGTCACTTGTTGTGAAATTTGCCTGAAACATAACAAGCCACCATGATAAGAAAAGCAAACTCCTGCTGCCTCTGATTAATCATGTGGCCCCTGTGTGTACGTGTGATTGTGCGTCTGAGCTTTGTGTTGGCACAACAAAGTCAACCTTTTAAAGGAGTTTATGATGTGAACCGTGTTACTCTTAAAAGGTCAAACAGAGCTGACAGCTAGGTAGACTGTAAGGACAATAAATGCTCATGAAAAAACCTCCAGCTTTGGTCTTTGTGACATAAAAATGAAATTAAAAAAACACTTAAAAGTGGCTCAGACAAACCACAGTCTGTCCAGGATCATTCCAACGATAACACACATCTTTAGAAACAGTCCCCACTAAGTGTCTGTGATGTAATGCTTCAGTTTCAGCCTCACTATGGAAACACTAAACCATCACAAATGTCAAAAGCATCTGGGTAACAGGAACAGCCCGCATCACACAAGTAGCGCAGTTAGTTCCTACCTCCATCCCGGGAAGGGTCGGTGCTCCTGCCTTCTCCCGCTGCAGCTGTGTGGGGGACCCGTGAGGAGTGGAGCCCGTAGGAGACCCGGGCCAGCTCTGTGTTTATATCTGGAGCCAAAGCGGCCTCACGCACGCGGAGGAGGAGCGGAGCGCACCGCTTTTACGCGCAGAGCCCCTCCAGTCAAGTTGCTCAAGTTATGAAAAACTAGCCAGCTTCTCGGGAACTACAAAATAAAACTTCCTCTCACACTTCCCTTTGTGGAGTTTACACGGCATTTTGCAGGCTGTGACATTAGTTTTAGCCATTAGACTCAAGGATTATGGAAAATAATCTGTATATGATGATAAAAAAAGTCTTAAAATGTCCATTTCCCTCCTAATACCAATTATGTTTAAATCTTTTATTCTGTCAGCTTTTTTCTTGGTTCCTCTCTAACTGTTCAAGTTAATCTATCTTTAAAGGCCTCTTTTCTCCATAGATTTTCCTAAAACTCCTCTATTATCTAATATTATAAAATGCTAAAATGGTCATTCTGTCCAGAAAAACGTGACACAATGTTAAAAAGCTGGCCCTCCTGCCTCGTTCTGCTTTACCTGTTTTACATGAGTAGATTCTTTATTATTTTTCTCATTTAGTGTAAAGTCTCTTAATCTGTCAACTGTGAGGAAACATAGAAATGCAGATCTGCTGGCAGAACTCTGAATGACCATATACAGCCCTGAGGTGCAGGAAAATAAGGTTAAATTGGCCTCGCACAAATCCTGGATACAATTTTAAAGCATCATGTTTGTCAAAAAACACCCTCATCCCAAAAGAGACAGAGACATCTCTTTTCCTTCTGTTTTCTGTTTTGAGAGATTTGACACAGGCTGATTTTAAGACTTCCGAGTTGGTCTCTTCTTTACCAAATCTTAAACACACTTACAAACAAGCCATTTATTGTTGCCAAGTAGATTTAAACCAGCCTTCAAACACCAGGAATCTCCGCTGACTTGCAGATAGATAGAGAGCTTTGGTTCCTCTCCATGCAGCGAGGCTCATTAAACAGTGTAAGCTGGGTACTAAAAGCTTTCCAAAATGAGGCGATAAGCAATTCCAAAAAGAAGCTCATTATTGTGATCGTGGTAATTACAGAGCTGCTGCGCCTGGTGATTTTTAAAAGCCAAACACATTTGCTTCTGTCTTTTTTGTCACTTAGTTCTGCAACAAGAGCCCAGAGTTCCACAGCACTGAAATACGACTACAAACGGAGGCTTTTTACCAAGCACACACACACTTTCACACACTGTCACACCCCCGATAGGCGTGAAGCCAAATCATCCACGCTCCCGTTTACTGTCTCTTAGCTGTGAACAAGCAGGTTTGAAATCACTTCATAGGCAGCTGGGGTCTTTGGGGTGGAGGACAAAGTGGAGGAGGTGGTATGATGTTCACTCAGAATTTGGAAAACAGAGGTGACCTGAACAACCTCAGTTATTAAAGTCACACTTATTGACCCAAACAGAAAGTTTATCTTCATTATTTATTCTCTGACATGATGCTCATTTAAGCTATTGTACATATCTTGAATATATATTTTTAAAAGCCTTCTGTATAAACTAAGCCCATAGTCAATGCTGAGTTTTTGTTGGAAAGCCAGAGATGGCTCCCCCTTGTGGTAAATAAAATAATTACACTCCAAATGTAGAAAACCTCCCCAGGTGTCACATGGAAAAGGGTTTAGAGAGGAGGTGTGTGTAAGTGTGAGCAGAATACTATTTCAAATGTATGTTAATGAAATCTGAATAACTTCTCCCTCCCCCCACAACACCATCTCTGCTCATTTATTCCCATTTTGAACACAACCGGCGTGGTGGTGAAGCGTCATGTTTGTGACGAACGTTAAGCTAAATAGGATGTCGTTTCTCAGGGAGGCAGCACACACACAGACACACACACACCTGCCAGACCTGTCACTGAAAATAGGAGTTTTTCTGTCCATAGAGTAGCAATTACTCATGGTTTTCAGTATATTTAATGTCCTATTGATATATAAGAGATGTGAAGAAGAGCAGAGCTGAAATGTGCAGCGTTTTTTAATCATTGCTATCTCTCAGTGCAGAATTTCTGAGATTTAAAGAGGGGGGGGAACAAGTGTTGACAGCTCTTGACAAACTGCTCTCAGCAACTCTTTTTATTATCACTCAAGAGAAAAAACAAAGAGGAGTCCCACTGCTTGTTGATCTTTCCCTCAGGTGAAGGCAGGATGGTCTGTGGGACACAAGCTTTCACAACCTGCCTCATCTCTTCTGTTGAGGAGATGAATGGCCCCGCGAAAACACACACACACACACACACACACACACACACACACACACACACACACGCTCACACACACAAAGGCTTCTTGTGGGTGAGTCAGCTTGTCTCTTTGTATCTGTTCAGACCAAGGCCTGATGATTCATAGGTAAAATCATGACGGTTTCTTTTGAGGGATGAGTTGCACGATGAGCCAAACTTTCAGAGAAAAGGGTTTATTTTTGGCTTTTGTCAGGTTAGAACGTATAACTCTGACCTTACCTCTCTCGGAGGTAAGACAGGAGGTACAAACGTGTACAGATTTAAATCAGAGACCCCACATTTAAGAGAATTACACAGTGTGAGCAGGAGGAGGCAGTAAAGGTGATAAGCCCTGCTAAAGATGACAAGCTAATATTTTGTTTCTCTTTGAAAAGCACTTAGAGCAGCCATTACTTTGAATATGGTGATGCAGGGGCGCTGGCTGCCGGCGTAAATCTAACTCAGGGCCCGTTTAATATAATGACCATGTCGGATTACGGCTGACGGCCGGCACGTACGCAGACCCGGAACCTCCGGGCTCAGCTGGCCGAGCCCAGACACGCGCAAAAAGAGGCCCGTTTTCCTCTAATCTGCTTTGTGTATCCGTTAAAACACGCACAGACACACACCAACTGAACCTCCACTTATTCAGATCATCACCAGCAACAGCGGACTGCTTAAACATTATGATAACAGCAGTTTAACACACTTTAATACAAACCCAAACCCTCGGCTTACAACAGTCAAAAGATAACCTAAGGAAATAAATACATCCACATACAGTGGGGGAAATAAGTATTTGACCCCTTGCTGATTTTGCAGCTTCGCCCACTTACAAAGAATGCTTATTTTTCCTCATCAGATGTTTATCAATTTTTATAAATTCATATGATGTGATTTTCTGGAATTTTCTTTGGGATTCTGTCTTTCACTGTTAGAATGTACATATGATTAAAGTTATAGATCGTTGCATTCTTTGTAAGTGGGCAAACCGGCAAAATCAGCAAGGGGTCAAATACTTATTTCCCCCACTGTATGTGTGTCATTAACAAAGAGAGATTACTTGAATACCTGTCCAGCTAATTGTGAACATTGATCTGAAGGAAAATATCGCTACATGTGGTAAAAAAAAAATGATTTCAAGACAAACTAGGATGTGAAACAGCAATTATCCAAAGAACCTGACCCGGTTTTCATGTATCCTGTGGATCCCTGAGCCCTGTTTCCCCTCAAATACGATTGTAGCTGCACATCCTTCTAGCTCCTGACCCTTAACCCCTGAACTTTAGATTCAGACAGCGGTCAGACGCCGGTCAGGCTCTCGTTGAGCGTGGCGATGCGCTCCATGGCGCCGCGCGGCCTCTGGCCCCGGAGGACCCCCCCCGGCCGCTGGTGCAGGAGGAAGAGGCGGCGGGCGGCCGCCCGGTACTTCCTGGACATCAGGTTGTAGACGACGGGGTTGATGGAGGCGCTGAGGTAGCACAGCACCATGGACGCCATGTTGAAGTTCTGGCTCAGCATGGCCGTCTCGTAGTCGTCCACCTGGGCAAACAGGTTCCGGCCAATGTGGTAGGGCAGCCAGCAGATGATGAAGGCCAGCACCACCACCACTGACCGGAAGAAAAAGACAGGAGAAAGGAAATGAACATTGATTTTGATTTTAATTGTAAGTTTGACAGCATTCATGTAAGAAGACAAATAAGTCCCTGCTTTCTTAATAGTGACAAAACCCACCGTTAGCTGACCAATCAAAAAATGTCTTCATTATTCGTTGGTAAGAAATACAAGTGAATACAAGTCTTGACCTCACATAGAGGTTGCCAAGCAACAGAGGAGAAACTAAACTTGGCTCCGAAAAAGGAAAGAGGCACTGATGTTTTCCCACTTGGGTTTTTTGATCAAGGAACCTAAATATGAATCCATAGTTAATGTTACATCTGATGAACTGGTTTTCATGTTAAGTAGCTTAGTGTTAGTTTGGATTTTTCAGAAAAACACAACACAGCCTAAAAACATTTAAAACACTTTAGTCACATTAGTTGGATCAACAAATGTGTTATTCAAATCTCTCCGCATGAAATTAGCACTATTACTAATCTGGGTTTGAAGGGTGTGATCCTGTTCGTGCTCGACTCGCTTATAATGAGAAGATGATTACGAAAAAAAATCATCTCCAGGCTTTTGAAGTTCCCCGGGATGTGCCGTCACCTTTTGGCATTTCTTAATGACCCGCAGCAATTATAGAGACGTCTCCTGAAAGCCCCGAGCTCAAACTGCCCTGTTTCCAGGACCGGCCGAGGCTCAAAAAACCGTCTCCAACGCTGAAGTCACGAGACAATTAGAGGACCAACACGGCGGAGGGGGTCAGCCGAAGCAGGAAATGTGGCACCAGTCCAGCTAAGAACAAAGGTGGACATCAGTGTGAGCTAATTACTGAGTCACTGGTATTGATCAGGAAAGCCCCAGCAGATCAAACCACCATGGGTTGGTAACGGGGGGCAGTCGTTTCTTTAATTACAGAGGTGTGCGTGGGGCCTAATTATTTGTGGATTTAAGTAACAGTAAACACAGAGTGAGCAGACGGCCCCAGTTATTAGCGGGTAATTTATGAGAAATGTGACATCAGCAGATTGAAAATGGACCCGGGACTGTTGTAACGAGTAAAACCTCCATTAGGGATGATTTATGTCGACCCCTGATGGCAATCCAGTTTGGGATTTGGCAAATGAGAGCTATAAGTTTGACTGCGTGAGCCCTGTGCAGCGTCTGCTCGGCCCGTGAGCGAATTAATGCACGATGATTAAAGATTTGGAGAATATGGAGCGGGATGGCCGCAGTCTTCTGCTGTGAAACAGGGTTTCCTGCACACAAATTAGACCAGTGACAGGACACGATTAGGGTCAGACTAATTAACCAGATCGTATCAACAAAAGCACGCATGGCGCCGGTTTTTGTCGGAGTGAAGGTGAAACATCCATCTGTCATAGCTCTGATGGAGAAAAAGAGGCTTTGTCATCAAAGGGATTCAGTAGATATCAACTGATTAAATATCTGTTTAAGCTGTTTGATAGCACAGAAAGCAAAACACTGATTTTCCCCTTCAGAAACATTGAAAGAAACAGGGACGGTGCAACAGGTGGATTCCTGGTTCCAGCCTTTTCCCCACAGCGAGGCATTCAAGTGCTCACCTGAATCGGATTTTTTTTACCAAATTGAGAAACACAAGGAGAAAAAGCAGGCCCACAGGTACACCTGTGTTTGCCTTTTGAGAGGGATTGGTGAGCACTGTTTCCTTTGGGTTATTTGCTCAGAGCAAAGGAGAGGTCAGGGGTCACAGTGCCGGAATAACCAGGTAACAGAGAAATCTGAGTGACGTTTGAATGGACAAATGGAAATGTAGCTCATTCTGCTCGTTAACCAACAGTCAATGAGTAACTCTAGGCCAAATTTACTTAAGTGGGTATTATTTGGCTGACCGACTACGAGGAAAAATAATTACACCAATTGAGAATTAAGAAACAATTTGATAATTAATTTATTGTTATGAAGAACGATAAACTGGGAGATCTAATAGCAATTGATCAAAACGACTTTCACCCTGGTTCTGTTTGAAACAAATAGATGTTATGCAACTCATTTGTCTCTAATTCTGTTTCTCTTTGATTTCTTTTTAACCCTATAATGCCAAATGTATCATATTTGATTCATACGGTTTCTTTTGGATCTGAGACTTTTTGCATCATTCAGTGGTAAAAGCTTTGCTCAAACCCCTGTTGTACACATTCAGATATACCTGATAACAGCCAGTAGAAGACTACACTAACATATATTTTTGACTTATTGCACACTAATTTGATCAAAACAATTTCTGTTTTTTTTCTTCATATGTTGTTGAGGGGCCAAAGAAAGACTTCAGACTAAAAAAAAATCAAATATTCTTCCTATTTTTCTTGGATCGGGCTTTAAAGGGCTAATTTCTTCACTCAGAGGAAATCGGTTCTCTGACCTAAACCACTTGATAATTTTCCCATTCTCCCGCCTCTGGCCGGGAAAACTCACCCAGGATCTTGACGGTCTGCCTGTGTGACCGCTCCCTGGCCAGCGCGCAGGGGCCCTGCAGGTCGTTCTTGCTCTTCCACAGCTTGCACCCGATGGATCCGTAGAGGAAGACCAGGCAGAGCATGGGGCAGAAGAAGTAGGTGGTGGACACCCAGAGCATGATGTGCAGCTGGCCGGAGCTGATGGCGTAGCCCGTGTGCTTGCATTGACCCGTGTCCTGGTCCGGGCGCGTCTCGTTGTCGTACTCCACGCCAACCAGGAAGAGCGTGGGCGCCGCGGAGACCAGGGCGAACCCCCACAGGGCCAGGATGATGTACTGGACCCTGCGCCGGGTCACCAGCACCTTGCTCCTGAGGGGGAAGCTGATGGCCAGGTAGCGCTCGATGCTGAGGGCGGTGATGTGCAGGATGGTGGCCGAGGTGCAGCCCTCGAAGATGTAGTGGTAGAAGCGGCACACGGCCTCCCCGAACAGCCAGGGCACGTACTTCCACAGCCGGTACAGGTCGAAGGGCAGGCACAGGAAGATGACCAGGTCCGACACGGCCATGCTGGACAGGTAGAGGTTGGTGGTGGTCTTCATGTCTTTGAAGTGCTGGATGATGAGGATGGTCATGGTGTTGCCCGTCACCCCGACGACGAAGATGAGGATGCAGATGACGGTGACCGGGATGAGGGTGGAGGTGGGGAACAGGGAGCCCTCGTAGTGGTGGTCGTCCAGGTTGTACTGGTCCATGGCCTCCGCCCCGCCGGCGTGAGGGTCCACCTGGGGTCTGGCCCAGGGCATGCCAATCCCACCGGGGGGGGGTCGGGCTGGGAAATATGGACTCAACAACCGTCTGAGGAGAAAAAAGGAACACGGGAGGTGTAAACCTACGTTTTCAGCTGGTTTCGTTTAATCAAATACTTAAAAGTCAACCTTAATTTTGACTACTACTACTATTATTTTGCAAAGACTTTTCAATGTACTCCCTTCAATTCAGAATCATTACTCACAAAATGTATCATTTTGCTTCAAATATTTGCACACCTGGAAGGCAGCATCAGGTCTAAAGTTGCATCGTGTATCGTGTTTCTGGGTTAAAATGCAGATGTGAATGCAGTAAAGTGGTGTAAGCTGAGTCTAAAGCTGAGTCTGAGATGAGTCTAAAGCTGAGTCTAAAGCTGATGAGTCTAAAGATGAGTCTGAGATGAGTGTGAGCAGGTGAGCGTACCTGAGAGCTGCAGCGGGCGGCTGGTCTCGTCCCCGGCCAGAGTCTGAGTGAGCTGTGAGCAGCAGGAGACCCAGATGAGAGAAGAAGGAGGGAGCACCTCCTCCCCCCTGAGGAGTCCAGGAGCATGAAGGGGGGGGGGGTTGCCTTCTGCCCCTGGTGCCTCAGTTATCTTCCTAATCAAATGATAGCAGAACACATGGTGAAAAGGTAACATTCAAAGGGAATGGGATTAAAGACGCTCCTTCCTTAGAATGAATAATGCTTAATGATTTATGCTGAATGCATTTAGATATTTGTTATTGGACATGGCTTTTTTTTAACACTGTCTTGCAATGATTCCAGAAAAAAATTGTACTTTGTGCCTGATTATTCAGGATGCTCTTCCAAAGGAAGTAAAAGATAACGAACAAAGACACAATGAAAAAGAAAAAGGAAGGCTGTGGTAGTGTGAACAGGTGTGATGCTACACAGCTCTGTAGTGTGGAAGAGATTAAAAATGTCCGCCGTTTTGAGTAACTACAACAAACTAAAAAAGAAACGCAATGTCATAGGTGATGAGAATTATTTTAATAGCAGAAGTTATGATGCCAAATAAAAACAAAGCAATCAGATCATGATGGTGGTGGAAAAAAGACAAAAACAATAAGTAAAAATGCCATTTTAGGCCACATCTAACACAGAAAGACGCATTTGTTTTCACATCACTTCCATGCTTTTTGAGTGGGAACTCAGAAATTTGATTTTAAAAAAACGCTCTCCCAACTCCTGCATTACAATAAACTCCCAAACAGAGGTGTATTTTTAGTACCAGGCGAGCAGGTTTGTCTATGTGATGTCCACAGTGACACGTTCTGCTGGTTAGGAGTTTCACATCCATCAGACCTCGCTGACAGGAGGGTTTGGGCAGAGGTGACCTGCAGCCCGGACCTCTGAGGGTCAGCGGGACCATCTCTGTGTCACTGTTTGCTCACGTCAAAGCAGTGTGGCGGAGAAAGCTTGTTTTTCTGTCTGTTGTTTTCTGTTCTCTTTCTTTTCAAGGCTTCGTGATCCATCTCTCAGCAGCGCCCGGCCTCGTTCACAATGCCGTGACCAGGATGAGTGAGCTGGGCCTCGTAAATCAGCGCCGCGCTGACAGGAAATGCTGCGTTTTACCCCCAGTAGCTTCCACGGGGTCTAAGAAAATGAACTCTGGAAGCCAGGTGGAAGTATTAGAGTTTGATTAATTCCCAAGGAAATATGTTCTTGTTTTGAGCCATCAAGAAAACAAAAGGAAAGAGAACTATAGAGACACTTATCATGGAGCAGAGTGTGGATTCCTTCATGAATCAGAAAATAATCAGCAGCTTTGAACCTTGAGTTGTCGTGAAAATCAAGTATTGCGAACCAACAGAGCAGGTTTCGCTAAAGCCTCCGTTTCCTCGTCTTTCATTAACATAAAGCAGGCTTCTGAATGGGCCGAACTGATCCTGTGGAAGTCTATGGAGAAAAGAAAGGGGAAGCCTCCATTAAAAAAGTGTGCTGCAAAACCATTTTGTCAAGATTTCAGGCAGTTGTGACATCACAGCCTCTGAGCTGCCCGCTCTCATTTCTCATTTCCCAACCTCTGAAAAGGAAACGGGCACAGAGGAAACGTCCAATTAGCTTCTTGTACTCCAGTCAAACATAAAAAGCCAATAGCTGGATTCTGAGGGCAATAAGAAACTGAACCCTTCACTCCAGCAGTAGTAGCAGTTTCAACATTTACTCAGTTTAGATGCTGAGGATTGTGGGACATCGAGAGCTGGTACAGATGTCCATTTTTTTTCCAGGAACCACGTTTGGCACATTAGTAGCGACTTGACTCACATGTCGAGTCAGAGACAGATGGAATTAGGGAGATGAGACGGATTCATTTTCACCGATTGTAAGATGGCAGCTCACTCCAAACATAACATTAGGTATAAATGTATTACGATCCTCAGCATACAACATCCTAGTTGTATAAAAGGCGTAATAACCTGATCAGGATATGAACTGGACCTTGGATGGAGACTAGTGGGTTCCTGTTAGCAGAAATAATTATTCAAATAAACGTTTTAAAACGTTATTTAGAATTTATTCATTCACTTTGGTCTCAACAACAAAGGCTGTTCTTGTATTCAATACTAAATGGCTCTTATTTTATCATTCAAAAAACTTTAAAAGCTTAAAACCCTAAAACCTGATGTTTATTATATGTTGAAATGCAAGTTTCTGAAGTCCCTTAAAGGAAAAGAAAGAACCAAACTGAGGAACCAGAGACAAACAAAGCTGACACATGATGAAGAATTATAAATTTTTTATTGTGCATGGATCCTTAGTAGATATCATGGCTATACAGATACACTTTAGATACATATCTATGATTATACATCTTTTCCATAACGAACATTGTAAAGTGATATGTCTGGTAGTATGTATAGTATAACAAATTTTCATTTTGGAATGTACGGTGTATGAGGTAACTGCAAACATTAAAATTACATAAAAATGGTCTCCATTTTTGTGCATATTTTACTCATTTTTGTAGCATTTTGTTAATCTCCCCAGCCAAAGGTAGTAAGCCGGTGGTGGAGAGGCGTTAAAATGGCACACGTTGCAATCGCTATCAAAAATAGGAAATTTGAATTCTTTAAATGACAAAGAGAAGACATTTGCAGAATGTCTGAAAGACCAATTCATGTAATTATTCAGGACGTTTTGCAAGGTACCTGCATCTTTACAGTTGCAATAGCAGTGATCTGCCCAAAACCAAACAACACTAGACCCCTACAGCCAGATCGCCGCTGACCCATCAGTATTGGCAATCTGTTACAAATACTTAACACGGAGAAAAGGCAAATTTAGATTCACAGGAAGTACATGATAACACATTTTATATCTGCCAGTTGCATTCCATGATTCATGACTACTCAGGATTCTTCTGTGGAGAGTATTAACTTATATTACTTCAATATTATAAAAAAATATACTTCACACATGTATGACCTGACAAAAGAAACCAAAATAAATCTTAATATATAGAACTACTTTCCATCTTACATGTTAACGAACATCAAATGAATGCGGCAAAAGTAAAAGGAAATAAAACACACTTTAGTGTTGTCTAACACTAAAAAAGAAAAAGAAAAACACAGCCAAAATTAAGAGAAATAAAGACAGAAAAATTCTCCCGAGATTTTTTTCCTTCTCAAATTAAGGCCTCTGAAACAACTGGAACAGTTTTCCCCTGTTTATTCTTTTTTTTCGTTCTTTTTTTTTTTTTTTGCAGATAGATTAGCTGTTTCAGTGACATGTTTTCTGATACTACAACTTTTAAAACACCCAAAACACCAAGTAGGGCTTGCACAATCTCAAAGTGTGTTCTATAAAATGCATCACAAGACCAAAACGCAGTCATTTGAGGTTTTCTCCACTAATGTGCAAAATTAATTACAGGGGAAAACAAAATTAAACAAAAACATACAAGAAAGCATACATTTTTTGTGCTGAACAACAATATTTCAGAGTAAAGCAGCTGCATGATTGTAAAAACAAGCTACAGTATAACTATATGATAGTAAAAATAATTAGAACTCACTGTTAGTTTGGTTTGTTTTCTAATTTTAATGAGCTTTTTTTTTTTTTTCCTTTAGCCTACAGATCTTCATGCCCTCGCTGTACAAAAATATACGAACATTTCTCCAGTCATTTTCGCATCCTCAAACATTCTGAACATCAAAAAGGTTTGAAAGTGCTAAATGAACCTTCTAAACTGTGAACCACGTTTTTGCTTCCATTTCTTTTCTCACAGATCTCCTCAGACTCCTGCATGCTGGAAGTTAAGTCCCTTCATCTGGCCCTGAAGTCCCACCGGCTGTCTGGACACTCCTCTGTGCAAACACTGGCCCGTCAGGTCCCCCGGTCACATAGCACATAGGCTAACCAAACACCTACATACTAGTTTTGGAACACACCTATCAAAAACAGAGTCATACTGGACATGTTAATGGAAATATAAATAATGACTATTTCTATACATTTTTTATATACGCGCCGCTTCCTCCCACTTTTCCACAAAGTAAAACAAAACCGTATGCTTTCCGAGTTCCTTTCGCACATGGGGCTAAATCGTGATGGATCCTAAATCTGAAGTGAATAGCGGACATCACAAACTCGGGGTGGAAAAAGGCTGGACGGTCCGGAAGGTATCACAGGTGCCAAACGAGAGGCCGCATCCTCAATTTAAACCCATTTCCCCGCTCCGGCTAACGCAATTACTCTGTTCAGACCGGAAACGTTACAAAACCAAGAATACAAAACAACAGAGATGTGGGGTGTGGGGGTTGGTGGGTTTAGGGGGGGGGGGGGGGGGTGGGGGGGGGGAAAAATAAAGCTATAACCCTGCGGGGGGGGGGGTGGGGGGGGGGGTGTGAACTGCTCATTTAATGACGAAGTACTGGATGACGAACGCGATGAGGATGGCGATGACGGCGAACACCATGAGGAGGAGGAAGGCGCACTGCTCGTCCGTCAGGCTCTGCCGGCTCCGGCCGGACTCGCCCCCGCCGCCCCGGGCCCCGGAGGCCGCCGCCGTTACGGCGTCGCCGCGCTGGGGGGGGGGGAGCGTCACGGTGGGGCTGTAGGGCCCGCTCAGCTCGCTGGCGTCCTGGCACTGGCGGATGGCGCAGACCCTGAAGCGGTGGTCGCTGCTGGGCTGCAGGTTCTGAGAGTGGAAGGACGTGGCCGGGCCTTTGTAGGCCTGAGAAACAGGAAGGGGGGGGGCTCAGGTTAGTGCTGAACAAACAGAGGGAATTATAATAATAATAACCCTAGCCCTAACAGGAAAAAAAAGGCTTCCCATCAATCTGCTTCAGAAGGCTGCGTTATTTTTTAAATTTCTTATTTAACCTTTATTTAACCAGGAAGTCCCATTGAGATTCAGAGACCTGTCCAAGGTAGCAGCCAAACCACAAGAAATTCATACATATTGCATTTTACATAATAAAATCAAAGCAATATGTTAAAACACATTGAGCATCTCAAGAAAGACAAACACATATCTCCATCACTACATCCTTCATGGTCGCTTTAAATTCATTAATGGACACTAGAGTTTTTTTTATTTGAGCACATTTCTGGAGGTTATTCCAACCCCAAGGTGCAGAGTAGGAGAATGCAGTTTTTCCCAACTCAGTTGAAGCTCGGGGTGCATTAAAAAGTAACCACTGATACTGATAACTACCGGAACTCACAGAGAGGAGGTTACAGAGGTACAGTGGGAGTTTACCAATTATTGCTTTATACATAAAGATATACCAGTGCTGTTTTCTACGAATTGTTAGTGATGTCCAACCAACTAGATCATAAAGAATGCAGTGATGAGAAAGGGACTTTGTAATGAATCGGTGGTACACTGAGTCAATATGACGCAAGATGGAGGATGCAGCATGCATGTACAATATATCTCCATAATCAACCACAGACCAAAAAGTAGCTTCTACAAGTTTTTTCTTAGCACTGAAGGTAAAACAAGATTTGTTTCTGAAGAAAAAACCAAGCTTTACTTTAAGCGTTAGCAAACAGCTTTCCCTTTCTTAGCTTTGAGCATGGCCCAATAAACAGACTAATATCTGATTCACTTCCGTCTCTGAAGTGGAAGGAGGCAAAGCCATCTGCTTTAACCGTTTGCCAAACGGATACGCCCACTTGTTTTCAGTGGGGCGGATCTGTGATCCCACAAGGGATCCAGTTTGTTATTCTCTTTAAAGATAACTTCCGGGATCCACTAAAGTGTTTCATCAAAGTTAGAAAAGAGCTAAGTCCAAGATTTACTGGCTCTTTTGGTTTTCAGGAGGTAATCTATTGGAGAAAAAGGGTTTCACAAAAGCTGCTGTGGGCAGGCTGGTGTTCCCGTCCACAGCTAAAGAATGACCTCCCTTTCATAAACAGGTTTTTGAATCCAGTGTGGCCAACAATGAGGAAACGGAGCACAGCCACATATTTCAGCTTCCTGATTCAATTGCTGTGTGTGATGTGGTGAGATTAGCATAGGCCTAAAGTGGCCATTACTCCATGTTAAGGTGGCTGCAGGCCATTAGAGGGGATGGAGACACCTGGGATGCCTCATGGATCAATGACCTTTGCAGGGGAGGGCAGTTAAAGCCAGCGGTGACTAATACAGAGAAAGGATTACGGCCCTGGATCCATCTGTAACCCCCCGTGCATTAAAAGGCCGCTATGACGAATGGAGGGTCAGAGCGAGGTAACGGGGAAGGATGCTCCAGCCAGAGCCAGACTTTCTCACAGTACCTGTTTGAACTCCGAATTCCCCATCATGCACTGCAGCGTGTAGATCACTGGGTCTCCCTTCATGGGCGGGAGGGCCTCCCATGTGACTTCGCAGGAGTTGTCGTCCAGACGCTCGACTTTAGGAGCTGGGAAGTAAAGATGGAGGAAAAAGAAAAGATGGGCACTTCAAATTAGGTGGGAAACTATTTCTGAGGATCCTCATAACTGAGGATGTTGCCAAGCATCACTTATAGCACTGGACCTAAGGGCCAACCGTACAGGAAAACACACAACTCCTGACACACAACTCAGGTGTTAGCATAACCTGTAATCCTACACAAGAAGCCCAACATCCATCTGTTTGCACTGAAAGACTCTGAGGTTCCTGACTGCAACTTAGATTAGCAAAAGGCTAACAGATAACAGTAAAGTTTGATCCATAAAACTCAAATTCGCACACTTCTTTATACAGGCAGTTGGCACTTTTAACAAAAAAAAAATACTGGACCGGTGAAGTGTTGTGGTAATAACAACAATCCACTTCAGTCCCGAGTGGCTTCTAGACTTTCTGTTGAACTGTTTATGTCTGAGAGTCCACTTTACTGTGGAGACAAACAGTGTTAAGTAACACTGACAATTCAGCTTCACGACTGCCCCCTTTAAAGCGCCACTACACTGAGAATAAAGCCCTGTATCCTCATTATTGACTTCACCACGCGGGATCAAGAGAGGCTTTGCAGAGGCTGGCAGAGAACAGACTATAAACAGCCGAACAACCCGACTCGAAGTGAGTCCGCGGCCGCCGACTCTTTCTCAAATGAAAGTCAAGCTTTGGTCAAACGAGGTTACAAACCCAGCACGCCGGCTGTGTGAAGTAAGTGTTCCTGGACATAATAAGAACGGTAGCAAAAGGAGACGGAGACGACACGAGGAGAACAGAGACAGGCAAAGCCAGAGCAGAAGGCGGGTGGCAGCGTACCTTTGACGGGGGCAGGAGGAGAGCGCGGGGTGGTGAACGTGTAAACATTGGAGAAGGGCCCTTCGCCCGCCTCATTAAAGGCCTGGATGCGGAACGTGTAAGAGGTAGACTCATTAAGCCTCTGGACTTTGTGTGTGTGGCATGGTCCTTTGTACAAGGATGTAAATCTACAATGACAGCATCACATAAAAGGGAGAAAACAGATTAGATATGTGTAAATAAGAGAGAAACTCCTCAGAATATACAGCCTAATGGAATTTTCCCACTCACACCTTCTCAGGACAACTCGGTTTTCCTAAATCTAGTGAGCATACTCAGTACAGACTGAAAGCCAATGATTGGCCGGGGAGTCAGGTCACAGGATCCCCACCCATTTTAAAAATGCGTACGACCTCACTTGTGGTGGAAAACCTCAGAAACCGAGCCGAGAAGGTGAGAAGGTGAGAGTGGAAAGGGGCCGTTTCCGTGTTGACCGGCACACTGACCTGCCCGTCTTGTCCCCCATCTGCAGCTGATACTGGAGGGCGTCTGAGGAGGCAGCTTTGGTTGGGCCGTCGCCCCACTTGAGCCTGAGGGTCTGGTGGCTGAAGGCGGTGCACTCCAGGCGGGGGGGCTGTGGGGGGAGGGGCTTTGTCTTCAGCTTAAAGGTGTGACTAAAGGGTCCTGTGCCCAGGCTGTTCTGGGCTTGGATTCGGATCCTAAGAGGGAAGTAGAGAAGTAAAAAACATCAAAGACTGCACTTAACATGACCTGAACAGTGTGGCTTTAAAGAAGGACAGAAAGGCGTCAATTTCACATTTTGGAAATGCCAGACGAAAACTACTTATGTGTGAGGCTGGTTGAAAATGAAAGCAGAAATGGGCAAATATCACATTGTCTAAGTATTCCAGATTTTTTACTTTTACAGACACAGAGTTGCATCAGGATCCAAAGAGTGGAGGATGAATTCATGTAGGGGAGTAGAGCTGGCAGGCCTAAGTCATCATGTGGAAAGAAAAACAGGCGTTTGCTTTGGATGTAAGGGCTACAGGGTTGTCAAAAGTATCAATACTCAAAAAATTATTGATACAAAAATGTTGTATCCGGATACTAGACTCATTTTCAAAAGTATCGATACCACCACCACCGCAACTCTATCCATAATATTATGTTAAAATAGTGTATGTTAAATAGGTTTGAACAATAAGTCCAAACAATTTTAACCAAAAAAATATTTATTTCTCAAAATTATGAAGGTTGGATGGTTAGGGTTAGGGTCATTAATGTGGGCCACCGGCCACGATAACGTCAGTAACAGGTCAGTTTGAAACGAAAGACACTAACCTTTCAAAATTCAGTAAAATTTTGGGGTCTTTGTTTTTATCTTTGTGGTATCGAAAATGTTATCGAGTAGCGAATATTTTCCTGAGTATCGGTATCCAGTTGAAAATGTTTGTATCGTGACAACCCTAAAGGGCTACAGACAGCTTTGGTCTTCAATTAACAAATCATTACTGTGTAAAGAAACAATACCAGTCAGGACTAATCCAGAGCTGGAGCTGATCCAGGCCGAGTACCGAGGTTTTTATAACCCTATGAGGCCAGAGTTTGCACGGACCTGTAGCTGGTGTCGGGCTGCAGATTCTGGATGATGTGTTTGGTGACGGGGCCGATAACGATGGGCTGTTTCTCTCCAACGTCAATCAGGTAGGAGGTGATCTCCGAGCCGTGGTCACAGGGAGGGTCCCAGCAGATGCCCAGGCAGGTGGAGGGAGAGTAGACAGGGGGGGGGAGGGAGACGCCGTCCTCTTCCTCCTCCTCATCGTCATCCGCCGGAGCCTCGAACCTCTGCAGCTCGGACTCCTTCAGCACGTAGAGGCTGCTGATGGCCGCCGGGGCAGAACAGGGAGTCTGGCACAGAACCGCCTCGCTGAAGGGCCCAACTCCGGCCACGTTCACGGCCTGTGAACACAACACCACAGGAGAGCGCGTAACGTCCCTCTCTGTCCACGAGGTGGAGTTCCAATGTAAACATTTCAACCAAGCCAAACAAGCATGCTTTTTTTTTCTGCTTTGAAAACACCGGTCACATAAGGCTGGGGATGAATTAGTCACTGGCAGACAAATCTAGTCAAACATCTGATGGCAACTCATAAAAACACAAACCTGCTGTAAATTTAATGACCTTCTTTGCACAGTGTGATCTTTGGTATTTTTATTAGGTATTAGGGATGTTCCAATCCAGCTTTTTGCACTTCCGATCTGAAACCGATCCCGGACCATCAGAGCATGTATTAAAGTTTAAAGTTATTTATTCTACTTACTTAGTTGTCAGACTCATGTTGAACAGGGATTTACTCTGATAACAACTCAATGGTTAGAACACAGACCTGTGGGTTACAGATGCTAATGCTAATGCTCGTGTTGGTTCGGACTTTTAATAAAAACTGGAGCTGGAGTCTGGATACGCATTTTTTTGCAAATATGGGCGACCGATTCGATTCAGATATTGGATCGGGACAAGCCTATTAGGTATATATAAACTAATAATTTAACTGGAGGCCCCTGGAAATGAGTTACAAAGATGATGGCTTTCTAAAAAGAAAAACGTTGTGAATCGAGGCTGAAATAAAATACAAATCCAGCACAGTGTCTGTTAGAGCTTACCTGCACCCGGCAGAAGTAGCTGGTGGCGGGCAGGAGCCCCTTCAGCTCGTGGCTGAGTCCGGGCCCGCTGTAACACACCTGCATGCTGCCCTCGGCTGCTCCCCACTCAAGACGGTATTCTGTCACTGGGGCTCCGTTGCAAGGAGGTGCCTAAACGTGACAATGAGCGCTGATTTAAAGCGTGGGTCCATGATATTGGGAGAACTGATGCCCGTCGCACACAGGCTGAGGCTGCTCTTACCTCCCAGCTCACAACCACACAGCTGGGTGATTTGCAGGTTGTTGAAGGGGCCCTGCACTGCTCGGGGGCTCCGGGGCCGGTGGTGACATCACAGCGCTCCGAAAGAGGTCCGAACTACAAGCACCAAAGAAGAGCGAGCATTTCAAACAAGTGGTCATTTTTTAAATACAATAGCTGAGAAACCAAATCCCTGCTCACCCCAGCCTTGTTCGCTGCCTTCAGCCGGAAGCCGTAGGTTTTGCCGGGCATTAATCCTCCCACGGAGCAGTCCAGCTCCGGCCCCTGGTAGACCTCCCTGCCCTCCTCAGATTGTGGCCCACTCACTTCTACGCTGTAGCACGACACCGGGCTTCCACCGTCGATTTGAGGGGGAACTGAGGAGTTTGCAGAAAAACGGTTAATGCTGCATGATAGTTATGCACTAGACGTACACACATGAACCAAAGCCACAAATGCATCCCACATAGATCCAGGCTGGAGAAGAATGACTCACCCCAGCGCAGTTGCACCTCCCTGGCTTTGGGTTTGCCCACCAGTCGAGGGGGCTGGCAGGGCCCCGGGGGCACTGGGGGAGTCTGGACCTGCAGGGTCTCCGACAGCTTGCCGGGGAACACAACACACCAATTAAGACTTACAGAAAATAACAAATTGACAATCTCACACCCTCCTCTCATTCGCTCTGGCACAAAGGACACTGGATACTATTGTTTTTTTTTTTACCAGCTTATCAGGCTGATTCAGACCAGGGAGGGGACAATTTTGCATGCATTGTTGATTTAAAACTAAACAGGGATTGAGTAACAGAGCATTTCCCTCGGAGAAGGCAAGACAGATTATCTGGCAATTGAAAACTTGACAGAAATAAGAACTCTGTGGCAAAGTGAGACATGTGAATGCTGTGTCACATTGTGCTGCACCAAAGACAGGAACTTGTCTGAGTGACTCATGAGTCTCTCCCAGCCCAGTCACGAATAAATGCATGTATTAACATCCGATAGAAAAATGAATGAAGAGTATGTGTAAACTGAATTAATTAAGGAAAACATCCTCTGACACAGGCAGGCAGGGTTAATTGATTATCAAGCTTTGACTTGTACTTTCACAGAAGCAAGTGATTTAATTTCCCTGCCATACGAGAATGACGACACGACAAATTCCTATTAAATCCCACCGTAAACAGAACGTATATCCAGGATAAATTAAGATGACATCAACATTGCCAGTATACCTCAACATTGCAACTCGAATAACAGCCAATAAATGTGCCTATAATTAAAAAAATCTGCAAAACATATCATGGAATGGAAATGTGAAACTATTATTTTAAATATGAATATGCTGTTTGTTACCTAGCTAAAGATGTTTAAGAAATGCAGTCTGAGTTCCATTTGAATTTTAACTATCAAAAAGTGTAAGTTGATCATCTTTTAGGCTGCGGTTCCACGGAATTGTTAGTGATCATGGAACACTTTCAATTCTTGAGCAGAGACACAAGTGCGCACACGATCGCACGTGCACCAACGCTGAATGACTCACCGGGCTTTGCCCCCCCTCGCTCATGCAGTAAACTCGTGTTTGGTAGGAGCAGCCAGGCTTTAAACCCTCACAGAGATGCTCCAGAGCCGGCCCCGAATACACCAGCCCCCAGGAAACCCCTACAAACACAAACAATTCTTAAATTAACTCATTTAAATCACTGCTATGAAAGGACCTTTTCAGATTAACCAGCGACTTACCACTTAACCCCTCGGACAGCTCCACAACATACTTTGTGACTTCGGCTCCACCGTTATCTTTAGGGGGCTCTAGATATTAGGAAAAACATATTTCAGCATTATAATACATATTTAGCTTTTCATGAGAATTTGACGTCTTTTTAAAAGAATAAATCTATGAAGCAGGTCATTAAATTAGAACACGAGATGATTACCTCGTGGCTTATCTGTGTCCCTACAAAACCTAAAAACAGCTTATAAGTTCGAATTGCTTGTTGCTGATGTGGATAAAACATTATGCGGACCCGTTCCCCCTGAAAGTTCCTCTGGAAACTCATTTGAGGCACACAGAGAAACACAACGTTTTCATAAGGGTGGACATGATCTTTCATTTGAAAAAAATGGAGGCATGAGCCTGGTATAGTGCTGAAGCATGCGTTTGTCCAGTGAGGAGCATGAAGGATTCCTGCTGATGTCTAAATAGAGGAGAAAATTGTATATCATCTATAGAACAGACTACCGGGGATGTGATCCGTCTCATCTATCGTCAGGCGCAGCTCCATAAGAAAAGTGAATCTGTAAACTAAACTTGCCAGGCTGTCATCTTCACGCAAGACTGAGTGGATTCCTAAAGGAAATCCATTAGGGAGGCTCACCCCAGGCCATTCTGAAGCTGTTGGGCAGGACTCTTCCTCTGATGACGGGTCTGCAGGGACTGGTGGGCCTGTCTGGCTTCGTAATGAACTCCACCACCTGACTGGGGTTGCTCTTCCCTTCTGAGTTGTATGCTGCCACCTGGTGAAAATGCACAAACACAGACAGGTCTTACTTCTGTCAGAATACTCTAAACAATTTGCCATTTAAGTCATCGAAAGCAAGTGTAAAAAAAGGCATTAACTATCCTGAGCCCAAATACTAAAATGGCCTCAAATACCATGAATATGAACAAGAACTTTTCACTTGTATTTTTTACACTTACTTAACCGAACCAGTCATGTTGGAGCCAAAACAGCTTTGGTGGCATTTGTTTTTTTGGTGAAAAACATCTGCAATAATATAGAAATCTTTGACCGACTGCTGCGTGGAGCTGGTTCCTACTGAGCCGTGACACAGCAGCCCACCTGCCCTCACACTGCAGCTGGATAGCTGGACCAAACAAGATGGATCCTTCTCACTTATAGTAGTGCATTTAGCTGTTAAAAACTTTTCTATCTGTGCTATATTCCCCAGAGCTATGGCACCGACTGCTCCGGTTAATGGAGTACGCCTTGATTCCTTCTTCTTTGAACAGCAGGAGGAACAAAATAAGCAGTCATTGCAGTCACTCACTTGAGGGAAATAACAGCTATTAAGAAGTGAATCCTGGAAAAATACCTGCGATCCAGCTGTCAGTTACAGATAACCGAATTCAACATAAAATACTAAACAGAACTATTCATTTAAAGTTGATTAAACTGAATCATATAATCATAACACATGACTTGAGAGGTAAAGAGAATATTTTCTGCTGTTATAAATGTTCTGCATATCAGGAATGGCAGCCACTGTGCTCCAAAACAAGCCCAACAGCTGCATCAATCTTTGATTGGATTGTATAATTATTCATAAACACAACGGCAACAATATCCTTGTACACGCAGCCGTGTAGAATTTATCATTCCCTACGTAAACAGTGTGTTTTCTCTGTGCTCATTAAATATTGCTGTCATAAATTCCCATGACCTAAAAAGATATACAATATTTATAACGGCACACAAACAAAACTGTGTTTATCGAAAAAAGAAGACATGGCTTAACCCACTTGTTTAAAACAGAGGTTAAACACAGGTGAGATCGACTACATTTCAGACAAAAACCTCTGTAAATGCATTTGAAGCGTAACTGCTTCAATAAATACATCTTGTTTCTAACTTTAAGATGGCCAATCAGTCAATAAAAATCTTTGAGCAAGATCCCCCTCTCTCACTTAGGTTTACATGTTACAGTGAAAACTGGGCCCATTACTCAATGAAATGTGGAAAACAAGAAGGGAGGGAATGTGAGAATAATGGTGAAACCGTTCCCCACAAAAACAGAGTTTAGAAAACAACAGTCTGTCCCTCCAGAACTGAAAGCCAAAAGGCCAGGCTTTGGTCAAACACTTGGCTTGCAGAGCGTCTCACTGGGGCCTGGCATGTGATCAACTCTGGAGTCCTCCTGTGAAGCTGTCAGTCGCCCTGTGCTCTGCTGGCTCAATCCTGTAAACGAATGAGTCATCGGGCCGTCGTGGGCCTCAGCATCCCGCCCTCCCTAAACCCTGCACCCTCCCCACATACAAGCTCCACGTCCAGTATCAGACCGCCAGATAAACAGTTTTGACAAAGAGCCTGCTCACCCTGAACTTGTATTTGGTACTCCTGTGGAGGTTCCTGACTGTGCAGGAGAGTTCATCACCGTCGTAGCTTGGCTGGAAGCCATATCCCTGGGACAGAGACAAAGGAGAGAGAAAGAAAACAACACGTTGAGCAATGAATTATTTGACGATCACTGTTGAAAACAGAGCAGTCTGAAGGAGAAAAAATTACTAGAGTGAAAGGGACTTCTCTGTTCGCTAACAGGAGGCATCTCTGCAGATGGGTGCTTGATTCTGATTATAATTTAACCCAATTGTTACAAGCCAACAATTCCACAGAAAACCAGGATCCACATTAACTAAGCAACTAATGTCTATTCCTAAGTCAAAACTGCCCTGAATGTGCCCCTACTCACAAAAAAGGAAGTGATATATTAAGTATTTGATTAAACTTGATAAACTACACAGAGACGTTGCAGCTCCAAAACGTTGTAATGGATTGCCACTGCACATTAGACAGGCCACCTCTGTCTCATTTTAAAACTCTTCTTAAAACCCACCTCTTCTCTTTAGCTTTTGACACCATGTAGAGCGCTGATTTTATGTATATACATGCATACTTTTATCCTGTGCGGGCAGTGCTTTTATTTATTTTATTTGATTGTACATATTTTATTCTATTTCATTCCTACGTTAGTTTATTTTATTGCTTTTATTTTTTACTGAGTACCTTATCTTTTCTTGCTGTACTTCTATTGTGTTATCTCTTTATTCTGTATATCTTCTTGTGCAGCACTTTGGAAACCTTGCGTTTGTTGAAATCGTGCTAAATAAATAAAGTGGATTGGATTGGAGACTTACAGATCCTTCTTCATCCATCTCCAAAACGTAGTAGATGTCATCCTCTTTAGGAGAGCTGCTGGGCCTCTGCCACTTCATACACAGCCAGGTTACCCCTGCCATCTCCAGCTCTGGAGGGAAGGGTGGCAATGGCACACTGCATGAGGTGAACAGGTCCACCACTTCACTGAACTCGCTGGGGAGGGCAGAGAGAGACGCAGGATGGGACAGAATGGGAGGAAGAGACACTGTGAGAGACTCACAGGCACAAACGGATAGAGACAGCGAATGGAAGAAACAGTCATAGAAAATGGACAACAGTGACCCATGCCATCCAAAACAAAAACTCGACAGGCCTGTGGACCTACCTGACGCCCATGTCGTTTTTGGCTGCGAGGCGGAAGCAGTATCTGGAGGCCGGAGTGAGCTTGGTCACTCTGTACTGCTTCTGAGGTCCATAGTAGCACTGTTCATAAACACCTGTGCCCTTCCCCTGCAGAGGACAGCGGGATTAGGTCAGGACCAGGCACTTAAACTCGTTACACACACTACATTGACCTCATTACACAAAAACTAAACAATGAATACGGTTTTACCTCGTCCCACTGCAGAATGTAGTTTTGAACTTTGGAGCCGTTGTCACATGGAGCCTGAAGGCCGAGCAGACAACGTACACATTAAGAACATCAGTACAGGCCCAAAATTACTCCTTTATTCTTCTTATTAACAGCTAAAAACAATAAATTACGAAAATCTTTGAAGGGTAATTTTGCTCTTTTTGATGAACTTGCACACACTTAAATTTATTTCAGTTATTTTCATTAGATCAGAAGCAACATAACAACTTGATTTCCCCTTTCCAAGTCGCACTGAGCTGCTGTTTGGGTCTTTGTTCATTATACCAGCTTCTGAAGCCCCTTATGAACATTATGTAATGCACCGATACAAAGTCTCCTTCTCCCTGCTTGAAGCAGAGAGGGCTGTTCTAGACTGGAAGTAATTAATTTAGCTTCAAAGGCTGGTGTTTTTTTGTTTTTTTTTAGCAGGTACTACTTTGGAGGGGAAAAAAAACATGCCAAAAAGGTTTGAAAGTCTGGGCTGCTCAGTGGTTAGCACGGTCCCCTCACAAAGAGGGCTGCTGGCTTTGATCCCAGCCGGTTCTCTGTGTGGAATATGCATGTTCTCCACATGTGTGCACGGGTTCTCCCCGGGCGATCTGTCTTCCTCTCATCATGAAATAACTGGCCTGTTAGGTTAAGTGATGAATCTAAATTGGCATTTGCTGAGTGTTGTTTTGGTCCATCTGTGTGTGGTCCTGGGATGGGATTGAGTAATGTCCAGGATGTGCCCGCCTTTTCACTTAATGGCACCTGGCTTAGGCTCCGCCCCCCACAAAAGGGAGTCATCAGCAAACTGAATGCATGTGAACCAAGGATTTATAAGACAACTGCATTTTCACATGACTGCCATCAGGTGACATGCTTGCCTGCCAGCAATAAAAAAGAAGCAACCTTCGGCACTACTAATGATAAACAAAGAGCATGTGGATGACTTTTTTATTCAGTTAAGTTTGCTGAGCAAGCAAGTAGGTTCCTGATCTGATGTATGAGCTTTCACCATCCTTCCTCTCAGCATAACAAGTAGGAGAAGAAGGCTAACAATGATTTCAGGACAGAAGGAGTGTGTTTTTTTTTCCTTTTGAAAATGAATCAAACAGTCAGGAGAGAGCTTGACTCGGGGATAATGATGCTCCTGCCTCGCATCGCCGTCAGGCACCTCCGATTTCCCAACAACACCTCTGGTGTTTCTGAAAACTTTTTTAAAGCTTTTCTTGTTCTCTCAGCTTCTGTTGTTCGCTCAGCCAGTTTCGAAAATTTTAACAAGATCACATATTAGTTAACCTTTTGAAAAAAATCTGTATTTATGATTAAAAGAAAACTGCATTTAATCATATCCAAGACACAATTACTGTACTCATATTAAGTCGAAATGTTTAGCTAATAGATTCTAAAGCCTCATCCTCTTAGTAGAGGCAATTCCTACCTGTCCCCTTTAAAAACCTTGGCTTTAAAGCTTAACTTCATCAATCAAAAGACATTTTTTGTACCTTCCACTGCAGTACGAGTGTGTTCTTGGTCCCACTGGCTTTCCGGGGAGGATTGGGAGGATCTGGCTCACAGCTCAGAGTGGTGAAGCTCACGGCCTCTGACGGGTTTCCCAGTAAACAGTTACATATAGCCTGGACCCTAATGAAAGACAAAGTGTTCACACAAGGCTCCTCTGTGTGCTGAAAACTGTTGAAGCAGGCGGGGGGGTCGTGCCAACCTGACATGATAGTCCGTCGCTGGTCGAAGGCCCTCTAAAGTTGCATTTAATTCCTCCCCACTGTGTCAAAAAAGAAAAAGATCAAATATTACACTGTGATTTTTGGTAAATTGACGTTGAGGCTGGTGGTTTGTTAGCGCTCACCTGTACATGCTCTGGTATTTCCCATCTTTGCCACTGACTGAAACGGAGACCTCGTAGCTGAGGGGCTCCGTGGGGCTACAGTCGTCCTCAGTGCTGCCGTTTTCTTTCTCGGGCTTAGAGGGAACACTCCAGCTGACCGCTGCTCCTCTGGCCTCGATGTCTGACACCTAGAAAATGACCAATGCATCTGTAATCAAAGCCTCCGGCAGAATATCCCAACAGCTATTCCATTACAAAGATTTGTTTTCACTTTTGCATTTTCGAATCAGAATATTATTATTAATATTACAGTCGAAGAAAGTACAAATGAAACTATGCAAACTGACTGAAATTTTTTTTTTCCAGCTGCACTTCAAAACCCAGAGATTTTTAATTAAGTTTGGAGAAGGTTTCAAAATACTTAGTTTCTCCAACCTTCTGCCCAAGGGCCTCGGCTAAGTCTATTACTTCACACAGTGTCTTTTTACAGCTCTTTAAGAAATCAGTACTTTATTTATTTATCTTTCAAGGGCTGGAAGAAAAAGTAAAGCTCTAATAGGGCTGTGCTTTACAAGGTTTCAAGGGACACTTTGTACATGTAATAGAAGAATGCCAAAGTATCAGGAAATGAAAACAAAAATAAAAATACCAACCGTCGGTTTACTGATGCTGCTCAACAGTTCCAGCAGGGCCTGAGCTTCCTTATCAAGCTCTGAGGAAAAGGAGCAAAAAGAAAGAAAAGGTTTCAGGCAGAGATCAACATGGAAACTTTGTAAAAGAGAAAAATGATGGCTACACCAGATTCTGAGTGCTCTGTATCCTAAATGTCAACATAAATTCCAGAAATTAATATCATTACACTGGCATTACTAGTTTTGTCTTCTGAACTAACACTGAATCAAAAAAAGCTTAAGGAATATTGTCACTTTACAGCAACAAATACTAAAATGTACAATTAGGTTGCTTGATGGGAACACAAAAATCAATAAAAAAAATCTTTCTTTCATGCCATCATATTTAACTGGTTGATCACACCAATCTTTTTAAATTTATGAGTAGAACTAATTAGTGTGACAACAAGGCAATATTCGTCCACTCATCACATGACCAAACTCCTCTGCTGTAAAAGCATCTCACCCTTTGACTCTGCCTTTCCACTCTGCTTATCAGAGCTGGCTACTGCCTGACTCTGCTCCGCCTCCAGCCCTTTCCCACTAATCCCGTTGTGGACGTCTGCGGCTGGGGGACTGCCGCAGGTCTTCTGAGGCGATGAGGGAGGGCTGTCCTTCACCTGTCCTCCTCCTCCTCCTCCTCCTCCTCCTCCAAATCCCTGACGCTCTTTCAGTTTCTTCTGCAGGCGTTCGTGTGTTTTGCTAGCTCTATCGTCTCTATGGACAAACGATGGGCGGCCATGTTGGGAGTGAGAATCTGAAAAGACAGCGAACAACAAAACAAATACTTTGTCAACCTCAATATTCAGAAATGGAAAGGACACACAAGTTAGCAACTCCTTGGGTAAAGGATCTCCAAAGATGTGGAGGCTACGAGGACAAAGAAAGAGCCCCCGACTGCAGAGTGACTCACCCTGCTCTGAGAACATGTGAGCTGGATGGTACTGAGGGATGTACTGGGAGCTCAGGTCGCCCACACCCCCTGCCATGCCTGTAAACAGGTGAGGTGGATGGGGCATCATGGCCGGGTGCGGGATGAAGGCAGGAAGGTGTGCATGGGGTGGAGGTGGAGGATGGTGGAGCGGGGAATGCCCCCCTGGGTGGAAGTCTGGTTGCTGAGGTAAAACCAGAACCCGTCGCACTCCATTCTCTTCTATGATCTAAAGGGAAACAAACAAAACCGAGAGTCTGCCAGGAGGTCACATAACATTAGAGCCACCCATAATGATGCAGAGTTTGGAATCAATACCTGTGAAACATATCCAGGAGGCACATAAATTGGAGGCACTGAACCATTTGGAGACATCATGGGAACCTGAGCAGGACCTTTGCATGGAAAGAGCACAGGAGGACAAAAGCTGATTTATCTGCAGAAGCACTTCCAACTTTCTACTGGAAAACATTCTCTTTTAGCATTTTAGCTCAAATGTAGACCTTAACCACTGTAAGCAAAAGTAAAAATAAAAGCTCTTCCATATTTTAAGAGCCTATAACATTTGAAAACAAAGGCCTTACGATAAATGTGAGTTTATACGTGGTGTGAATCCCAACCAAATGGGTAAGAAAAAGCAGAGGAATGCATTTTCAACCATACTGGCAAAAGAGGCTTTACAAAAGTGCTGAGAAACATTTTTGCCAGCTCTACTGTGGGGGCCAGTCCAATGGCTTAGCTCAGCTCAGAGAAGTGACAGCTCAGCAAAAAGCCACAGAGAAAGAAACGGACCATCTCAGAGCCAAGTTTGCACATTAGCACATTTGTCTTCTTTGAAACTATACGAAGACAATGCCAGACATCATGCAGGAAAAATGTATTCCCCTTTCGGTAAAGAGGTGTGTGATGAGAGAAGCCACCTCTTAACGGACTGCCATTAAGCTTTGAAAAACCATGACACCTTAAACTATTTCTTTAGGTGCTTACGCTCTTGTAGCCCAACAGAAATAAACTCTGACAGCCTTCCACTGTGTGGTAACCTAGCAAAAACGCAGGCAATCTTAAGGAAGGCTACCAACAGCTTGGGTACATTAAGGTTACCTAAATCGGTTGAGTGTGCCAGGATGAAATAAATCTAAGAAACTGTCTCTCTGAGCACTGCTCAATATGCTCCCACATCCACTGATGACACCCATTCGGACTGATCGACCATCTGCTCTGGTCAACTTGTGTTTGCAAACCAGGAAGAGTCAGCTCGAGCTTTTAGGTCTGAAGGTCAGTTTTGGAGACCCGGTGTGGCCAAATAAAGTCACTTTGTTTTGAGCTGACATTTAACTGGCTGGAACACCCCCGCCCCACCCCCCTGTCGTAATAGATTTCATATTACGGCTAAATCTGAGTGGGCGTTCGGAGTGTTTGCTGCTAACGCTTCTCACTTTTAAGACAAATTAGGTGAATATTATGCTGCGCAGCTCTCAGATGCACACCTGCCTAATGACTAATTAAGGCAATTCTCCTTAGAGCTGCTGATGCTGGCGAGCAGCAAACCTGAAGGATTACATCAGTTTCCTGTGTTGTCCATTTAGATTGAAAGGCTGTGCGTCCACAGATGTGAAAAGAGTACACGTAAGGGGAGTGCCGAGGCCTGGGGAGGGGGGCTCTTACGTTACTGTGGAAGGGAGAAAAATAAACAAAGAGGAGAAAAAAGGGGAGGCACCCACCCTCCTACATCGAACTGACGCACGAGCATTAACAGAGATCAGATAAATAAATAAAAAAGGGCCACATCCCCCCCTCCCGCTCCCCTGAGTCCACCGGAGCTCTGGCACTGCTGACGTGGCCATGGAGTGCCAGCCTTCCAGAGGCAGCCATGGGAAAAACAGGAGTGAAAAGAGAAAGAAAGGGGGGGGCTGGAGACCAGGTATCTGACATGTTACACGTGGATGTATAGCTACTTTGAGCACTGCCTTTCCTCCTGTCTGGATATATATTTTTTCATAAATTACACAACTGAGGCTTCCCAGGTTTGCTGAGGTTTAATGCAGATGGAAGGAGCTTGGTGGTGCTGAAATGATGGCAACGATACAAGCAAACTGTCGGGTTTAATCTAACATACAAATAAAACGCTCGGCTAGATTGGAGGAATAAAGAGAGGCAGAGAAGATATAGTACTAAGGGAATGTCCGGGTTAATAGAAGGGTGTTAAAACCAAAGAAAACAGACAACAGGAGGACATAATGACAGAGAAACAGAGCAGCTTCATGCACTGAATCTCACATCCTCGACTGAGGGCCAGAAAAGATGGAGCCGACTGGATTCTTAATTAGAGTAAAAAGGAATTAGGCAAGGGGAAAGAAAACAGATGAAATGACTCAGCAGGATAATTACTGCCAAGAAAGATACCAAATACTGGATTGTCAAAAGTAATAATTACAATAATAAACCATGACAGATTTTTCCCTCTGTGATGATGGTGTCAGCGACAGTCCCATTTTAGCATGATATGGCAAATCTTCTCAGAAAACATCTTCCATTAATCAGAATGCGCTAATTTGCAGGAAGAAAAACATTCTGTTAGCTGATTACGCATGTGTGCACTCGCCCTCGGCCAGGCTGCTTCTCCTAAACATGCCGGTTAGGATCCAGCCATCACCAATCCAGCCAGATAGAGCGGAAGGAAAGGAAAGGAGGAAACGGCTCCCTATGCTGATCTGTGTGTAAACCACAGCCTTCGGGAAGAAGCTGTGCTGTAAACAACAGCCACAAATTGAATAAAAATAGAATCTTTTTTTTCTAAGGTGTTCATAAACTTTGATTTCCTAGCATGGCAAGTCATCCGCACAGTCCTCACAATCCCACCGGTACGAGTGCTGTTTACAGGAAGGAAGGAAAAGGGTAGCTTTCATGCTGCTGATGCTTACAGAACATCACACCCTGCTGCTGCTCTCAGACAGAGCAGCGCAGAGGCCACCGCTCAGCTAAAACACCGAAGCAATTGTCTCCATTTAGGAAAAAGAGATTCAACTCTAAAACCTCAGAAACCAAGATCCATCTCGTAATAAAAAGTAAACTCCTAATCCCAGGTATGGCCGCCCAACGGTAAACCAGCCCCAGGCTCCAGACTCACAGCAGAAGCATCTGCACATGCACATGTCCTTGGAGTGAGGGGGGGGGGGGGGTGAGGAGGGAGAGTGCTAATCTGTCTGATGTGTTTGTTTTATGTGAGCCGTATGTGATGAGCTGGGTCAGTGAGAGGGGGCTGGAAGTGAGAAACAACGTCACTGTCGTCCATGCGGATTTTACCAATCAATGATATTTAATGGTAGCCTTGTTGTTTGTTGTTCAAATAAGAAGTGTACATAAAGGACAAATCCTGTCCACTAGCAGCCCGACACATTTGGGACTGGACCCTCAGACTTCCTCTGAACTCTCCGGGAATGGGAGAGCTCTTCCTGGATCAATGGGCAGCAACAGGTGCCCGTTTCCTCCCCCCTGTCCAGGTGGACAAGCTGCCAGGACGAAGGCTGTGTTTAGCTTGGACCCGCTTTTGTTATATACTGATAATAAATCCTGTGCCACCCAAGTATTCTATTGGCTGCCGATTCATCAGAAAATATTCACCACATCCCATCTTATCCTTTAGCTATGTGCAGTCATTTAATTTGTCCTCTTGGAACATAAGGGGGAGAAACAGTTATATCATAGTAATGAAATGCGAGTATATAAATACTGAGTAACCCTAACCCAGTGTCCTAAACCATGTTTGTTTGAGGAATGAGGATGTGCTCACTTCCTGAATAAGTTCTTGTCAGGAAGCAAACATGTTTTAGATCCTGGGGCACATCTGTCCCAAGCTCCAAAATCCTATTGGAACTATACAGAGCTTTACGCAACGGCCCAGAGAATGAATCATCCAAAGTGGTGGTGAATCACCAGTGGACTAACTCAGATACAGAAGTGGATCTAATCAGTCCGATGGTCCTGATGCTGACGTGCATCGCCGGTCACCGCGTTTATCAGGTGGCTACTGATGCCACCGATACGGCTCTTAAATCTGGAATGCTGTGTCGGATTCTTCGAATGGGAACCGGCACTTGGGGCGAAGTTATGAGGACACGTTTCCTCACGAAGAGCTCCAATTAAGGTGAGGGAGATAGAGAGCAAAATGAAGCTAAATGGCTACTCTAATTAGCTCCCTTTTCCAAATATCCCACCTCCAAGGCAGATTTTTTTAAAGGCGAATGCCCTTTATAAACTGCATGTCACAAAACTGTCTGTTCCTATTAAGCCGGCTGCCAGGCCCTGTCACATGGCCGTTATGCGTATTTAGTTATTACAAAAACAGGAAACATTAGATCCTGAAAAACAACCTTTTTGATTTCCACCCCTGGTTTCTCACCTTTTGAGAACACTCAGGTTGCAGATGATAGCATGCATGTATGCCCAACAGATGCCCGAGTGAGGAGATAGTCTGTTGTGTTCAAACAACAAACCAAACCAGCCACATACGCAGATAAATTCTTGCCTGCACTAAAACACACACACTCACGCACACACAGACACACACACACACACACACTTCTTCCTGCCTCTTTGCACTGCAATCGGTGAGTCATCCCTCTATTCACGTCACAGAGAGATGAGTACACCCTGTGACAGGCCAGTTAGTAGCAGTCACACTGATCTATGTGGCACCTCTTAGTTCCAGGTTTTTCCTCTGATGGAAAAACTATGTATCCTTACTCCCCATTAGGAAGTTTCCCTCCGCTCATAATGGAGGGCCAGACCAAAGCCATCAGAGGAGCTCCAGCTGAGAGCAGCATCACCTTCTGCCTCCCATTTCTGCTGCTTTGTCATCATGTCCCGGATACCTGAGGCCTTCTGCTTCGCTGAAATTCACATGTGCCACCAGGTATTGACGAAGGCCACAGACGTGTCCTCAAAGAGGCAGAGCTACTCAAGGCTGCTCCAAACATGCGTCACAAAACTCAGCCCGCCCCCACTCGGGTGTCAACAGGTGCCAGACCGTCTTCTCTCCTCCACTTTTCCTATGTTGGCAGCTCATTTCCCTCATTACATCAAAAATCCCCATTTCGGGAATAAATAAATAAGATAAAAAAACTTTCAGATGAATACTTTTTTCCTCGCGGCTAAAGTTTATCATGATGGTTTACGGTTATGGCTCCACAACACCGCCTACCGAAACTACTCAAGTAGTTTTCCATTCATTCTTGTCAAAAAAAAGGGGGGGGGGGGAGCTACACTTCATTGCTGCTGTCACGAAGCCAGAGCAACAACTGTGGAAGGAAATTACTCCCATCGTGATAAATAAGAATGAGTAACATGTCGAACTCAAACGCTGCCTTTTCGCCCCAAACTACTTCACTAAACACTGTAATTACGCTGTGTGGGTTTTTTCACATTATGACGGATCACTGGCCCACCTTTCATTTTATCTGCTGTCAAAAGAAAACAGCCAGAGTATTCCAGTGTAAAGATATAAAAGGGGAAGGACAAAAATGAGTTAATCTAAATAGACATTAATAGTCACAAAACAACAACAACAACAAAACACATTATTAAGACTGAAGGTTTTGCATGCTATTATCATTCTCCAATCAAAAATCTGCTAAAAATAATTCAGAACAATAAAGAGTACAACATTTAGCATTTAGGAAGAGTTCCCACTAAAGGTGAGGAAAAGTTTTACAGTCACAGCATAAAAGACGCTTAGACAAAAGATTTGATTTGTGCTGGAAGCTTTTGAAAAACAGCTTGTTTATTCTAATGACAGGTAAGGAGAGAATAATTACGGCGGCTAGAAAAGAAAACCATCTGAACACACACAATAGCCTGTGAAAACAGAAACGGATTAGCGCAGTATTAAGTAGCTATTATTATCATAAAGCAACCTAGCTGAAATGAAAAGTGTTTCATAAAGCGGGCCTCGGTCTGTAACGAGGAACTGCACGAGACATCAGAGATCTCACGCTGCTCCAGTTACACTCAGAGAACGGCAACAAAACCCGCATGGATTCACAGAAAGCTGTCGAGCTACTGGCTGAACCAAAACACTTAGCAACAGGTCACAGTCGTCTTCTCAAACTCTCAAAGAGCAAACAGCAAGGATGCTGATTTTCAAAGCAAATTGGAACCAGAAACGAGGTTTTAACTCTCAAGTCTTTAGCAAACTAAAGACTTGAGAGCCTGTTCAACACCTCCAATTCACAGCAAGTATAACTAATATTTCTGAGAGTATCTACTGGAGAAGAACAAAAAGGCCATCCATACATTTCTTTGATCCCAAAATGTACAAGGCGCATAAATGTAGAATACACAATGGTATAAATCAAGGGAGGAAGTGAGAAGAAGTCTCTTACAAATCCAACAGGAGTTTAAATTGTATACTGCAAATTCTTTGGACCCGACTAAAATCTTTAGCAATGCAAAACCAGAAGATCCAAGGAAGTGCTTGATATCTTCATTTGGAAGCCACCATGCAGACCTTAGTTTGTCCTGCTGTATAAATTAGGTCCAAATAAACATTGTGACAAAAACCTGCACAGAGAACCAATTTCTGCCCTGATGTCTAAATCCACTGATCACATGGATCCCTGTAGAGAACAACAACCTTTAACTTAAGAGGATTTTCATTTGTTCTGCTCCCAGTCATTGACTAGACACAGCAGCCACATGAATCTCCGGCAGCTCGGGGGACGAATCCCAATCCAACAGTGACAAAGGTACCTTCCCTTTATTGGCTTAAACCATAAGATTGAACTGTGACAATACAATACAATGAATTTCCTCTGGGACGAATAAGAAATCCATCCATCAATCTCTATCTATTGGCTAAGAGCTGTGAGACATGACTGCTATTCTTTGTATTTTTGCTAAAGTACGCCATTTTATCTTGGCCAAAACCTCCCTTTTCCCAGAGAGTGCTGCACACTTTTCCCCTCAATACTTAGAAACCCAACTTTGGTGGCGCCACTGAAGCTAAATTAAGGAGCACTGCATCAAAATGATGATGAACTCAACACTTTAAATGAACAAACTGAATTTTGGTTTCAGTTTGGTTTATTGGTTTATTTGTCCTGTATTGTGTTAAATGTCAATTACGATATCACAATGAACTGCAGATGTCTAACTGAACCAATTTATGCTAAAAACAAGGCCAAATAGGACCAGGCAAACAAAATAATGTAATTTTCCCCTCATTTGAAGTGTCTGTATCATACTTTCGTTTCAGTGTCTTCGGCAAACCGGTTCATCGGTTCTTTGAAAAAAAACAAAAGAAGAAAAAAAAGCCATGCACCCAGGTTGTTTTGGTTGATTAGATATTTACAGGTTCCATTGACATAGGGATAACAATCTGCTTAATTTAACCTGCTGTTCCATCAAAATAAATATACATTTGAATGTTATGTATGATGATGTCATGACAGTGGGTTGTGTTGTAATGCCGGAAAAAAACAAGAACCTAAAAAGGGTTTTTGAACACATAAGAAGGACACAGAGGCTCTTATATGTACAGTGTTTCCTATGAAAGTATGGAATGGGAGGTTGAGTGTGGCCCACCACTGATATGCCTCTGAGCAAGTGTCAGTGGATCTCACACAGACCACAAACAGTCTGTGTTTACACGGAGAGCCAGCACCACAAACACGTTGCTCTGACTAACCCAGCTGTCATCACTAAGGTGGATTGCCGTGTAGAAGCCGACACTGATGCGGCACTGAGCCACCTCTGTTCAGTCAAGTGGGAGCTGGAGCCATTTCAAAAATGTGGAGTGCAAAAAAGGGCAAAGTCACTCATTTGTACTCTGACAAGAGATTTTTTTTAAAAGGGTTTGAAAATCATCGCTACATTTGAGCATGTTTAAATTGAATGGAGGTTCCAAACAAGCAGATTGTGTCTTTTTTCCACTATGAAACAAAGTGCTCAGACACAAAATAGCCCTCCGAGCCAGAGGCTGGTTTTTGTCAGGCCTGACATTTTCTGAAGGCCTTGCACGTAAAGGAGAAAAACGCCCACATCACATTTCCATTCCTGCTTTATTAAGCTAGCTTTGTAGGGTAGATAAAGGTTGCTTTAGTTTGTCTGAATACGCCACATAAACCACTAGATGTCACTACCCTCTACACACTGAACCTGTAAAATGTCAAACACTGGAGCTTTCTTACCTGTGATACACTGAAACTGACCATCTTCTCGTCGAATTGTGAAGGCCTCACCTGGGTTCACCTGCACCAGGATTACCTGAGGAACACAAGAGGAAGTGGATTTGGTGCATTTTGACTATAACGATAATAGCAATTTGGGACCTATTTCTTACAAAAGAAAATATATATTAAAAGTTATTATTACAAATAATAAAATCATATCTTTGATAAATACATTGAAATACTAAAATATAATGAATAAGATAAGTATGAATTCGTTACATGTGTATGTTTGTACATATACCACAATGCACCCCATTCAAACAACAATCAACATTATTTGCAATTTTTTTAAAAATCCACAGGTTTGACAGTAAATTATGCAACAACCACATAATCAACATAACTAAATTCACCTTTAAAAGGCTGAACAAATAAAAATATCAGTCCAATAAACCAAGATCTTTCTATCTGAATTTAAAAAATACAAAAATGAACTTCAACATTTAATAGAACCTTTTCTTTCCTTTACCCAGATTTTATTCGCAGCTTGTTCCATATGAAATATCAGGTAGATTCTGCTATGTATTTAACAATGAGTCATACCGCTTTGGTCCTGACAACAGACTAAACAAATACAGATGGACCAGAAACAGGCTCACAGAAAAGGTGCCGTTTTGTCCAAGTAAACATATTCAAGCAAACAACAGAAAAACGAACAAAAATGTGTAAATGGTCTGTTTTCTCTATTCAACAAACTGACGAGCTTGAGCACACTCTCCCCTCTAAATCCTCTAAAAGTGATTCTCCTCTTCACCTATCTGTGGGAAATCAAAAGCATGCAGAACGGGCTTCGGTGTGGGCGCCGGGTACCTCGCTCTTGTGGAAGTCGCTGTCATAAAACCTACACTCCTCTGGCAGAGGGCTTTGGCTGTGGCTGTCTTCAAACAATGAAATCATCAGCACCTCCATCTCTGACACTGCTCCCATTCATGTGCTCGGTGGGGAAAAAGCCCTTTGACTGCCACACCGAGTGTCATATGCTCATACAAACCCACACAGGCAGCGTCAGCAGTGAGTAGTGTGATGGTGGGAGTGGGAGGGGCAAGGGAATCTAATTAAATTAAAGTCTGGGGACTTGGGTTGACTACATGTGTTTGCCGGTTGCTCTCTCTCTCTCTCTATGATATCAAGCAAAAATAATAATAAATTCCTTAAAATTATTTTCTTTTCCTTTTAATTTTTACAGTGAACGATATGGTTCAGATCAATTCTATGAAATGTGTTTCCTGTTGCTAAAATAAAAAAAAAATAAAAATCAGAATGAGGTAAAGTTTGCCTGTAAAAAAGATCTAACTGCTACTTACTGTTGCCCGCATTGTTTTTTCCTCATTCAAGCGTCACTATTCACGCAGTCACAGGCAGGAAAAGATGCTCCAGGGTCTACCAGACCCTCCACCACTTCACCCAACCCTCATGAGAGATCACATGACCTCCGCTGCTGCTGACACATCTGGCAGGGGGGGTCTTTGACACCCTCCACTTCCATCAACTCCTGCATGAGGTCTGGGGAGACGGACGCGAGGCGAGGAGGGGAGGAATCCGGGGCATGAATCTGACCGCCCGGCTCGGTCCGGCGGAAACACGAGCGGCTCGCTGCTGCCTCTGGCTCCCCGCCGCCAGTCTCCACGGCAACCCCTTCAACAAATAAGCCTCGCCGACGTCCGCGCCAGAGCTCCACGGAAGGGACCGAAACCTTATCAGCGGCGGCCGCTCTCCGGGGAGAGGAGGCAGATGAGCCCCCAGAAAAAAAAACCGGGACCCAAAAGGAAAAGCACTTTGGGGGATGCTGCTGCCTCAGTTTGCCGCTCTGCTCTCCTCCTCCTGCCTCTGTCACTGTGTGCCAGCTCAGTTAGCGCCCGCTGTGATCCTTAATGTGCTTCATTTCAATAGCATTCCATCAGGGTGTGATCACAGCGCCGGTGAGCCGGCAGAGGTTTACGGGGTCCGTGGCGTGGAGAGTCCTTTGTTCTGGCTTTTTCACAACAACAACAACAACAATGGCGTGAGGGAACTGAGCGACCCACGCAGCTTCTCAGGCTGACATATACGACTACGTTACAGTCCCTCTGCCTCCCTCTCCTCCTGCTCTCCCTCCCCCTCACCCGCTCGCTGGCTCTCTCTCCCATTCACTCAGCAGAGTGCCATACATTTCTCCTAAGGCTGGGATCAATGGGGAGGTGAGTCCAGAGGCAGAGCTCCAGCACCGGGGACGATCCCAGCCCGGACTCCTCACACACCACAGATCAGCTCCATCAGACGCTGCCTTTATCTGTGTGGCAACGCCATTCACACGGCGTGCGAGTACTCAATGCCTCCGAAACATCTGCGCTCATTAAAGTCTAAATGGACTGCTCCTTAAAGCGACAGCGCCGATCACTCCATCAGCACGTGTCAAGTTAACCGATGCGTCACCCACTCAGCCAAGAAAAAAAAAAAAAAAATCAACACAAATGAAATCCTGGTTTGTTTTACTTGTTAAAAAAACTAAATTATGCAAATTATAGAGAGCAGAAACAAGCAGTGATCAGTATCCCTATATATCTGGCTTAAAGTTTTGCAAAAAGTCAGGGTTATTCATAGTAAAATCAGTTGTGGTAAAGATAAGGGAAGGAAACAGCTTCTCACTACGATGCTTATCTATTCATTTAAATGATTTAAGATTTACTACAGGCAGTAACTAACCCGTTTGCATCCGAGTTAATCTCATTAAACAAAACAGGCAACAATCAAATAAACCATTTTTAGATTTAAAGCTTTTTGAAGTGATAAAATTTGCTTAAAAAACACTATTGACCTGATCTAATGGCGTCTCAGAGCTGTGTGGTGTATTTGCTCCACAAACAGGCTTCAAAGCTACACAACACTGTTTACATTGATTTGGATATGGCATTAAATAACCCGTTTCCTTTTCAGAACCGTTCTGGTTTTTGTTTTCGTCATCTCCAGCCCCGCCCCGGCTCTCGCTCTTTGTCTGTAACAGAATCTTTCAGCAGCACATTCAGCTACTACCTGTGTTCACAGTAAATACCTGCGCAGCCACAGATGGTTTTTTCCCAAAATAATCTTTGTGACATTTTGAGCTCGTTTTGGTCAAACCATTGGAAGCGTGCACTGAACAGAGCAGCCTGAAAAGCTGGAGGTCCCCCCCCCCCGGTTCAGCTGACCTCACAGCTGTGAACCTTCCTGTAGTCAATCATTTTACATGTTAATGCAAACACAATCAACATGCAGCCATAGCCCACTGTCCTTCTGCCAGACCATATTAGGATTACAAAATCAGCGACCGGGGATTAACATGGAGTCTCGTGGTGGTTATTTCCCCCCCAATCACAATATGGGTCAAAATCCCCTCACTGTAATCACCTGCTCATCTGTTTTTATTATTAAAACACTGAAAGCAGAAGCTTTGTGCAAAGGTCACCTGCAGTCAGTTAAGAAAAATCTGTAAACCCATTCATAAGCATATGCATGAATTCATGAGTCATGTACACAATAAATCAGACCTGGATCTAGAAATCTGATAGTGTTGATGTTGTCAATCAAACGACTTCATAGAAGCAGAGAATCTGTGTGTGCAGCTACAGCAGCAACCTTGTTTGCTTCCACAAGCTTCAATTCTCAGACTGATCTGCAGTGTTTCCAAAATCTCCAGATAGAAATGGCTTAGCTTGTTTGGAACCTTGGCTGAGGTAGTAACTAAAATGTCTGAGAATCAACCATACAATCATCTCATGTGCTAAAGAAAACCATGAATGCATATAATTTTAGTAGGCAACGCAAACTCAAGCCTGATGACCACTATGATGTAGACAATATGATGTCAACTAAAAAAGCATGAGCGCAATTACTATTCTTTAGGACCCGTTTTCCACATGGCTTATGACGCATTCAGCCCACAGACAATATGAAGGGGGGGGGGGTGTAGACGCTAAAAGTTTAATTACTTTTTAGATAAAGCAAGTTCCTCTTTTGATAAAGCCACTTGTCAAACAAACTGAGCAAATGTGACTGCAAACGCATCACCAAATGACTTGCCGTTTAAGAATAAAGACCCTATCTAAATACTTCGAAACTGCAAAGGTTACTTCAGCACACACGTGCACTAGTGTGCACCCCCAGACACATCAAGAAAAAAGAAAGCTTTTCTTTTTTTTTAAGCTGGGGATGAATAAATTAATTGGACACATATGATGCAAATGTATAGAATGTCCTGTGACATAAAGCACCTTATCTGCTCCAGTTAGGGTCAGTTTGCAGGCAGCCACTCAGGTGGCCACGGCTGTGTTTTATTACCCCGGAGAACGGCCTGCTCCGGGCTCATAACGGTCAGCTCTAACGTTTCTCTGCCACCGGTGACTCAGAGTGAGCTTTCTCAGTTTGTTCCTCTTCATTGTTTACTGTGCTTTGATGCGACATAGCAGCTGGGTGGACAGGAAACAGGAGCCAAATGACACAGGGAAAATCCTGCCAGGGTCGGAACAAGCCAGGAACTAACGCAGCCTCCCTGCAGCTGATGGCACACGCTTACGTCTGCACCGATGATTCAAAACATCCACTCTTTAGGATGTCCTAGAAACCTTGCATAAGCAGAGAGAAAAAGAAGGGGGGAAATAATCTCCAAAAGGAGATCATACAGATGCATAACTTATCTTCTTGTTTAGTCACAGACTGAATAATCACAAAACTATTTCTAAAGAACTGCCAGTCGAAGGTTCTTCAGAAGTCTGAGTCATAGATATTTTCCATTAACTATTTATAAAGTTAATTAATTTGATGTTTCCATTCAATGATTATGGTTATGTTTTTCTATTAATTCACAAGCCTGTTTTTACTGAACCTACCTACATCACAAAACGCAACAGCCTATTCATAGTTATTAGTGGACAACATATTATTTCAATACGTTATTGAATGGTAAGAAATCAAATAAATGCAAGATGCTTTGGTATGAGAAAATCAGACAGCAGATATAAGACAACGAGGCAGTTTTCCAAGTGCCATGACACAAAAAATCAAAGGCACAGCCCCTCTCCAACTTTTGATTTATTTTTCTCACATGATAGTTCAAAACTGTGTTTATGCACATTCAGAAAATAAATACTTTTTCCTCAAAATACCTCATTATTTGGTTTTTAAAAAAGCAAAAAGAGTGAGAATCTTTCCAGTTTAGGAGCTTACTGAGTTGTCTGATATGCTGGTGTTGACTTTGTTTAAGCTTGGCATCTTTGAATTTTGGACATGTGGCCAAATATGCATGATGCTAAATTCGATTCAATTTCTATTTTTTGGTGGGAAAAGGGAGTGAAACCAGCAGGACGCGTTTGGCACTGCACATTGTGCAAAATGCCACGTCAACGCAATTAAACATTTATGATGTGTTAACTCCCATTTAGGCCGGCCCCAACTGCCACAGACAGCCCAGAACAACCCACTGTATTAGAGTGGATGTTTGTTTACAGGATAATGCCATCAACATGTTGCCAGGAGGGGGGTGCAGCATCTTTGGAGGACTAACTGGGTTTTTTTTGCAACACCTAAGCTGATGTGGTTTGTTTTACTTTCTTGGAATGAAGTGCCCTAAACACCGCTGAGTCACAAACCGTCTGCCTCCTCACAGTGGTTGACAAATAGTGGTTTAACCCCCGGCTTTACAGATGATTCAGTGGCCAACAAGGAGACAAGAGGAGTGGGTTGGATTTTTGTCACAGCACCTCAAGTCCTCCAGCAGGTTGGGAGGGAAACGCATCTGAGGACTGGTCTCCTCATTCTGCCTGCAGCACAGCAGGACCGCGAATTTAAGAGTGAGGTCTGTCTAACTCACACTTACTTTAGCCCACGCAAAACACGCCGCCACAAGCAGGCCGCACATTCGTGACTGTACTCAGTTTGGAAAGTTGCAGTCTATTGCTCAAATCTCTTACAAACAACCTGCCTCTTTGGTTTCCAAGGTAAAGCCATGGAGCAGCACAATCCTGATGCCTGCGCCAAAGCTCAATATTGGCTGGAAATAAGGTGTCATTATATACATTTCCTAAAAGGTTAGATTATTCTTTGGAAGTGTCTCTAACTGGCCACACAGCTGGAACTCGGCACAGATGAGCGCTACTAATCCCTTACAATCTGTTCGCTTTTTAAACAAAAACATTAATCCATTAACCGAGAGAAGTAAAACCCGAGCACAAAAAGTCGAAATAAGAAGCGGGTCCAACAAAATAGAGAGTAATGAATAAAGTGGGTGAAAATATACATATCTATCAGCACAGCCAACGGCTAAGTGCACAGGCCATTAACTAGGCTTAAACATTGACAGAAACAGACCGATTCATCTGTCACCAATTTAGCTACAAACCAAACAAGAGCAGGAAAAACCAAAGGGAGGAGGGAGGCTTAAGAGGAAGGAAGCAGTGAATCACACTGTAGCTAGAGTCACTTCTTAAAAGGAATCATCTCAGGTAATGACCCCGAGACAACAGCTACCTCTCCCACTGACAATAATTGGTCAAATAGAGCATTAATACCATGGCTAGAATTAGGGGAAAACATTTTTTTTTAAAGCTAGAAAAAAGCTTTATGCATCCTTGTTGATTTTCTGGCTAAAAAGGTCAGAAATGGAGGGGTCAGCCATCGCTGTGAATCCCCCTCACCGTCACCCCTGATTCTGTCAGATCCCGGACCTCTTCGGTGGTCTGCGCCCCTCACTCCAAAGCCGTCATGACATTTACGCACCTCATCAGACAACACGCAAACGGCATTCTCTGAGCCAAAAGCAATGCTCAAGCCCCAACATCAAACAATTTTTCTATTTACTGGTCATTTTCACAGCTGGTAAGCGGTCAAAAAGCTCTCCATGTGCTCTACACAGGTACTGGAACTTCCTTAATCTGAGAAACTGTATGTATTCTAGGTTTTTATTGAACACACAAATAGAGCTTAAAGGTTCGTACAAACAAAACAAAAAAATTCTAAACACTTTTACATTTTTCTGCAAATAGAAATGGATGTCTTCAGGGTCAGTGATCAATAAAGATCAGGTGTGTGACTCACCACATGTTGCCCTTAAAATGGAGCACAATAAAACAGGGTGCCGTATACTTTATTACACGGCCTTAACTATTGATTTCAACAACACCTGCAGGAAAAATCCAAATGAGGCAAACCTGCTGTTTCTATTAACAGACTCCATTCATTCCCTGATCTGAGCATTCAGTCCTGACACCGCCGATATGATGTACATGAAATATGGGGAACACAAAGTGTATTGCACATTATATCGTTCTGATAACATTTCAATAAAAGAAAATTAACGTTTATGCTGCATAAACTTGTGCATGCTTCAACTGTTTGAATTATTTAATACATTTTTATGCCACTCTGCCCCTACAATATTTTGAGTTGACATCATTAAAACAATTTTTTCATGCTAAATTAAAAACATTTGAATTGCTTTTAGAATCAATCAGTGTTATAAATAATGTTGCCAATGAAACCTCTAAGATCTCCTGATCCAAATCAGAACAGGTCTGTTTTCTGAGAAATCCTCAATTATTTACTATGCATCAGAAACAGTTTGGCTTTTTTATCATGTAAAACAAAGAATTGGGAAAATGAAATTTCAGGAGAACTTAATTTCTTAAATAACTGTTAATATTAGAGCAATCTAAAAATAAATGTGTCAACTAGACGCATCTGAGGGATAGAATCATGACACATTAGCTTAATTCAAGGTGAGCAACTGATAAGCAAGTTTGGTGGTAGTGATGTGTCAGAGAATGATCCGTGAACATGGAAAAGCCACTGAAAAACACATGCAATTGGTTTTCCAATTTCAGCTATGGCGAACACGCCGGGTCTGAAATTGGTCGGAGCGGCGGGGTGGTAATGATGTAAGCTGGGAACCAACAGCCGCATTTTATTGTTTTACCTCACATAAAACAATGTAAACAGTGGCAATGGGCATGTTGAGGCAATCAGGGAACCTTTGGGAGACGCGGTAAGGTAACTGAACTCTATGAGAACGCCTCCCACACAGACGGACAAACTGAGCAAAATCCGATCTGCGCGTGAACAAAGACGGATTCAGGTGAGGGGTTTTCCACTGTGGAAAACGGCAGGAATGGGTGGAAAGGCAAGTTTTATGTAGCAGTGCTAATACTCACAAGCGTCATCAGGACAAAGGAGGCGAGGCTGCTGAGGAAATGACTGAAAAGATATCATTGGGTTTGATGCTATCTCCAAGTCTGGGAAACTTAAGCAAATCAAAGCGGTGACCCTTAAAGTGACAAGGAAATCAGCCGAGCTTGTCGGAGCCATTCAATCTCACTGTGAGACTGACAAGATGCGATATCAACCCGTCCTGAAAATACGAGGCAAAACCGCTATGAAAACCGAGAATGAAACGTTTCATGAGCAACACGCACCTGCTGCCTGTGAAACACCACCAATAACCAACTGGTTTAGGGGTTGATTTGTTTTTTCATTACTTAGTTGAGTAAGGGGGGCACTGACAGTCCAATTAGCATCTGAAAGTCTTTAAAAAAAAAAAAACCTTATAGGTTTCAGAGGCAAGCTAAAATATTTCTTTTCTGCAGCGATAGCTACAAAATGTTGTCATTTTTAAATGTAAATGAAAAAACAACACAACTACATAAGAAACAAATACATGTATAACAAACTAATGGAGACATATAGTTTTTCAACGTACAATTACCTGTTCTACATACAGGAATTGATTTCTTTATTTGTGAAAAACAAAACTTGTAGATACTGCTTCAACATGAAATTATTAATATTATTAGTATTTCGTATTTCACAGATAAATATATATTGCTAATATTATGGCATGAATAGGATTTCCTTATAGCCAACAACTGTCTAAATGAGACACCATCTGGAGCATGTACCCTAAAATGTGACTAAAAAGCTTCTTCTAAGGAATCAGTTTTTGAAAAAAAAAAAAAAGAAGGATGCATCAGGTTACAACAAAACAATGTCTTAGGTGGCACAGGGATGTGAGCATACCTGCTGAGGGCCTTCCCCGTTGACCATGGGAGGGGGCGGTGGTGAGGCCAGGATGGGGAGTTCGGGGCTGAGAAGCTGGCCAGACTCCAGAGGTGGCGTGCGGTCTGCCATGTCTCCCTCATTCACACCCCTGAAGAGGTACTGCTGCGAAACACAGAGGGAGATATGGAAGTGTACACAGCATATCGCAAAGGTCTGTGGCGTCACCGTCCTGGCCATCATTCAACCTGAGCTGATAGTGTCATTTACCCAGATATTCCTTCAGGATGCAACGGCTCTCTTCCAGAGTGCGTTTTACTACGGGTGCGTCAGCAGCTAGCTTACTGACGAAAGTATGCAGCGTTGCATGTCAATTAAAACGACCACCCACTGCTGACTCATCTTTATTATGAACGTAAAATAATGAAGAGGAAACATAACACGAGCTGGAGATGTAGATATTTACTGTGATTGTTCTCAGTAGGTAGCATCTCTCACTCAGGAATACATTAATGGCTAAACATCAGATCATAATATAAAATTGCATCAATTCAATTGAAAACTGCTGGCTGACAACACAGCCAACAAAGAAAATTTATTTCCCAAATATATACATATATATATGGGGGAAAAGCTCAAAATGTGTGCATTGTCTCTTAAAACGCGGCACCGTTGTGCTGGATTCATTAAATCAGTCCAGCTCAGTGGGCCCAGCACAAATGTAACGTCAACGATGGCAATTACATTCTTTCTTTTTTCTACTCAACTTCTAAATGTCATAAAGAAATATCTAATTTGGTCCAATTTAACTGCGTCTGGGGTCTGTGATTTGAACTGTTAGCTTGTCTGGATTTTTAGATTGTCAGAAAAAGTTAACAGCGGAACCTTTCGAGGCAATATTGCTTGTATGACATGAACATTTACGCAAGAGGCGTCACTAGCACTTAGACCTCAGGAAAATAATCTCTATTGCAAGACATGAAGGTGAACTGACATTAAGAAAGGCTTTGATGCCTCATATTTGAAGCTGGGCTGTTTAAGTACCTGGTCTGGCTGTAGTTCCTGTCTATACGGTTTCCCACACTGCCTAATGGATATTTCATATTCCTTATAAAACGACACAATTAAATGCTAAAACCATGTGGAAAGATTAGTTAAGACAGAGGTCACTCTGTGGCAGCCCAGAAAAACACATACTTTTAAAAATAAAAAGAAGGAAGTTGTGTTTCTCTGGATCTCTGTGTAAATTTTTGCAGAAATGTTGCAATCTGTCTGACAATGGTGAATGAAATTCATACTAGGCAGCAGGCATTTGCTATGCAAACATTCAGTCTTGTACTTCCTCTAACAGTTGAGGCCATTTGACATCTTTACTGTGATTAAAAAAGCCTGAATGGTGGTAAAAAAATAAAAAATAAATGAAAATCACCTAGTGATTATATCACTGCTTTTATATCGGCCAAGAATAAACAACTCCCAGAGCAAATGCAAAGAGTTTTTATAGTGTAGTAACATCAGAGTAAATACATTAGATGTAAAATGAGAAATAAATGACGACTCGTTTGAAGAGAAGTGTCCACAACCATCTGTGAGCACACAGTCCAAAAGGTGCTCTCATTAACTCCCCAAAGCCTAAAACATCATTATTAAAATAAATACATTAAGATTACTTTGATAAAAATGGATGAACGTCAAAAAAGGCCAAACCCCGTGTGAGAGGTGTAACGTGTCCTTGAACCTAATTAGAGTCCAGCGCATGCGCCCTTAACGCGCACAGTGATCTGGCTTATCTGTTTGCTTTGGCCCCTCCCCTCCTTATGCTTAAACAACAGTCAGTTTACAGTCTGATGGTCACTGAACTAGATTTGAGGGAACTATTGCTATAGTGCACAACTACCATGAGATTAGCCTTGTATTACGAGCAGGCTTAAGCTTAATGGTCAACACCCCACGTTCCATCTCAGCTACCAAGGTAGTCGACATACTCCAAATGCTCTACATGTTTTAAACCGTATCAATATCAAACTGATTTACCAAGACCACACTCTATACAACTACACAAAACAACAAAGAGGCAAGCCCAAATTCAGGCACTTCTTTTCCCTTTAGCTTCTGACCACAAACGTTTGACATATTTTATAGTCAAAGGAGTCTTCTATTCTCACATGATAAAAACTTAATTTTCATCCAAATTTTTTATGTAAATTGATTGAGGTGGGAGGGGAATTATGAAGTGTTTTAAGTAAGCTAGTCATAAAATACTTGTGTGGACATCATGTTTTCCTGCTATCATATGATGTAGGTACTTTCCCCACATTGTTCCTGTGACATCTTGGAGACAGAAAAAAAATGTGACTGTAAAAGTTTAAATCAGGAGTCACCACCACCCACTATTACATGCCAGGGAAAAACACCAGCTGACTCAGATACAGCATTCCTGTTGTGGTTGCATTATAAAGCCAAAGTGAATCGTTTCCTTCTGCAGCCCAGGGTACACAACAAGCACAACTTCTGTCTAAACTGTGGAGACATCTGTCATTGCATCCTATTTGTTTGTCGCTGAAAGAAAAGTCTATAAGGACACAGCAGCTGTTTCTCGGTTACAGTTTCAGTAGGACAGAGAAAATAATAAGAGCATCATGCACCAATAGTTCTAAAGTTCAGTCACATTATAATGAATTAGACCTAGGCTAAGTTTAAAAATGCAGAACATATGGAACAGGGCCCAGTGAGTATCAGGGATTAAAAATATCTATCATTTGCACTTTAAATTACACATTTATTGTGCTTGGACATCTAATTGACGGTACATATTCAGTTGCTTTGTATGGTAAAATGTTTTGAAATGCCAAACAGATAAATGTAGCAGCTAGCAAGCCATAAAGAAAATGCATCTGCATGGGGCTTATTGACACCCACTTAGCTAACATGTTAGTCTTACTTCTGCACGGTATGCAATAACGAAATGCATAACAGCACCTACAATTATGCCTTTTAATATATTTTATCATGAGTTAGTTTGGGGTTTTTTGCGTTAGCTTCCTTGCAGCCAGCAGAATTGTTTACTCTGGCTACAGGTGTGTGATTAGCGTTATGTCATAGTTGCTGTTATCTAACTGCAACTTAACCTTTCAGTTAGAACACTGACATTTAATAACCTCATAGGTGTTTGTTGAATTTCGTCAACGGACACGGTTAAAATGCGCTCGCGACACAAAGTTATTAAAATGGTGCAGCTAGCGTTACTCACTGAGTCAGTTGGCACAGCAACAGAAGTCTTGACTGACACGACGATGCACAGTGATGACTCCTATGCAGCTCCTTCCGGGATATTTACAGTCAGCAAGTTGCGATGTCAAGCTATCTTGTGCAACACCTGAGACGGGTAATTTGCTAGCTACCTGGATAAACACAAGAAAGGGCAAAACGTGACATGCTAGCGTTAGCTACCCTAATGCTGCCCAGCTAATAGTTAGCAAGATGATGTGCTTTCCTCGCAGAACCAACGGCGATGTCTTGCTTTAACTACACCTTCAGCAGTTCAAGATAGCTATTGAGCAACAGTCTCGATACCACTACTGATAGTGCTAGCCTAGCAGCTAGTTTCTGTCGAGATAACTTCCATCCAACCCTGTTCCACGAATAAAAGGCAGGAATTTCGCCATTGCTTACAGGCTTGGTGCGCATGCGCATTAGAACAACTTATGCTGATTTCCCAAATTCCAAAATAGCGATTACATGTTTTAGAAATGTCCCTAAATCTAAATATGTGTTTCTGATGTTGGGCATGCTTATTATGCAACAGAATCTAAATGAACCGTGTATGTTTACCTATATTTGACATACTTTGAGGAAGAGCGTACGGTTGACGTGTCTGTAACAGGTTCGTCCAAGTCAGCCATAGACAAATAAGTAGAGGGGAGAAAACTGCATATGCCACGTGTTTCATTGACCCTGTAAAGCTTAATTTTGCAACGTTTTTTCTTGATGTCATTAGCCAACTCAAAAACCGGATCTGCGTTTTCAGCCTATTGTTCTTTTTTTTTTTTTTACCTTTGTGGACTACCATACAGCAGCACATTGATCTTAGAGTAATGCATATAGAAACGGCTAGATATAAGGAGCTAGGAATAAATCCATACAGTATATTAATTCCAACGTGGCCTATCTATCTATCTATCTATCTATCTATCTATCTATCTATCTATCTA